>CM041778.1:53395627-53699336 GCA_023374045.1 Limonium bicolor
AAGGCGAGAGTGATGAGTTAGTTGGTAGTAATGATGATTGATAATATCAATTATGTTGTAACTTAGTTGTCTTGTAACTGTTGTTGTAACTTAGTTTTCTTTAACTTTGTTGTTGTAACTTAGTTTTTCTTTAACTTTGTTGTTGTAACTTAGTTTTTCTTTAACTAGTTGTTGTAACTTTGTTTTTCTTTAACTTAGTTGTTATAACTTAGTTGTTCTAACTTTGTTGTTTTACTCATTGTGACTGAAATTTGGTCATTCAATTCTCATTTGTTTCAGAAAAAAAAATGTCTCCCCACAACATTCCAACTTATTCAACTAAGTTTGGTGAAAAAAAACTTGTACCGCAAGTTTTTGCTAATCACAGTACAAATTAATTTTAAATCACATTAATAGTGTAAACATATAAAAATGTGATCCAACACTTTTTTTTAAAAAAATATTCCAGTATTGATTAGAACAAAAAAGTAACTAGCAAAATTCGGTACTAATCAACTACAAACTTCTTGGGTTAAATTACTTTCAGATATCTTTTTTTGAAAAAAAAAACACATGGTGTAACACCCCTCTCCTTAAACACGTAATAATCTCTCACGTAGCAATAAATAAAACGTCTTACAGCGGAAGAATTAATAACAATAACAATACTCACTCGGGTGTCACCGACCATTACTCGCCCATGCGAATAACGAAGCCAGCCTATATCCAACAACCAACATAAACAAACTGCTAACCGCCGTGATAACGAGAAAAATCCTATACATCATACTAAATCCATAAACCATAAACGCCGACAAGTGAGCGTCTACCCAATCTCAAATATACATAACCATACCATAATACAACTTCATGTGCGGTAATTAAAATAGACTCTAATTACCCTGTTCCCGCACTTCGGCTTCGGCGATAATCAACAACCTGCATGAATGTAGTATCAGCGATAGACACTGAGTATGCCGGGCCTGGACCCTATTGGTCACTTAATCATTTAAACCATCTTATTATTAGATTGGTTTCATGCTTTACCATTTTACAGTTATAATCAATACTGTAATATACATGTATAATATACATAATCATCCATCCAAATATTCATGAACACTTAACCATCCACCCGATTCAAACATTCATTTAATATCACAAACCACAATTGTATATCGAACGTATCGAAATAACCACAGTATAAAGTACAATGTACAATCGTCGTAGCGTACAGTTTCCATAGTTAATAATGTACAATGTACATTCGCCGTAGCGTACAGTTTCCATAGTTAATTTACCTTGGCCTTGTAGGCCCCATCCAAACCATGTTCAATTAATACCTGTTGGGCGTCATGTTAAGACAACCCGATAACCTCACCATGGACAGTAGTCCTCCCGTACACACAAAGGTGCTCATTTCGCCAGAGGTCCGGAGGCCCCTGACTATTCTCTTTTGTCTCGTAAGACGTCCATATAAAAGGCCGTAGCCACCTGACCCACGATCCAATTAGGGCTCGTATGGGTATAAACCTGGAGCGGAACCCAATCGGGAACCCCTCAGTGATCACAAATGCGCAACCAAGTAGTTCGTAAACTACCGGGATTCCTCACCTCAACATCATACATCTCTCTCTCATAATGTTTAAGATATGCTCTTAGTCTTATGGAGAATATAATTATTAGTTAGCTGCCCAATGGGTCTCACGCATACCTAGAAGTAATCTAGGTCATATTCATGTTCGAGATCCATGCTCTAGAGACCGACAATGTCGTGACTCGTTCCTAAGTGTTTTACTTAGGTTACCATATACTTAATATTAATACTATGGTATTATATCAAGTAACCGTCTTGTCATCACAATAACGTATATGTATGTTTATATAAGTCGATCTATAGTCGACGTAGTGTTAGTCCCGTGGGACGCTCGTGCATAAATAATTAATGCAGTAACACATAATCACATACACGTATCCAAAACACATATAACACACAAGTTATATCAACCAAATCCGAGCCCAAGGAGTTTCCTTAGGACAACCCGGATCAAACCCCTTTACATACCGTTCACCAAGACCTAGGATGCGCAGTGTAGACCACTAGCTCGTCAAGCGCCTCCGTCTGAAGTATGATCTAAACGGTAATAAAACTATAAGTCAGTCTCCATGACTAACTACATCCGGTATTTCCGAATAACAAGTAACCCCGACAGTTCATCCCCGTTTTCTACAGTCATTTGTTACGGGTTTCTCTAAATCAGTCGGCTTTGTTACTAAAACTCGTATGTCAAAATATTTCGACTGTTAAGTTTAATTCATTATGTTTCTTTAATCTTATCCACCATTAAATGTAGGTATATAACCTATAGTTGCATGTATGCATGCATTATTATATTGTATTATTTTTCATATTGTATCTTTTTCCCACCATCCATTACAATACATTGTATTATATAATCCATTATCTTTAGCAAATTATATTTGCATTCAAAAACTCATAACTTATAGTTGGTAACTATTTTTTTTTGGTAATAACCACCACCATTATATTATATGGTTTCCAACCATAATATATATCCATCCTTATATACATTTTCTTGTGTGTGTATATATTTACCATATAGGTAAGTTTCATGAGTTATAAAACTCTTATATTATATGTTACATTTTATCATCTTATATTAGATGATCATTCTCATTAGTTGTATTATATTATACAACTTATATTAAGATTATTATCCTAATATTATGTAACATTTTTATGTTGTATAATTACAACTCCTAAGGTTTATTCAATAAGTACCTTAGTTTATAAATCCTATTTATCTATAGTTTGTCACATTATTTAATGTGAATATTCTTACTTATATTTATTCCATCTAAACCATTAACACCATATAATTGTTATAACATTTATAACTATAGACCATAGTCTAAAATTTATTTTTCCATCTCTTATAATTCGGTACAGCCCTTATTTTTATTTAAATTCCATTTTGACCTCATAACATTATGTAATGTTATACCATATACTAATATCATATAATATGATATTTTTATTCCCTTTGATTTATAACCTATAGTTTTTATACAAAACTATTTATTATTGCCGCATGGGCACCATATCAAAACCATATTCTTTTTCATATACATAGTTTCCTTTATATACAAAATCACCCCATTATTTATACCATATTATATATACCATATAATATAACATTTTAAAACTTATAAAAGGGTATAACTATGGTTATATTTTGTAAATTCCGAACAGACCTTATTCTGTTTTACAATTGCCATTTGGCCCTATTTATAACATATAGTTTTATAATATCATTAAAACTATATATTATACACATATCTTAATAAATACCCTTATATAATTCTAAAAATCACCAAATTTCACCAAAGGGTTATAATTACCCTTATTAACCCATATATAATCGGTATTTGCTATACCACCACATATATTTCTTCAAAGTGTCATAATGACATAATAACTATATATTATACATATATAGTTCATTTTAATTCCAAAACCAACCCAATAAATTCCTAAAAATTCCTAATAGCCCATGGGTGTTATAATACCATTATACACCCTTAACTTTCGGAAATAACATATTTACCACATATGTTATAAAATTGTTACAATAAAATACTTATCTTATTATAAAACCTTAAATAAGTTATCTAACTTATTTAATTTGGTCAAAACCTAGCATATGGTCAAGGTTGACCACCTTAATATTTCCTTGACCATTAAACTCCATATATTTCGACTTGTACCCCAAACTTTCTAGAAATCACCATTTAACCCCAAAACTTTATATAATCTTATAATTTTTATATAAACTCATTTAAACCTCCAATTTTCGGCTATATCCTTTTATAGCCCCCAAATTTAATTTAATTTCACCTAAGACCCCAATTCCTTGCGGTAATAATTATATATCACCTAAACTTAAATAAAAGCTTATAAATAAAATGGCCTAAAGTACATGGCCTTATTACAAACATTAGCTTATAAAATAAATTACACATAAATGCCCAAAAATGCATTAAACTCTCGGCCCTTACCATATCTTTTCCTTATTTACCAATTTTCCACATAATGTCTTAAATTTGACAATTATGCTAATTAATTAGTTATAAAATTTATTAAACAATTCCTTAATCACCTAAGGTCAGAATAAGACCTATAAACCTTGTTCACTCATGGCACAATATATACAAATATGTATAAGCACATATTAATATACCAAGTGAAGGTTTAAGTGATTTATACCTTGTTTTTGCCTAGTTAAGGCCTTGTTTGGCCACGGCCTGCTTAGGATAAAATTTCCACAGCATCATTTACATGTTTTCAAACAGCAATTAAGGCATGATTAGTCTCCAAGCAAGATCTAACCATAAGAAGTGTTTAATGTCAATTTCAAGGTAAGATTTACCTTAGAATACCAAGGCAAACATGAGTAGTCTTCGGCCTATTTTTACAGTAGAGTAAGAGAATCAAAAGAGATACTAAAACCAAGCTTTAAACTGGTATAACTCAGATTAAAAGATGGCTAATCTTTTACCTTGATTAAAATGCTAAAATGGTTTTTGGCTTGGATCTGGTATACCTTGAAGCTCTTGATATACAACTGAATAAGTATGTTAAGATGAAGATTATAAGGCTAGGAACAAAGTTTCACAGCCAAATTTGAAAGGAATCAAAAGATATGTGCTTAAAGCACATTTTTATCTTAAGAACAAGATTACCTTTCTCCACCTTCCTCCCTTGTTAATGCCGAGATACACCCTCCATTTAACCTCCAAAACAACCTAGAAACATTGATGGAAATGGTTGATGCTTTGCTCCATGGAAAGAGGTAGAATTGTGAAGAGAATGAACATAAAATAGCTTAATAAGCTTACAATGGTAATTGTTGTTCTTCTCTGAGTTTGGTGTGTTAGCCACGGTTTGGAGAAGCAAATGAGAGAATGGAAAAGGCTGGTGTCGGCAGGAGTGAAGGCAAATGAAGAAAGAAGAGTTAAATTTGCTTTTAAGACATTATTTGCTACTTATGGAATAGTAACTAGGTGACTCATGTTAATAGCTGGCTAATGATTAGAGATGCTGATTGAGTGGGCATGACAGCACATAAGGGGCAGAAGCCCTTGGTCAATACCATGGATGACTTTGACCATGGTCAAAGGTAAGTATTAAATGTTATTTTTTTTGGTACTATTCATACTAAATTGCCAATTTTGATTTTATTTTTAATATTTGATTTAGAATTTATAATATAGTTATCAAGTCACATTAATGATTTAAAGAGTATACTCCAGTCTTTAAAATGACAAAAAGTCATTATCTTAGAACTCATACACAAAAAACATGCTTTAAGGTATTTTAGTGCACATTTTGAGTCGCAAGATGTTTCTGAGCTCTGTTTTCTTTGAGAACAGTTTTGTTGTGTTTCTTACATGATATTTGATCTTAGGAATCCAACTTTACATAAAATAGAGGTCATAAGACCTTTAAGGTTCTCTTAGAGCACATTTTTGCCCTACTTGACCTTGAAGCATGTAAATGCTTGTTATATGTGTTGGAGTGTTGTCCAACAATTGTAGTGTGTCTCTTATGTGTTAATATGCTTAGGACAAAATTTTAGGTCCTAAGAAGTTCATTTGGGTATTTATTTACCCAAAACAGTCAAAGGGTGCAATACCTTGCTTTGTGTTGACCACTGTTGTTCTCAGTTGACTTTTAAGGCATGTTTAGGCCTTAATCAATGTGATTAGATGTTTAATCCATGTTTTATTAGTTTGGGGTATTTCACATGGACACATCATTACATGTTTACAACGTTAATATGATTTTAAAAAATTTTGTACTGCGGTGATTAGTAATTTGTACTGCGAATAGCAACCCCCTCTGATATATTTATATTTTCGTATCCCATTTTACCCTCACCCATATACCCTACAATAACCTCACAGATATATGGTTAAAGTTTTGTTTGAATTTGAAACTTAAATAAAATACACAAAAAAATAAAGTTCAATAAATTTGAAATCAATATTAATGAATATAATTAAATAAACATAAAAAAATAAATAAATGGAAATGACTAAAAAAAAAAATTAAATTATTTTGGAAAATAAACATAAATTGTTATGGTGTTAGGTAGAGATGACTTCAAATTGTAAAATAATTATAACAATAATATGACACATATTAAAAGTAAATATTTCATATAGTACATATAAAAAATCATTATTTTAATTTCGAAAAATAAAGTAAAAAACCATAAAATATGATCATTTCTCTTCTGATTATTGATATCAAATAATATATTTGCTAATAAGTTTTTACTATAATTCATAAATTATTTAATAATTTCTTTTATTTAATGTAATTGTTATAAAAGTTTTTTAACGATTTTAAGTCACCGCTATAATGGTTTTATATTATGTAATAATATATGCTTTAATAAATTAATTTTTGTTGTATAGTCATTTCTATTTATTTTAAACAGTTATGATTCTAATTATTTTTTTATTTAATAATTTTTTAAAAATGAATTCAAATTTAATCGATCTTTAATTTTTTATGTGCATTTTGTTCATATTTTAAATTCTAAAAAATTTGACTATAAAGCGCTGAGGTTATTGGGGCATATGGTGCGAGGGTAAAGTGGGGATATTAAAAATAAAATATATCATAATTTGAACAGAGGGCATCTCGTAATAAAATTGAAACCTCAGGGGTATATCATAATGAAAATGAAACCTCGTGGGTATATTGTAAAGAAAATAAACCTCCGAGATGTCTTGTAATAAAAATAAAACAAACATTATGAAAAAGAAGAAATTAGCTAGATATATAACAAAAGTGACTTGTTCTAGTGCAACAACAAAACTTCAATATCGATGCATACTATGCATACTGGGTATCTATCCAAAGCTAAAAACATCGTTAGTTCGATAATAATCATTGAAATCCAAATGTAGCAAAGACTAATACATAATAATGACACAATCAACTTAAAACGATAAACAAATCTTGAAGCAAGATAAATAATTATACATATATGAATATACAAAATCAAACAGATTCGTGGATTAAATATATACAATCCTAACCCAACCCATTTATATGTAAGTTAATCCTAATCTAACCCATTTATTAAATGGGTTGAAAAACTCAACCCGATCCGTTATAAAAGAGTTGGTTTTTGGTCAGATTAGCGGGTTGAACCTATTTTACCAGGTCTACTTATTTCCCAATTGTTGGCTCCTCATTCAGAGTACATGTTTAGAATCCGAAAATATGATTAGTTTTTTTGATGACATGATTAAGATGAGGTTATTTGCACCGGGCCAACATATGCCGTTATTGATTCTAATGTTTTTTTTTCTTTTATGTAGCCAACTAATTGAGTTCTTCGTAAAGCGAATGAAGACTTATACCAAAACCGATCTTAATTTTATGGGAAAACATATAACATTATACTGGTCCAAGTTCATGGAAACTCAATTACTGGTATACTCACCAATCGTTGATATCTCAATTTTGTTATTATAAAGTATAAACATAGTGCACTGATATTGTTTTTAAGTAACCATTCACTTATAATGTCCTGCAACTTTTTAAGGGTCTGTTTTAGTTATAAATTATGGCCCCGTTCCTTAACAAGCTCTGTGAGTTTTATTAAAAATCTATTGTCATATGTAGGTATTTTACTGATTTTACTTTATTTTAAATATAATCTCAAGTGATGTGTCATGCCCCTGTTTATTAATTAGCTAGAGTTACTAGAGGGAGCTTTATCATAACATTTATTTTGCATATGCCGAACGAACCCTAATAATCGGGTGCTTACCAATTTAGGTAGATTACATTTCTCAAACACTAGTCTGTCCCACGTTTTGATTGTGAACCTACAATAATTAGGGTAGGTTATACAAGATTTTTTTATCTCACACTCGACCTATGAGGTGGTAAAAGACATTAAACACCATTTCCTTTTTATATAATACGAAATTAAAATTGCGTTAATTTGTCAATGATGTTTGTTATTACCTTCATCCCAATGAATCTGTTTGTTTTTTTTATTTGTTTTCAACTTTAATATTTAACATATAAATAAAATTTAATATAATTAAATTCGTTAAATATAGTTATCCAATTTGTTATCATTTAAATATAGTTGATATTCAAATATTTTTGTTTAATTGTATATCATCAAACTGTTATATGATGTATATGTAAATATATAAAATGAATTCTAATATTTTTAAATTTGTACTAAATATATATACTAACTTTGTAAATATAATAAACTTATAAAATATGTATTTCACTCTATATAAATTGTACCATAAAAAATGTAACAAAACATAACTACGTAACCAAAGATAACTACATGTGGTTGTAGCTAATACAAATTGTATAGTTTGTCACATAAGTTTCAATTATATATTTGTAAATTATTTTATATTATAGGTTAAATATTGAATGTGTACATAGTATGACAGTATTTCATTTTCCAATTTAGTTTGAAGATTTCAAAAGTGTACGAAGTGTATTGCTTGCCCCGCTCACACTGCTCGCCGCTGCCCCGCTCATAGTGCTCGCCCTTCCTCGCCTGCGAAGATTCAGGAGGTGAAATAGAAAGAAAAGCGCGGGCATAGGGAAAGCATCAGTAGAGGAACCAAGCACACTGCACCGCTGCCGTGCAATGCCGCCGGCGACCAGCGACACCTCCAACCTTAAGTCCGTCGACTCCTCTCTCTGGTTCTCTTCTTTTTCCAACTTCCTCACCGAGCTCGAGAATGCTCCTCCAACCTCGGACCCCTCCCGCTCTGGTATCAACCTCTTTCTTTTACACGCGTGCAATCTTTCTACATATCTCTTAATTCTGTTCCGGAAGTGGTGACGCTGCTCTACTGATTGCCACTTGTTCCGTTGCCTTCTTTTTTCGATAGACCGAAAATGTAAAAGAGAGGCATGGCTGGCTACTGGACACCGTGGCTAGCTTCAAGCCTCCAAATAAGACCTCAAATGACGCATTGAACGCGGGAAGAATTGCTATTGGGGAGCGCAAGCTGAGTGTCAAACCAGAGCTGAAGGATTTGGCTCTGAGCTCAGCTCCACTGCTGTGAGTTGACGTTTCCCGTCGCCTACCTTCGTTGCTTTCTCATTTCTCCGCGCTCGAGTTTTATATAGTAATTGAAACACCTGGTTGAGGCTTCAGCTTTTCTGTAATTAGCTTCTTCTAGTTTAGTTGTCATGTTGGGTTGTAACTTTACTAGGCGGATTGGCCGCTGACATGGGTGCAGATTCAGGTTTAATATAGAAAGCAGTGGTCCGAAACCATATAGTGAACTGCTACCGGTGCAGCGTCTCCAAGCTGTTTACAGCATAGACTGGGCGCATTGGATAGATGGAAATCCTAGGTGTTCGCTTTTAAAAACAGGAGGGGGGGGGGGGGGGGGGGGGGGGGTTGTGAGGAAAAGGGTTTATGTCTCTTTCTTGGTCCTGGACAACCCTATCATCCTATATAGGGAAGGAATTTAGGTTAAAGTGCTACCGCTGTAACTGTCATAATGTCAATCTATCTATCAGGGAAGAGATTTCAAACATAAGCAAATAACCCTCTTCCTTTTGCGTCTGATGAAGTGCACTGGTTATGAGCCTAAGTTGTGTCCCCTCCTTTATGACTTGATCTTTACTTAAGAAGGTTCAATAGCTGAGAACCCCTAAGCGCTGCTTGGGGTGGGGTTTTACTAGGCTCTAGGTTAATCTATAAGGTAAAATTAGCGTCAGTTTGCCAATAACTGAGCATAAACAAT
Source organism: Limonium bicolor (assembly GCA_023374045.1). Lineage (NCBI taxonomy): Eukaryota > Viridiplantae > Streptophyta > Magnoliopsida > Caryophyllales > Plumbaginaceae > Limonium > Limonium bicolor. The sequence goes on from CM041778.1 coordinate 53,405,453, forward strand.
AAGAGCATAGGATAGTGCATATTAGGACGTCAGCGTATGCCAATCTCGTTTCCCAGCTAGGCAGCAACATTCTGCAGGAGCTGTACTATATCTGAAAGACCATATAGTTGTCTTCTGCAATCAGAAGCTTGAATCTAGAGAGGTGCATAATACTCAACGCTTGAATGTTTTCTGATGTTGTTTTTGGTGATGATTAAGCATATAGATATTGGTCTATTTTTCATGGGCTAATGCTAAGCTTTGATTGCTGAAATAAAATGTTATGATCTAGTTGCTTTTTGGCTCTTGCAGAGTTTGGATGAGGTTCAGTCATACATCATCGCTGAAAGGTCTACAGAACATAATATCGCTGCTGCTGATCGGATTCTGCTGGGATCTGTTCACGAGGTGTGATTCTTTTGACAATATTTATTGCTGTAGTTTTACGTATATATAATTAGAAACAAAGTAGTATTTCTCCACTTGATTACCATCCTTGATGGTCATATGCTGGTTCCTTTGGAACAAATATCTGATCTGCTTTTTTCCATGATGTTTCTATCCCGTTTGTGTGCTCCGACACTACTCAGGAAAGAGAAGATAATAGTGGCTAGTAGGGGATACACTTACTACATTATGTAATGTCTGGGTGTTGAAAACTTTTTTCATAGTTTGGAGCTATATTTATTCAACTAAAGCTAAAGCAGCCCTCTTACTACTCAGTTTGAAGGAAGAAGTTGTCCGATGTTGTGTCCCTACAATTAATTCTATTTCAGTGTAGTAATCTAGCCACGTTGGTGCACCAATATGCTTGACCATGTTTGACGTTTCATTTAGTGTTTTATTATTTTGTATGGTCACCCAATGAATTTTTTGACGAGTGTTAACTGCTTAATATAGTTACTTTCTTACACTCTGGTTGTTGAGATTTTATAGGTGTTTGTTAAAAAATGCAGTTGGATCAATATTTCTTTGAGGTAAATATATTGATGCTGACTCTCTTTTGCTTCTGCCTCTTGTTCTGTTTTGCTTGGTTTGTGAAGATAGTGCTGCAGTATTATATTGAGAGACAGTGCCTACTGAAGTGTACTCGTCAGCTGTTTGCTTATGCTGGTAAGCTTCCCAGTTGTTGCCGTTCTTTATGTTTCGTTTGGGAATCTACTCGTGTGCCAAGTTATATTCTTATGTCTTGCTCTTACTGTTGGGGTTACTTTCTTGCTTATGATGTTTGATTATCTGATAATTCTAACATAGCTATCTCTGGACTTTAGGAAGTGCATTTACTACTTGGAAAATCTGTATAACTGTTCTGTTGTGTTCGCTGTAGCTATTACTGGTTGCAAGCAGAAGTTTTGGTTTTGAAGAATTATTCTCTCACTTAATGTTGTTCACATCAATTATAATTTTTTCCCCAATTTATTGAGTTAATCCATAGAAGCTTAGTAATATCCAACTTCTACAGTGCTTGTTTCTCCTTAACCCAGAAGATAATTTGTTTTTATGAATAGTCAGTTGCATAAATAGTTGGGATTGTATGAGTTTTGTCTATGTATTACTTGGAGCATATGTTGGGTGTATCATCTCTATTAAAATTTGAATTGTAATGTAGATATAGAGATAATATATTAAAAAGTGATGACTTTGGGAACTTGTGTTTGTGTATGTGTATGTTGTGCTTGTAATTTGTGTCCTGAGTCTAATAATTTTGCTTTGTTTTATGCAGTCCACATTGGTTCAGATGCTGAACATGGAAAGGATATTCAAAATGAGGTAGCAAGGCTAATCACCGATGGAATAGAAAACAAGCTAATGGCTGTCCTTGAAGACCTTTTAGTCTTATGTCCACCTGCGAACATGGTACCTGAGTGTTGGTGCAAGTTGAAAAAAACCAGTTGTATATTCCATTTCTGTTTGATTAGATGTTCTTCAACTAGTTATGTGATCTCCCTTTTTATTTTTACATAAAGTTCATTTGCTTGATGGGATACTGCTGTTTAGCTATGATAGAACAGGATTCCCATGCAGAGAATAAGAAGTGCAAAATTTTGAGAATCACAAAAAGCACTCAACGCAGCCTTCTCCAAGGGATATTCTCATGAGCACTCTTAGTCCCTTCACAAATTCTATCTGATATTTATTTTGTTAACCTGTAACAATTATTTTGGGGGGTTAAGTACTCCTGAGAGCTCTAAAGCTGATTGGCATGTCTGATCTTAGTTCAGTCCTTAAGTATTCGGTGCTTCGAGTCTGGGTTATATCCCTCTTGGATTGCTTCAGTATCAAGGTGCTTGCTTTATTTGTATGTCTGAATTACTCATTAGCCTGATGCATTTGATTTGCAGGATGTTGACCTGTTTGTTTTGTGGGCTGAAGCAACACTGCTTGAGATTAATTTGGTTTTGGATATCCTACTTCTCATATATTATGAGTCTTTCTGCATGTGTGATGCTGAGAAGTGGAAGAAACTGTGCCTGGTTTACCTGGTATGTAATGCTGTTGCCTTTTAGTTTGTGCTACTTTGTGAATTTTCTATTGCTGGTGCTTACGCATGCTTCATTTTAGGGCATGATATCTGGCTCTTTTAACTTTGGAAAGTTGGGAGCCTCTGCACAAGCACATGACTGTTGCTATCTTGCCAAAGCGCAGATGTTATTGATCCTTATGGAAACTTTAAATCTGGAGGGCCTTCTTCAAATGATTCACGATGAGAGACCTTATAGGTGTGCATCTTAACCTGTGGAATCCTAAGTTACTTATCATGCTTGTAGGTCTTTATTAATTTATTAGGATGATGCATTTTTTCTTCTGAAGATCACGTTTTTTCTAGGTTTAGAACAAAGATAGTGATATAGTCAAAGGCATGAGACATAAAAGCCTTCTATCACCATCAGGTGTGTAACACAGATGTGGCGTGCTGTATCTAAGTGAGGCACATATATAATTGAGAATTAAATGTTGCACTAGTATGTAAGGAAACCCATCAAAGCACCATAACCCTACTATTCAGTAGTTTTGTTACATAGTAGATTCCTGAAGATGAAGGAAATTGTTGAAAGATGGTAATTAACCCTGCTATAAATGCTGTACATAATTATGTGGACAAAAACGTCTCTCCATATAATATCTCTCTTCCAAAAGTGTTAATATCCACTTTTTAATCTATTTTTCAAGTCCCTAGTTCACAACAGCCAACATCAGCTTCCTGCTCCAAGGTCAATTAAATATACAGGAATGCAGATTTGTCATGTGCTTGTCTTTGTAGATCTTATTGCCTAATAATGCTTTCTGTTGCCACTTCATTCATCCTCACCTAAACACAGTCATGTTCTAGGTGTAGCTGAGCTCCCATTTTTTCTTTATCTACTTGTTGTAATTATGTATGTTATCTGAAACGTATTGGCTTAACACCATTTGGTGACTGACCTAGAGGTGAAAGGTCACGGGGAGGTTTTTTTCTTCTTTCTATTGTGTTTATTGATATATCTGAAACACCAATTAGTATTGTCTCACAACAGCTCCAACTTTCCCTTGGTTCTGAGCTATTTTTAAAAGAAGGTATTACTTTGACAAGTATTGCTCGTCAATGCAAGAAGGAAGAGGGAAAATGTATAGTCGGAAATGTGATAGTTGTTAGTTTTGGCTCTTTTTCACATTGATTGTGCTCCTTATAACGTTCATTGTTGAAGGTCATACTTCTTTGATCTCTGAAAACCAAGATTGTTGGTAGGCTTGATCAATGGAGTTCCAAAACTTGCATCGTATCACATTTGATAATGTCTCTAAAGGAGACTCACATTAAAGGAACATATCCTGGCCATGTGTAACTGTCCTGTTAGTTTGAGTTGACATTTTCTGAAACTTCATAACTCTTGAGTTATCTGTCAGTTGGAAGATATCTTTCCCTTTGACTATACAGATTAGATTCAATAAGAGGTAGGCCCTTTTTGTATATTTCTTTCACAAATGTTCTCTCTGGTTTCTTTTTCCATATACTTAATATTATCTCTGTAAAGGAAGATGCGCCACTTACTTTTCCTTTTCTCGGACTGTATATTTCTTTCTATGACGCTTTTCTATCACAGGGACAATTCTATTCTCTTTTCCCTGAGTGATATCCAAGAGATGGATGGTCTGATATCGAATATTGACGTGATCGTCTCAAAAGAAGCTGGTCCCTTAGTTTTAACGTGGGCTGTTTCTTTGCCTCATTACATCCATTGCAGCAAAAGAGGAATCTTGTGAACTGATGGTTTGTTTCTCCCCTTGTCTTGATGGTCTTGTTTTGTAATTTGATATGGTTGCCATTTGATTCTTATAACTTTTCCAGGAAATAGACCACGTTGGATATGTTCGTCAGGCTTTTGATGCTGGGTCAGTGAGTTATTTTCTCAATATGCTTCAAAGCAACGTGATGAAGGATTCAGACGTGAGTCTATATTTTGATACTCTCCAAGCACTCTCCTTTGTGGCTGTTATCTTGTGTATCTATTTTTGTATTGTTGCCCTGTCAAGTTGCTTCCATATCCTGTATGGTCGGTTTTTCACGGGCTTTTCTATCAAAGAGCTTAATTTACTAGGACTTTTCTTTTTCAAATTTATTTTGGCGTCAGAAGGGGGCCATATAGTGACATGGTAGAGGTAGAATGATTCATTTGCTTCAAGATCTGGATTTAGCAGCAGAGAGTTATGGATATCCATATATTCTCTACAAATCTGATGATATCTTTACCTACTTCTAAATGTTTTGTGCTAGGGTCCTGTTGCTGGCTGTAGGAGCATCTTGCGAACTTTTATTTCTGCATTTATCGCATCTTATGAGATCAATATTGAGGTAATGGTGCACCACTAATTTTCTATTCTCTATTTCTAGGTTGTACTATAATATGCATGTTTAGATAATGCGTCATTATGATATGTACCTAGAATTAAATAAATAACTGTCAATCTTGCAGGTTGAAGATAACACCCTTGAACTGATAATGACTATTTTGCATGAGATTTATCGAGGAGAGGTGTGTATTGGTTAATTGTAGTTATTTATTGCCACTCGTTGGGTTGTCGATGATGATGATGTTGGATTGCTCCACTGACATGAAAAGAAGCAATCTTTCAGGAGTCACTTTGTGCACAATTTTGGGACAAGGATAGTGTCATCGATGGTCCTATTCGAGCACTTCTTTGTAGCATAGAGCTTGAATTTCCATGCCAGATAATTGGACTGGTCAATTTTTTGTCAGCCTTGTGTGAGGGCTCTTGGCCTGCAGAGTGTGTGTAAGTTCTTTTGCATCCATGCTTACATATGCCTTTATCCATTTATTTATGACCCAACCAGTAGCGGATCCAGGAATTTTGTTAGGGGGGCTAAAATTTTTTTGACACTATCATCCTTCAATACATTATGTTTATTTTGTATTTTACAAAAATTTATAAGAGCATTTTACAAATTTTCAAAAATTTTGGAGGGGCCCTCTAGCCCCCCCCTCTGGACCCAACTTGATAGGAGGTTTGGGTTAGTGTATTCTATGCATTAGCCTAGCCGTAAGTATCTGCATGTTCTTTGTGCTGTTAGGAGAATAAAGATAAGGATAAAAGTTGTTATAGAGAGAGATAGTTTTTAAGACAGCTGGCATAATAGTATTGGTTGTAGGCTGCTGGCGGTATGTATGTAGTGGGAGCATTATGGGGGAGGGAGGATCATTACGGAAGGGAGTTTACTGGTGGTCTCTACTGAGGATTGAGAGAGTAAGTCCTGATTACCGTAACAATTTGGTATAAGAGCTGCTTTCCTTGGGGCGTTGGCGTTGAATGGTTTTTACGAGAAGCTCTTCAATCTCAACGATGGAAAACCTGGAGAAGAGCATGAGGCGTTCGAGATCAGACTTCATCAGCTTTCGATCTTGCCGGTAAGCTGGAAGCTCTTGCTACAACGGTGGGGAACCTGGCTTTGGTGGTTTCTGCTCGACAGACGGAACCGCTAGATGCTGGCAGGGATAACTATCGACGGCAAACTGGGGGTGGTGACCTTGTTGATAAGAAGGAAATCAAGATCAGGAAAATCGAACTTCTCGTTTTTGTGGGGGAGGATCCTCAAGGATGGATACATAAAGCTGAGCTATACTTCACTCTCAGCGAGATTGCCGATGGTGATCGAGTGCGAGCTGTGAGTGTTTGTATGGAGGACACCACATTGTATTGGTTCGATTGGCTGGAAAACCACATTGGTCTTCCAACGTGGCAGGAATTCAGTGTCCTTTTGATTGAGCGGTTTGGATCGTCGCTGAACAAGAATCGTCTCGATTTGCTGTGTTCTCTGCGTCAAGACTCGACAGTAGAGGAGTACCAAAGTCAGTTTGAGTTTTTTTCTGCTCACCTTAAAAATATACCCGATGAAGTATTTTAGAGTATATTCCGTATTGGTTTAAAGGACTCTATTAAGGCTGAGTTGGCACTTTTTGCTCCGCGGGACCTCCACGATTTGATGAAGACAGCCCGCATGATTGAGGAGAAAAAACACACTCTGGATGGGAAATCTCCCAAGCCTAGCCGGCCATACAGCCGTGATCGCACTGCTATTGGTGCAGGAGTGAGATCGTCGTGGTGGATGAAATCTGATGCAGCGAGCGGTGGAGGGACTAGGGCGAGTGACGTGATTACCCCAAATCGTTCTCTACCCTTTCTCCTCCTTTAATTACGCTGAAAACGGGAATTCCAGACAATTTTCTTCTGTGTCGTCCAACTGACCCTCAACATTTCGAAAAGTGCCTGATGCTGAGATGCAGAGACGGACTCTGAGGCTGTGTTTTCGCTGTGGGGAGAAGTGGGGTCAATCCCATCGGTGTAAAACTTCTGGCCTCCAGCTTCTGTTGACCGACAATGGAGAAGGGGGAGAGGAGGCTTTTGCTATATCTCTGTTAGCGAAGATGACCAGCAGAATGACGGAATGGATTCATTTCAAGCAGACTTGTCTCGTCTCTCCTTGCTGGAAATTCCTTCTAGAAGAGCTATGAAATTAGAAGGCTATTCAAATAATGAAAAAGTGTTGATTCTAGTGGATAGCGGTGCTACCCACTGTTTTGTCCAGGGAAAATTTGTTCGCACGCAGAACCTCCTGGTGGACACATCAGTATCCTTTGGGGTGACTATCGGCAATGGAGAAACAATATACAATACGGTAGGACTTAAGCTGCAGCTAGCCAGCTACAGGGGGTGGTGTTCTCCTTGGACTGTTTACCCTTTACTATTGCAGGGGATGATTTTATCCTTGGTCTGGATTGGTTAGAGATGTTGGGTGACACCTATACGAATTGGGGAAAACGATCCATTAAGCTATGGCGGAACGGCGCTATGGTACATCTCTGTGGTGATCCATCTTACTTGAGTGAAGAAGTCGGCTGGAAAATAGGTCTAAGGCGGTCTCTGAGCAGGAACAATGTTGGCTGCTACTGTTATCCAAGTCTGAATCAAAGCAGTTGATAACCCCGACTGTTGGGGATGGAATAGATGGAGTCTTAGCTGAATTCCAGGAAGTGTTTGACCCCCTCACATCTCTACCACCCACCAGATTTCATGACCATCATATCTCACTTAAGCCTGATGCGGTGCCCCCCAATGTTAGGCCGTATCGGTATCCCCACTATCAAAAAAATCAGATTGAGCGGATAGTGTAGGAGCTGTTGCAATCTGGATTTGTTAGACCCAGCTGTAGTCCCTTTTCCAGTCCCGTCTTGCTCGTTAAGAAGAAGAGTGGTGAGTGGCAATTTTGTGTGGACTATTGAGCCTTGAATGAGGTAACTATTCCAGATAAGTTTCCACTCCCAACCATTGATGAGTTGCATGGCGCATGTATTTTCTCCAAGCTTGATCCGACTTTGCGCTATCATCAGATTCGGGTGTTTGAGGATGATGTCCACAAAACTGCATTTCGAATGCTCGAGGTGCATTATGAATTTCTGGTAATGCCCTTTGGTTTGAGAAATACACCAGCTACCTTTCAATCTTTAATGAATAGCATTTTCAAGCCCTTCCTTCGTAAGATTATGTTGGTCGTTTTTGATGACATTTGTGTATAGTTCTTCGTTGGAAGACCATCTTTCGCATCTGCAGCAGGTTCTTCAGATTCTGGCGGATAATCAGCTGAAAACTAAACATTTTAAGTGTAGTTTTGGACAGCAGCGATTGGAATACCTGGGGCATATGGGGCTGGGGTGCAAGTTGATCCAATGAAGATTCATGCGATGGTAGCTTGGCCTGCTCCTACATCAGTTAAGGAGTTAAGGTCTTTCTTGGCCTCACTGGTTATTATCGGAGGTTTGTCCGGAATTATGGGTTGATTGCTAGCCCTCTTACTGCTCTTCTACAGAAGGGTTCATTTCATAGGAATCCGGTAGCACAAGCTGCCTTTGAGAAACTGAAAATAGCGCTGTCTACTGCACCTGTTCTTGCGGTTCCTGATTTCTCTAAGCAGTTTGAGCTGGAAACTGATGCCTCGGGGAAGGGTATGGGCGCTGTTCTGATGCTGCTAGGGAGGCCTATTTACTATCTTAGCCAGTCCTTTTCTCCTCGGGCTCAGGCTCAAGCTAAGTCCATTTATGAAAAAGAGTTGATGGCGGTTGTTTTTGCTGTTCAGAAATGATAGGACCATGTGAGAATCTTCCCAAAAGCTAGCTCAAGGGAAGGAGAGCCCATAGTTCTATATAAACCACACACCAACACCCCATAAGGTCGATGTGGGATCTTGGGATCAGTCCTGATTTTGATGCATCTTGGGAGCCAATTTCTGTTATTAAGGAGCAGTTTCCTCTGTTTCACCTAGAGGACAAGGTGGATTTTCAGGGGGGTGGTGATGATAGGAGGTTTGGGTTAGTGTATTCTAGGCGTTAGCGTAGCCGTAAGTATCTGCCTGTTCTCTGTGCTGTTAGGAGAATAAAAGATAAGGATAAAAGTTGTTATAGAGAGAGAGAGTTTGTTAAGACAGCTGGCATAATAGAATTGGTTGTAGGCTGCTGGCGGTATGTATGTAGTGGGAGCAGTATGGGGAGTGAGGATCATTACGGAAGGGAGTTTACTGGTGGCCTCTACTGAGGATTGAGAGAGTAAGTCCTGATTACCGTAACATAACTTTTGTGTGATAAGAAATATCTAAGTTATGCTTGACAAATCCTAAACCCTAAACCCTTCCGTTTGTAAGTTTTTCTGCATCCATGCTTGCATATATGTTTTCATTTTGTTCATTCTTTTGTGACCCAACTTTTGTGCGATAAGAAATATCCAAGCTATGTGTGATAAACCACATGCTGGAAATTTAAGGGTTTTCTTCCTGTAGTTGTATACTGATTGTACATTGAGGGTTTGGCTCTCTTTCTCTTTTCTCTCTCTCCACGTTTGCCTTCTCGGTATATGTGAATCTGGTCAGCTATTCTGAACTGTTGGTAGGCTGTCATGGTACTTGTAGCTTGTTCATTGGTTGTATGATGTCATATGAAAATTTGGTAAGCGTTGTAGTAAAGATTTTCCTTGTTGACTGTACAGGTACAATTTTCTGGACACATCTGTGGGCATTTCCTCTCTATTTAATGTCCACAACGGTTTGTGGGTGGACAAGGATTCTGATATCATTGAGACTCAGCTACCTCTAAATGTTCCTGGAATTGAAGGTTTGATGATTCCTAGGCACACACGTGGTCACATTGTGAGAGTGATTAGCGGGGATTCAGTCCTGTACGCTGGCAGGTAACTCATCACTAGGTTACCTACTTGCAGTTAGATTCTTCTGACGGTAGTCTTATTTTTAATTTAGGTTAGTATTCTACTTGCCGAGCATTATATAGTTCGACCCCTGTTGTAATTTACATATTAGTAATGCTGTTTAATGTTCATGTCTCCTTTCTCATGATGACTGTTCCCCATTGTATTTTTAGTGCCTAGCATCTTCGCCATGACAGGAATTCTGCTGTGTTATGTTTTTGCCCAGAAAATATGTTACTTTAGTAGTTTGATTTTTTGGATTTCCTTTTATAAACCTGAATCTGTTGAGACTAATTCTGTGAGATATCTTGTATACAGCACAAGCAATCTGGATTACTACTGTTGCTTCTGCGTTTGGCTCAGAAAATGGATTTTGACAGCGACAAGGAGGTCCTTGCAATCCTGGATCTGCTCTCTCGATTGACCTCCTTTAGCACGGTATTGTTTTGAAATTCTTGCTTGACCACATCTATTACTTCTACATTTCTAGTGGTTAAGGGTGCAAGATATGTTTGTTTATGCTTTACTTTCTTGAAGTAGGATTGGTGTTGATTAGGAATGATTTTGCTCCACTAGTCACTTAAATGTTTGAACTTGTCATCAACTTTGTTTTATAATACATTTCTAATGGTGACTTTGGAAATGAAACCCGTAGGGTATTTGCTATGATTTAATAAAAATTGGCAAGATGCCTCACATCCAAAGTGGACATGATGATAGCAGCCTTTGGTAATTTTGCTAACTTTAGTTATATCTATCCTTTTGTAACTTAAACTTTTGTACATGATATAATTCTTGCACTATATTTGGTTAATTTCTGCAGGATTGATGTGGTGGAGATAATATGCAATGTGCTTAAAACCTGTCTCCTGACGGTGATAACGTGATGGCGATGTCTATGGGAGTCAGTATTTTGGCAGAATTGTTGAAGTGGTAACTCTCTTAGTTTGTTGGGCTGGGCATGATTCTTCGTTTGTTGTCTTTTGGTCTCACCTCAGATGCAGTGGATTTACTGATGTGGTCTTATGTTCTTTGGAACATGCTATGCTTACTAGATGCTTACGTACATCTATAATGTAGTAACAATTGAAATCGGCTTACTCTTAAAGATTGGTGGTAAATAAGTACTGATTTTGCATCAATCAACTGCAATGGTTGAATACTGATCTTTAACTTCATCTTTCTTGTCGTCACACACAATGAATCTATGCTCTATTTGGCATGTGATCTTTATTGAAATAAAAGGCCAAGGATAAATGGTGTTAAAAAAATGTTGATTAAGCCGTGTGAGGTTTTTACACCTTAGGGGTATTTGGTGTCCTTCTGCCTTTGGTGCCCCTGTTATGACTTTGCTACCATTTCGTTGTTTTGGATAACCCTTTTCAATTCTATGATTGCAGTTCACCCTCACGTCAGTACGGTGGTTATGAAGATGAATATATTTGATGCTCTGCAGACTAGTCTTTTCAATGAGGGAAGCAGTGATATATCCAGGTGATAAATAATTCATGTGTACTACTTCATTTGTCTACTATGACACTCTCATCATTCGTCTGATTTCTCTATGTTGGCATGATCTAGTGGCACATGGATCCTCTCTGGAAGGCTTGCGAAAATGATGTGATTGATTGTGCGAAAAACTCATGTTGCCCTTTGACTATTTCAGGCCAGTATATAATATCATCCCTTTCTCTATTTTATTTTATGGTCTTGATTGGCATTTATTTACTTCAATTTTCTTGCTTGCTTGAACATTACTCTTAATAAGTTCCCCTTCCTCTAAGAGTAATAATTTCCACTAGCTTACGTCGTATCCAAAGTTGATTGGTTGTCAGCTCAACCAAGAGAACTGAGAGTTCCGCTTCCGTTTGTGTCAAGCTTATTGTTTCACTCTACTTATTACAGGGATATGATTGTTTTCTTCCTGTAGAATAAGCTTAAAGATGATTGATCCTGAATTTAGCATCTTACCCTTTGAACTCTGGTTTATACTGGTTTTAGTTATGGAAATTATTCTGCAGTTTCCCGAATTATACTATCTATTATAGGTTAACTGGTTAGCTGGCTGTTGGACTGTGTAATTATGCAATTGTCTTCTCTGTCGCCGTGTATTATGCGCAAATCAAGAGGTATGAAGACATTGATAAAATCAGCAAATACAGCTGATACCCTGAGATATTTACAGAGGAAAGGAATGTGTCAAAGAAATTATTATAGACATCATTTTACGCTTTATTGGCTCTGTTAGCTTTATTCTTTGAGCATCTCTTGCTCTATCAATCTGCTATTATGTCTAATATGCATCTCCCTGCCAGTAGTGTACGTCAGCTCCTTTCTAGCTTGAGTAACTTCGGCTCTGATCTCAATATGCTTTTATGCATGGAGCTTTTTTGCTGTCTGCTAAAGCTTTTTACGTTTCTGTTCTTTTTGAGACACGTTAAAGCCATCTGTCACTTTCCTCCGCTCATCCTCTTTAATAGAGGGACCTCTTTAACTTTGGCCCATTTATGAAGGTGTTGAAAGCATCTGTAACACGATGAACGTTATCCATACCCACTGCCTTGCGAGCATGATGTGATAGCTGACGCTTCATGAATTGAGCCTTGTTTGTTCATACTCATATAATCTCTGTATGTCAACTGTCACTCTTGTCCATCATGTAATATACCCTACTATCCTCATTGTATCTACTGCTCCACGTATAAAGAAAATAAGCACATAATCAGTAACGTTAGGTCTCTTAAAACCTCATCCTGTACACTTCCAGTGACTTCGCCATTATTTAGTAATGAAAATAACCATATAATCTAAATAGTGCATTTGAACAAATCTTTGTGCCATAACAACCTCTGTCAGTATCTGGTGCATTAACTGCATCAACTGCATCTGCCTGGGCTCTTATAGGCTTTTACGTTGCTTCTAATTTGGGCTATAATATTTTGTCTTTCATAATGCATGGACTTGGACATTTTCCTGTCGCCCATCGTTATAATGCTACAATCCCACGTTAAAGAGAATATGTGGTCTAGTGTGTCATCTGCTCAATGACTCTCGGCTAATTAGCTAGCCTTTAGGACTGGCCTCTCCTGTTAGACTTGCATCACAGTACCAGCTCTAGGACATTTTTTACCTTCATAGAATGTAGTCATCAACTGCATCTCTCATGCTCTGTCTCTCTCACACACTTGAAACATTTTCATATTATCTTAAAGTTATAGTAATTGGTTAGCTCTCTGTACAACTAACATGAGTTTGAAATGCTATTTACAGTTCTGAACTTCACAATGCAGCTTCTTGAAGTTGAAGTAGAAAATGATTTGGTCCTTGCTCTGGTTGTGTTCTGTATTCAGTATGTTTTTGTCAACCATGAGTTCTGGAAGTACAATGCAAAACAAGATCGTTGGGGAGTGACATTGAAGGTAACTATCCTATACATAACTTGCTATTCTTTTTGTTAATGCAATTTGAGAAATTGTTTGATACTTCATCCTTTCTTTTGTTGTGGCTTTTCTTCACAAAATCATCATGCCAGAAAAACTTGCTTGCATTTCTTTGCGAGTGAAACCTTGTGCTCGAGATGAGCTTATTTACGGCAATGATATGTGTTTTTTGTGAGCTTTTGAATGTGGAATATTGATGCGCCCATACTGAATTAATAATATTTGTTACACTTTTCATAGTGTTAATATTAGTATGACTTGTAATTGTCTCATGTAGGTTCTTGAATTGATGAAAACCACCATCAAAATTATCCCTCAGTTTGTTAGATTTGGTGAGACTATCCGTCAAATCATTCTCTCTGACTCATCTGTTCACAGTATGCTGCTTCGAATTGTTTGTGTGACATCAGACGACTTGAAGGTAGGCTGTTATTGTTCCTTCTAAAGTTTATATCTGATGTTCTGGCCTGATGAGCCAGTATGACTTGTAATTGTCTCATCAGTGTCTCATTAATTCCTCATTAAGAGAAGTGGTGTCTGGTACTTGAAATTTTGTACTCTTGAGGCATATTGGAACATTTTATTATTTCTGAGAAGCTCTTCAAGTATATGCAAAAAGCACTTATTGACGTGCTTTTCCTTTATTTTTTTTGCTGCTAACCGTAGTTACTTTTCCGATGGAATCTGCATTTATTATTCCTTTTCCACCCCAGAAACTTTATGTTAGCCGATTATTTGATTCGAGAGATGTTGAAGCATGGCACATGGCAATATCTTCTGTTCTGGAAATTCTTTTGAGCATCCTCTCCAATCTTCCTGAGGTAAAGCTTCTACTTGTGTCAATTTTTTGGGCTTGGCCTTTTGCTCAACTTATTCTTGTTGAACCTGCTTCAGTTTTCTTTCTCTTCATCATCTCAATTTCAGGATAATCTATCTAGTCCATCACTGTTAATTCAGACAGTGCTGTCTCCTGACCACAAGCCTATATCAGTTGTTTCTGCACTGACCTCATTGGCGTCATACTCCCTTAATCCTGTATGTACCCAAATTGCAGATTTGTCTATTAATAGAGTCTCAATCACTCATTTATCTTGGACTATATGTTTTCTTTTTCTTATACCTGTATGTGTATTGAAATCTGCAAGTTGATTTGACCTTTAAGGCTATGAAGCTTCCAGGTCACCTTGGTTATGCGCTATGGCTTAGGCATCTTACATAAAATGAGTTTCCTTTCATGTACTTAGGATACAGCTTGCAACCTTTTCTTGAGATGATTGCCTTTGTTTTGAGACACAAAAGTAAGAAGGATCCTAAAACCTTATCTAAGTTGGTTTCAAGTTTCTAAATCGAATATACCTTATAGAGTATTATTCTGATCCACCTATAGAGGATTAAACCATATACTAGATAACTGGTCATTAGGGATATGATTACCAATTTGCTTCTAGACTTGCATTTTGATTGATCATTTGTTTTTTTTATAGCTACTTTTTCTGAATACTATTAGTTTCATCTACTAAAGCCACCATCCACTTAGGTTCGTAAATTGTGGAATGCTTATCCACAAAAATAAATATAAATTGTGGAATGTTCTCTAGCTTCCTGTATTGTAAACTCCATGGTTTTTCAATTACATTTTTTGTTTCCTTTTTATTTATATTATTTCTCACGCCAGTGAACTTCTTTGTTGTTGTGGCTTTGGGATGAATTTTATTCCTGCTTTTATTCTTTAAATTAGTCTTGTTCATCGGTGTATGTTAATTATTCATCCAAGACATGGTTGCCCCAGGGTTAACTTTGAAGACTTGGTAATTGTGACTCTGTAGCAAGCAATTTGTATGACTTGCTTTCTATCTGTTTGGAAAACGAGTCCTTGGTCTCTTGACCTGTTAAATTTCTCTTATCAGGAATTACAAGTGGGTGCAGTGAGAGTACTATCCATACTATGTGCCATTGCTGATCCTTCTCACTCGTATATGTCCATAAATGCTACCTTTGCTGTTCGTAGCAAGCAGGTTCAGTTTTTTAAAAACAATTTCTGGTATAGTTGGGCTTGTCTTGTATTGAGCATGAATGATTGCCACCGTGAACATGTTTGTTTAATGCAGATTTGCAACTGAGGTGCTGTATTGAAAATGCTATCCGTGAAAGTCTGTGAAAAATGAAGATTTTGTCATTTCTTCTATCAGACTTTTGAGCTCTGCTGCCACTTATCAGGTTTCTTTTCTGACATTATTGCATTATTTTTGGTGTTCACTGCTCATGCCCTTATGCTGCATGAGCTGTTTGCTTTTGACTGTTCATGTGGCTCCTGCTGTCTGAAATAGTCCTCTTCCTTTTCTTTCTTATGTGAGACCAGAGATAATTTTTTACTTGTTGCTGATATCCTATAACCATCCCTCAGTGTAGGTTAGACTTCGGCCATATTTCACTCAATAAAGCTTACTTATTGCTCACATCAGGCCTTTTCATGCTTTTGTATTTATGCAGCCAGCCTATTTTGCTGCTATATTGGTTGCAGAAGATATCACTAATGGCACAATGAATGATACGGGCATCCAGAAGGATGTGATTACGGACGCTTTTAGATCTTTAAAATCTAAAAGTGCCGTAGTTCTTGTGGATATGCTTCTTCAATATGTTCAAAGTTCTCAAGATCTTATGAAAAGGTGCTGCATTGGTGTCTTTGCTGGCATTATGATTACTTGGGTTTTTTGTTGATAATTGTTGCTGTGGGTATATGCTAATACCCCTGCTCACTTGCTCCTAACACATGCCTATTTATTTGTTTTTGCTTACTTGGTGGTCTCAGCAATCCTCTCATAGTTCTTAGTGTGCTTAATTTTCTCAAATCACTCTGGCAAGGCGCTTCACTGTACTCTGATATTCTGGAGTTCATAAGAAAGTTTGAGAAGTTTTGGATACATTTAGCAGAGACTGTTTCAGTGGTCACCCGTTTGAAAGATCCCTCACCAACCAATCTGCTGGAGACAGAGGCTCAGATTTTGGTATGCAAATATCAGTGTCAATCGACTGTTTTGGATATAATTGCTCTGGAAATGTTCCTTCAGAAAAAGTTGTTGCATGCGGAAACATTAGCAAAAGTATCAAGATCGTCTCTGAATGAAAATTCTGGAATTGCTGGTAAAGAGACGCTTGAATCTGCCGATTGTAGCCATCTCAAGAATGTTCTGGTATCTTGGTCTGAGAGTTCTGTTCTGGTCAACCTTCTGAAGTCATCTGCTGTTTGTGTGTATGACAATGGCATTTATCTACGTGCAAAGGTTAGCAGTCATTTTGGGTCTATAACTTTGTGGCTGTAAATACTCGAAGTTTGCATATCAGAGAGTTATGTAGCTTTTCGGTAGATCGCTTCAAATAATCAAATTGATACGGGAGTGATGATTCAACTTCACTATCTAGGTTTCAAGTTGTCTCTAGATCTGCCACTCTTATTGTCTCTGCTACCATATGTGGACCTTGTATATGTTTAAAAGGGCTAGGACAAAATTCATCCTTCTCGCTTACCAGATATTGATTCTTTTTATTTCAACAATGTAGATTGCTTCTAGCTTGTTTGCTGCTCATGTTGCTGGAAAACTAACTACTGGTGATGCTGGGAACCTGGCTATGTCTTTCTCTGAAAATATCAATACCTTATGTAAGAAGGTACATCAGCTTTCTGTTTTTATTTATTTGTTTGTTGCTTGCCTTCTAGACACCTGTCTTTGGAATTTTGGCGATATATTATATGTTTGCATCTCTACTAACACCAGTTGCTTCTACCGGTTTTGCAGCTAATTAAATTGCCTGCTTTTACTGAATTGTGTGATCAGTACTCCCGCCATTGTTACAGGTACATATCTACTAATTGTGCTTGTATTGGATGTTCTGGATGTATTTAAACAAAAGGGATATAATTGAGATGCAGCAATTTGTTCAAGTGTGGTTTGATTTGTTGGAATAGTATGATAAGCTGTGGGCACCAACCAAGATCATGTAGATCAGCTGAGAGAGCAATTCTGAGGTCTAAAGCAAATGGGTTTCAGTAGTAGCATTTGTATGAGTTTAATTGACATCTTACTTACTTTCTGCTATCCCTTTTTTGCAGTAATGGTAATTAAGTTTTTGAATTTTACTTACAAAGTTCTTTCGTCTTTTACTTGTAAATATCTTTTACTTTTTTTTTTTGAAAAACAGTGAAGGAGTCAATATGAAGACATTAATATTCAGTGATCTCTACTATCATTTGCAAGGAGAACTTGAAGGCCGTACCATTGACTCTGGACCCTTCAAGGAGATTCGTCAGTTTTTGTCTGATTCAAATATTCTACATGGTTATATGAAGGAATGTGACAGTGATCTCATCTCAAAGGGAAACAAAGTCTACTTGTTTGATATTTACCGTCTGAGGCAAGATATTGGGTTGGATATGTGGGATTATTCTGACTGGAAATCATCTAAGGGAATTGCGGATACTATGCTACTTTATCTTCAAGAAATCAACTCAATGTTGCTGCTTGGGGCTTCCAGGCTTTTGCGAATCAGAGCCTTGATAATGGTTTTAACTGTTAGTGCAAGATGTGTAAGTACCTAATTCTTTTTAATTGGAGAAAGAATTGTGAAATTTTGATTGACAGGTAATTGATCCTTGCTAGAAATGTCATTAATTTCATGTAGTAAAATGATTTGATTTCACAAATTCTTTTTCTGCAATAATAATGCACCATAATTGGTTTGTGGTTAAATGATTTATAGCAGGCCTTGGCATATATTGCTCAGAAACGTATGTTCTGGCAGTTATTGGAGATTACACATTCCATGTTTGTGTAAACTCTGGATTTAGAATTTTAGTTCTTCCAAGAACTCTTAGATGGAATCTTCACCCAGTTTTCTAATTACTTGCTTAGTATACATGTTCAGGCAGTTAGTGGAGATTACGCATTCCATGTATGTGTAAACTCCGGATTTAGGATTTTAGTTCTCTCGAAGAATGGTTAGAAGGAATCTTCTCTCAGTTTTCTAATTACTTGTGTAGTATGTACTGTATTAACACAGATAGATGGATGATGTTCTGCAATATACAATGTTTCCTCATTCTTATTGATAAGCTTCTCTTTTATATGTTTCTTCCTAGCTGATGATATTTTTCCATTTTAGGAAACTCAAGGTGAGTCTGTCAATGCCTATAAGATACCGAGAGATGGTATAGTATCATCAATAAATGAAGTATGCAAAGAATTCATTACGACAGCAGAATCTGTTGCAGAAATTTCGGATGCTCCCCAAGAAGTTGTTGATTTTATAGCAGCACAGGCAGAATTGCTTCTCTGCTTGTTGAGACATCTTAGTGGCAGCATATCCTTACCCACCCGCATAGTTGTTCTGAAAACTTCTGTCTTTGGCCTGAAAGCATTAACTGGATGTAGGCATTTAATTGGGATGGTTGATTGTCCTATAAAGTTCTTGCTAATGATGATCCTTTGGTTGATGCAATCTAGCTCTACTGTCAGTCTTCCAGTAGATAAAGCTGATGTTAAGTCTTCTGAAGATTACAGAGAGGTTTCCAATATTTATCTGGGTCTGCTTCCATTACTTTGCAGCTGCTGTGGGATCTCCCAACACCAAATCCTTTCTCTTGCTTGTGCTAATGAGATTTTAATAAGTTTCTCAAGTCCAACCACTTGGCTCCCTATCATTCAGAGTAATTTGAGACTGCAAGATATCATCCTCAAGATTCAAGATAAAAGGTCCTCTGGTGATATTCCTGTGATATTGAAGTTTCTTCTGATCATTGCGCAGGTTAGAGGCGGGGCTGAAATGCTTCTTGCTTCTGGATTTCTATCATCCTTGAGGACGCTGTTTACTGAAATATCAGATGGTATAATTTACCCTGACAATGATGACGAAACACTGACTGTGACCAGCAGAAGGGATAAAAAGCCCATTTACATCTGGGGTCTGGGATTATCTGTTCTCACCTCGATGATTTGCTCCTTAGGTGTAAGCTCAGTGGGCTCTGAGGTGGTGGACACTATGATTCCATACTTCTTCATTGAGAGAGCTAATGAAATTGCTTATCACCTTAGCGCACCTGATTATCCTTCTGATGGGCATGACAAGAAAAGAGCTCGTGCTCAAAAACCTCAGACCCATCTCTCTGCTCTGAGAGAAACGGAGCATACAGTGATGTTATTATGCGTTCTAGCAAGGCATAGAAATTCTTGGGTAAGATCAATGAGAGAGGAAGGTCCTGTATTAAGAGAGAAAAGTATTCATCTATTATCATTTATCAGCAAGGGTAATCATTATCTTGGAGATTTCCATTCAAGGGCTGCACCGATCGTCTGTCAGCCTATACACAGAGAAGAAGTAGAATGTTGCACTAAACCACCATTTGTTGGTAGCAAGAGAGGGTGGTTTGCTCTTGCTCCTCTTGGATGCTTTACGGGGCACAAATTGTCATCTGAACCAGCGAAGTCAATGGCTATTGTAATTCGGGATCAAACAAATAAGAGCTCTCTGTCTCCGTCTCCATCCCAATCTTACTTTTCAGACACTGTTGCGATACAAATGTACAGAATAGCATTTCTTCTTCTGAAGTTCTTGTGTGTTGAAGCAAGTGATGCGACTAGAAGAGCAGAAGAGCTTGGTCTTGTTGATCATTCTTGTTTTCCTGAGCTTCCAGTGCCTGAAATTTTACATGGCCTCCAGGTGATACTTGACATTGCCTATTATAGTATTGCTACATATTTACTGCCTCATAGCACTTGGTACCTAGCTAATTTGTGGCGTCAGAAGGGCTTCCCAATAACCAGATCAAGTTTAAGTGATAATCTGATGATCTTTTCCTGCCTTTCATGTTTACATTAACTAATAATGCTCTTGCCGATATTCTGTTTTTCAGGACCAGGCAATTGCTATTGTTACTGAACTCTGCGAAAATGTATCCAAGACGAAACAGATGGAAGCAGAAACCCAACGCGTTTGTTACCTCTTGCTCGAGATAACTGAGATGGCTTTATATTTGGAACTTTGTGTGTCGCAGATATGTGGAATGAGTCCCGTCCTTGGCCGTGTTGAGGATTTCACGAAGGAAATCAAATTGTTTCTCCGAGGTGAAACAACACTTTTTTTGTATCTCTTTGTTTCCCCAATGAAACCTCTATCTGTTGCTTTTACAACCGCGTTATCCTTTTTTCAGCAACGGAGGCACATTCTTTCATCAAATTATCAGTGCAACAATTGAAGCAAATCGTTTCCTTTGTGTATCCTGGTCTGTTGCAAAATGAAGGAATCTCATAAGGTCGTGCGGAATATCTGAACATTGGTGAGCCTTTAGGCTGACAAAAGCATTTGTAATGTTAGTACAGTTTGTGTATAAAAAAATGCATGTCTCGAGGCGAGGAATGAGTGCCACCACCACCACTGTGGCTAGCGGGGTTGAGTTGGTGGAGAGGGGTAGAGGATTGCATAATTTTCGCGTTTCACGGCTCACATGTGTTAGCTGCTCGAGATATTCTTGTGCTGGTGGACCCCTACCGCTAGTGCTTTGTAAAATGGTGTCGTGCTAGTTGCTGCTCACGTTGGACTTAAAAACCATTGACCAGCGGCAACCGGGCCCTTACATAAGCTGTGGCTATTAATGGAGTACGGTCACGGACCCTTAGTGCCGTAGTACGATACTGTGGTCTGTTGTGGACTGACAAAAAAAAAAAAAAAAACTGTGGTCTGTTGTGACGATCCGACTTGAATATAATTTTATGGCAAAATATCCGATTTTTTTTGTAAAACATGTGAACAATCAGTTTGATTTTTATTGGTTTCATATTTTACATCTATGCACTGGAGACAAATAAGGATTTTCATGTTATTGCCATCATCGTGGTAAAGCTAGTCGATCGGTTTCAAAAAAGAAAAAGAAAGAGAGGTCTGTCATGTCTGTGTGCAACGTATGTATCATTTTTGGATCTTTTTTTAACACATTTATCAATTTGATCTGGTTGGGCGATGCTCCCATCTTCGTCCTTACATCGAGGGTATTTCCGACTTTCTTCCGGGATCAGTTGAAAATCATAAACAAAAGTATTCCCCTCTGCAAAAAGAAAAGGTTCTTTATTTTAATATATCACCACCGTGCAACGTCAAGCTGCCACATTTTAAATGAATGAACGTTACACTTCGGTTGTCCGCATCTCTATTTCTTTTTTTCTTTTCCTTTTTTAAAGGAGGCCGCATCTATATTTCTCTCTCTCCGCACTGATATTCATTCGTTTATTTTTGAGAGACATCACTTTATTAATATTAACCGGATAAATCCAAGGCATATCCCAGTTAACCACGGTTGAACTCAGCCCTCAACCATGATTCTCTTAATCTCACGCCACGTGTCGACATCAATGGCTCAAACGAAGCGCTACTCAGATATTCTTAACCAGTGCCCACGTTCCCCCATCTATATAAATTCTGTACCCCATTTCTGCCTCCTAACCCACACATCTCCAAAACCCTCCCCTGCACCCCACTAGAAAACAGAAAACTTCTTTCCAAGATCTCATCTTTGATAATCAACAATGTCGAACCCTAAGGTCTTCTTCGACATGACCGTCGGCGGCCAACCAGCCGGCAAGATCGTGATGGAGCTCTACGCTGACACCACTCCCCGCACAGCCGAGAACTTCCGTGCACTCTGCACCGGAGAGAAGGGAGTCGGCCGATGTGGTAAGCCACTCCACTTCAAGGGATCGAGCTTTCACAGGGTGATCCCTGGATTTATGTGCCAGGGAGGTGACTTTACCGCCGGGAATGGTACCGGAGGTGAATCAATTTACGGTGCAAAATTCGCTGACGAGAACTTCACCAGGAAGCACACTGGCCCCGGTATCCTCTCCATGGCTAACGCTGGTCCTAACACCAATGGATCACAGTTCTTCATCTGTACCGCTAAGACTGAGTGGCTTGACGGCAAGCACTGTGTATTTGGACAGGTTATTGAGGGTATGGATGTTGTTAGGGCTATTGAGAAGGTTGGGTCTAGCTCTGGAAGAACCTCAAAGCCTGTTGTGGTTGCTGACTGTGGCCAGCTTTGATTTGATGTAATTGACTGAGAATTAGTAATTGGTGTTTGGTTTGAATTTCTTGTTCTGAAATAAGTACCCAGTTATGTTTGTGTCGAGAGTCAGTCGGTTTGTTTAGGGTTTATGTGCTCGGGTTCGGCGGTGGTCGTGATGTCCTTCTAGTCGGTTAATTTCCTGATTCGGTTATGATGTCTTGATCTGTGTTGGTCTCCGTTTGGAAATCGAGGAACAGAAAAATCAAAAAAGGAAAAATTTGATGATCGTTTCGTTTGGCGTTCTCTGAATACTTTGCTTTTTCATAATTGTTTATATGCTTACCATATTTGCAACATGAGGTTTGTTTAAAGTGTTCCATATGAAACCAGAAAGAGAAGTTTTTATCAAAAAACAGAAAAGGCAGTAGTGATAAGTCCGCCGAATGACTTGTCATAACTGGGTTCTGATGTGATTAGGGGCGTAAAAGATCAAGCCTCTAAACATCCCTTCTTATGGAATTTGAGAATGGCTTATGGCTTTCGTATAGTAGGGTAATTAGTTCTACTTAGTCTATGATAATAGTATGAATGGAACTTGCTATAAAACAAAACAACAATGGTCTGTTTGTATACGTCGTTTTTCTGCAGTGTATTTGATCATATCATAGAAGGTTTTTTTTTTGAAAGATCATATCATAGAAGTTGTCAATTATTTATTTAGGCGTTTGTGGAGTTCAAACTATTGTTAGGTGGTTACCATTTGTATGTCCAGCTGCTTAGAAGCTAGAACATAACACTACCAACATAGTCACTGCTAAGTACATAAGGTGTAATCGTCAACAAATAGTGCTATTAGTAAGCAAAAAAACGGCTTTACGCAAACCTACACCATTTAACTGCCCTGAAAATGACTTCCTGTGGTGTTGTCGAAAAAACTAGTCAAGCAAAGTGGCCATGGCCCATGGTATAAACATCATTAAAGCTATATCCAACATTTTTATGCAGCAATGTGGTTCCTCAACGGAGGAGACTAGCTGTAGTCCTTTTGTGAATGCTTATTGTTCAAGCATAAGAACAAGAGAAGAGTTCAGCATCACCAGATGTCAATTGGATTGATCTACTGTCTTTTTTAAACACTAATTATCATAACTTAATGAATGCATGGACAAAAGTATCATAGCGTTAGCATCAAAGTAGACACCAACCAAGGCAACTACTAACCAAAATCTCATGTGGGGTCCCTAAGTAGCATAAAGTCAGCTAGCTATTATTTTGCCCAAGATGAGTTAACAACTGGACAGAAGCTCTTGAAAAGAAGCTAATACTACAAGCTATAATTAATCCTAAAAAAACTACTAACTACTAACCATAACACTAAACCGACTAAGCAAACTAAAGATAACTAAGCAACAATCTTACCATCAACAAAATAACACCATCATCTACACCAGCGGACATGCAACCATTTTCCCCAAAATCCTTACCGATTCAGTCCAAAACTAGTTAGTTTGGAAAGAATTTGTATAGAAAGGTCTAGAGACCCTCTTGTATGTTATTCATATTGTATATTGTGTATGTACAAGGTTCCCTACAACCTCTATTTATAATAGTAGTACATGGTAACTATATGGCCTTGGGCCTTTACATTAATAACTAAATCTACACATTAATAACTAAATCTACACATTAGTAAATAAATCTACAGCCCATTATATTGGGCTACCTCCCCGCGAGCCCAAAACGCGCCAGACAAAGCCATTTGGGATCGGAGTGATTGAGACGAAAACGATTTGGGGGTTTTGTTAGGGCATCGCGAGTTGTTCTTCGGTTGGAAGAAATCGAACACGCAAGCTACCATTCTGAACTCTTTCACGAACAAAGAAGTAATCCACCGAGATGTGCTTGGCTCTGCTGTGAAAAACGGGATTGGAAGCGAGGTAAGTTGCTCCCAGGTTATCACAGTTCAAAATCGGACTTTTGCTCATGTAAATCCCTAGTTCTTGTAATATTTTCTGAATCCAAATTGTTTCCGACGCAGCGATGGCCAAGGCTTATATTCAGCTTCAGTTGAAGATTTTGCGATGGTGGCTTGTTCTTTGAGCACCACGAGACTAGACTGCGGCCGAAGAAGATGAGGAAGCCGGTGGTCGACCGTCTGTCGGAGAGAGACCTGCCCAATCCGCATCGGAGTATACATGCAGTTCACCCAAAGGAGAGGAGGGAAAAAATAGGCCCAAGTAAGTTGTTCCTTTCAGGTAACGAAGTATTCTTTTGATTGCTGTCCAGTGTTGCTCTTGTGGTTTTTGCATGTATTGGCTTAAGGTATTGACTACGAAGCTGATGTCTGGCCTAGTAAAGGCCAGTATTGTAAAGCTCCTAGAATGCTACGGAATTGTGTTGGGTTAGGGTAAGAAGGAGAGTATGTGAGGGCTAAACTCTGTGAATCAAGTATGGGTGTAGAGACAGGTTTTGCATGTTGCATCTGTGTTTTGTTCAGTAGTTCAACAATATAGTGTGCTTGGCTTAGTTTTAGTCCTGTTGAGTCTCGGGTAGCAGTGATACCTAGAAATTGACTTAGAGAACCAAGATCCTTAATGGGGAATTCAGCTGCCAATGCTGCGACTAGCTGATTTAGTAAAGCAGATGAAGAACCAGTGAATAGAATGTCATCCACATATACTAGCACATACACTATGTCATTTCCTTTGAGGTAAAAGAAAAGAGACGGATCAGACTGAGAGTGATTAAAACCAATATGAATTAGATAAGTGCTAAGTCTGGAAAACCAGGCACGAGGAGACTGTTTTAGGCCATATAAGGCCTTTTTTAACCTACAAACATGGTGAGGAAAATCTTTATGAACAAAACCAGCTGGTTGTTTTAGATAAACTTCTTCTTCCAATTCCCCGTGCAAGAAAGCGTTGTCAACATCTAGTTGCCTTATAGGCCAGTTAGAGGCAGTAGCAATAGTCAGAACTAAACGAATTGTAGCTATTTTAACTACAGGACTGTAGGTTTCTGTATAGTCAACCCCTTGAGTTTGATTATAACCTTGTGCTACTAAACGTGCTTTTCTTCGTTCTAGAGTGCCATCTGCAAATCTTTTGGTCTTGAGAACCCATTTTGATCCTAGAACATTCATGTGGGGTTTGAAAGGCACAAGATCCCAAGTGCCTGTTCGTTGTAGGGCATCAAATTCAGTCTTCATAGCTGCCTGCCACTCTGGAAATTTTAGGGCTTGAGAGAATGTGGGTTGTTCTGGGATAAGAGGCAAAGAGGGGGGGGGGTAGTAGAAGTGTGATTTAACCAATTTATGGTACCATCTGTTCGAACTTTAGGTTTGAGGGAATTTGTTTTTGCTCTAGTAATCATGTGGTGTTTAGATTGAGGTGGATTGGGTTGGGCTTGGGGTGAGTGACCAGAAGAAGGGCTTGAGGGTGTAAAGGAAGCAGAGGGAGTATTTAAGGGTGTAAGAGAAACAGAGGGAGTATTTGAAGTTGAGGGGACAAAGTATTGTTTGAGGGTGTAGTGGAGACAGAGGGTGTAGTGGGGTTAACAGATGTAGGAGAAATAAAGGATGGTGAAGATGGAGTGTATGTGTCTGTGGGTGTAAAAGTAGGGAGAGTGTCATCTGATCCAAGAAAGGGAACAAGGATGTTTGAGACTGTTTGAGAGGAGTCTGAGGCAGATGAGTGATCAGGTTTAGTAACAGAGAAAGGAAAGGCAGTTTCTTGGAACTTCACATCTCTTGATGTATAAATTCTATGTGTCTCTTTGTCAAAACATAGATAGCCTGTAGAGTGTAATGAGTAACCTAGGAAGACACACTCCTTGGAGCGAAAAAAGAGTTTGTGAGAGTTATAGGGACGAAGGTTAGGCCAACAACTGCAGCCAAAGACTTTTAGGTTAGTGTAAATGGGGTGTTTTTTGTGAAGCTTGAAAAAGGGAGTGTGATAGGACAGAGCCTGAGTTGGAGTTCTATTCATAAGATAAGTGGCAGTCCTAAAAGCAAAAGACCAAAAAAGTAAAGGCATAGAAGCTTGAGCCAAAAGGCATAACCCTTTATCAACAATAAATCTAATCTTGCTTTCAACAAACCGTTCTGTTGATGACTGTGAGGACATGTAAGTCTATGGTTGATACCTTTCTGTTGAAAAATTTTGTAAGGGCTCTAAATTCTCCACCTCCATCAGTTTGTACTGCCATAACAGATTTACCAAACTGAGTGGAGACTAGTTTGCAAAAAATTTCAAGAATATTAGCCACCTCTGATTTTGCTTTCATAGGAAATAACCAAATGTACCGAGAAAAGTCATCCACAATGATTAAGAAATATCTAAAACCGTCTTGAGAAACACAATTTGCTGGTCCCCAAACATCAGCAAACAGAAGTTCAAAACAATCACTAGAAACAGAATCTGATGGATAGTGTGGTAGAGCATGTACTTTTCCTTGACAGCAAGCAGTACAAAGTTCAGGAGTAACTGTAGAAACAGTAGGTAGCCTAAAATCATTTATTACACGCCTAGTAACCATATCACTAGGATGCCCAAGACGTTGGTGCCAGATTGTTGTAGGAGCAGCTGTAGTGTAGTTCAATTGAGCCCTCTTAGACTGAGAAGCATTCTTGGGAAAGAAGTAGACTCCATCTTTAACTTGTCCCCGGAGGATAGTTGTCCCAGTGTGTAAATCCTTCAACAGGAAATGGTTTGAATAAAACTCAAAATAAGTTTCATTATCAGTGCAGAATTTACTAACTGAAATCAACTGTTTATTCAGTTTTGGAACATGTAGGAGATCATTGAGAACAAAATTTCTTTCTGTAGATGATAACAGACCTGTGCCTTGGTTGCTTATAGCCAGAGAGGAACCATCCCCTAAAGAAACAGTATCATTTCCAACATAGTCATTAGCAGAAATGTTTAGGTTTGAGAAATCTCCTGTGAAATGATGTGTAGCCGCGGTGTCTGGCATCCATTCAGAGATATTGTTGCGACCAGTAGCATTAGCACTCATGGGAAATGGAGGTCTAGGCTGGTAGGTTTGATTGTAACGATGATAACATGCAGAAGCCTCATGGCCTCGTTTTTTGCAGATTTGGCATTGTGGTCGGTTATCTTGTTGACCAGTGAAATTGTTTCTAGCTTGAGGACGAAAAGTGTTTTGACTGGAGTTGTTTTGATTGTAGTTGGAGTTGTTTTGATTGTAGTTGGAGTTGTTTTGATAGGAATTGTAACGACCTCTACCTCTGGAGTTGTTTGAGTTTCTGCCACGTCCATAGCTATTATTTGGAGGGCGAGGAGTAGGGAGAAGAGAGGATGATTGATTTGTGGAGTTTAGAGAAACAGAGGTGTTTGATGTTTTTGTCTGATTAGAAATCCAGATTTCAGATGAGAGCATAAAATTGTATAGTTGACTTGGGGTACAAGGTTCTATTCTTGTAAGGATGCTAGAGACAAGAGAATTGTACTCAGATGGGAGGCCCTTTAAGATGTAGCTTTGAAACTCTCTATCAGTAACAATATGACCAGTTATAGCAAGAGATTCAGCAAGAGATCTGGCTCTATTATAGTATGTAGTGATAGTCTCAGTAGGTTTCTTTTCAATAGATGAGATCTGATAATGTAATTGCCCAACTTGAGCATTGGTTTGAGCAGAGAAGGTATCATTCAAATAGTTCCAAGCCTGAGCAGAGGTATGAAGACTGATAACTTGGCTAAGAATAGCCTCAGACAGAGAAGCAAAAATAATACTGAGAACAATTTGATCCTGTTGTGTCCATTTTTGAATTTCAGAGACAGAATGTTTCAGTCGAAGGAAGAGGGCAAGGGAACGTTCCATCAACGTATTTAAACAAATCATTAGCCCTTAGAAACGTAACTAGCATACCTCTCCAAATAAAATTTTCTAGTTTTAATTTTACCAAATTTGTTGCAGCGGCAAGAAGGGACTGACTACTGGTTTGATGTGCAGGGAGACGAACAGTCACAGGAGTTTGAGTCACCGGAGTTGGAGTTTGAGTCACCGGAGTTTGGCCGCCGTTGTCGCCTGGTCCATTGTCACCAGAGCCACTGAGCGATGACTCCATATCATTCATTGGGGAAATTCAAAAGGATAGAGTGGCCGCGGGAGAGGAACAGTCGCGAGAAGCTTTAGAAGAGGTCAAGAAGTTTGAAAAAAAATTTGCCATAGTCGCTGGCTCCGATACCATAGTTAGTTTGGAAAGACTCTGTATAGAAAGGTCTAGAGACCCTCTTGTATGTTATTCATATTGTATATTGTGTATGTACAAGGTTCCCTACAGCCTCTATTTATAATAGTAGTGCATGGTAACTATATGGCCTTGGGCCTTTACATTAATAACTAAATCTACACATTAGTAAATAAATCTACAACCCATTATATTGGGCTACTAAAAACAAATAGAGTTGTTGCTCTACCTTTCCATCATCGCAATCTGCAACAACAGACGTCCAAGGCAACAACAACAAGAGAATAACAACGCCACCTTTGAAGATCATACCCTGGAAAACCAAATTTGCTACTCTAACCTAAACTTCCAATCGAGGTAGGTAGACCAATCGCTTCATCTTCAACACAAAATAAGATTCAATCTCTCCACAAACAATTAGCCCCCAAATCTTCCTCCTCTCAGTTGTAAAATGGACATGCAATGGATAAGCAAGAAGCACCGACCCCAAAAAGAGATAAATTGAACATGCAAAAACGGGAATCAAGCCCAACAACCTAAAGACCAAGACAAAGGAACCGTTGGTGCAAAAGAACTAGAGAAGTAGAGAAGGGTGGAAGAAACTAAGGGCATCCACAATAGTGGAGAGTTTCTTAGTTTTTTTTAGGTGTCATGTCAACAAAATATATTATTTTATTGTATAAGGAATTCTCATCTCTACAATGGTAGAATTTCTTAAATTCTCTCTCATCCCATTCATAACTTTTACTTTAGGACGATATTAGCACTTTTATTTATTTTTATTAATGTTGCAACGTTATAGCCAATAGCATTGATTTGTAGAGCGTTGCTTATTTAAGCAACGACGAGAGAGAATTAAGGTGGATTCCACACCACTGCCATAATTTTTTTTATTTATCTAAGAGTGTGGAATCCACACCGCTGTGGATGTCCTAAGACATGAAGATTCAAGGCAAAAAGAAAAGAAAGCAAAATCTCTCATTAAGGAGTAATGCTCCCGCCGAAGAGAGAGTTTTCAGAGAGAGTTTTCTTTTAGGGGACGTTTAGGTGCCGTTCGTGTTGAACTTAGATGCCCAGGATAGAAGAGGTACGTTTGGATTATTGAAGGGATTCAAATATTTCATTAGGATACAAACCTATTTATAGAAAACTACAATCAACGATGATTTCACAGTCCAACATAGTGGCTAACTATTACAACACGTTTAGACTACAATTTCAACAATTGTGAACTTGAATAGTGATAGACGGTGGGACGGTGCCTAACTTGAGTTGGTGTGGTGAGTTGGTGAAGTTGGTGTTGATTTTCTTCAACACTCCCTCTCAACATCAACTTCCTATTAATCTAGTTCACATGTAGTTTTTATAGGGAAAAACTACAAACCATCTCTTTCACGTTGTTGCTATATGGGCATGCTCCTCATTGTCTCTGTAGAGAGTGCATCAATGTCCCATAAGGCAAGCTCCTCTTCATCTACCGCAAAGAGTGCATTAACATCCTCAAGGACAAGCTCCTCTTTTTCTACACTCGAGAGGGTATAAACATCCCATTCGTCTTCATTCCTTGAAGTAGCAACATTGTTCTCTATCCTCTTCTTCCTTGACCAACAATCATTTGCCATATGACCTTTCTTGTTACAGTTGTAACACTTTCCTTCAAACTTTTGACTATTATCATAGTCGTTCCAATTCGCTCTAGCTTTTGTACGATCACTCCACTTGCCTTGATGACTCATCTCTTCGTGGCTATTCTGTCTGGATCCATCTTTAACTCTGTGCTTGTAATTCCACTTGCCTTTCTTAGCATAGAGTGCCTCTTCCTCTGTCTTCAACGAGACTCCTCCCATTTGCTTAGCCAACGCTTCTTGACTAGCTAGCAAGTTCTCGAATTCCACAAGCGATGGCTGCACTTGCCAACCTTGTATAGCAGCAATAAAGCTCCTGAATTCCGGTTTCAACCCATGGATAATTATTCGTTTCATCCTGGTATCACCGATTCGAGCTTCCGAATCCAACTCAGAAATTTCTCGGCACAACGACTTTACTTTATGAAAGTATTGTGCAACCGTCATGTCACGTTGTGCAATCGACAATAGCTCACTCTCCAAGAGTTGCAACTTTGTGTCGTTCTTTTTCGAGAATAACTTCACGAGCGTATCCTAAGCGTCTTTGGGAGTCTTCACGTCTCGAATGTGCTCGAGAATTTCTTCTTCGACAGTCGTCTTGAGAGTGAACATGGATTTGCCTGCTTTAATCTTCCACTTCCGCAGCGCGTCTTCTCCCGTTGGTGTTTTTACTTCGGTGCCATTAACAACCTCCCATAAATCTTATCCTTGCATATATGACATTATGCATGTAGACTAAGAATTATAATTGTTGTTACTAAGCTTTTTAATTCCACCACCAAATTGAAAGTATGCCATAACTAAGCTTTTTAACTCCCTTACTTATACGGAGATAAATATATATCCCACACTGACACACTCCAACAACAACTCTTTTTTTTAATATAAAATAATAAATCTCCTCTCTTCTATTTTGTGTTCACGCGAGCAGTATTTTTTTTCTTTTGTTTTGTTTTTAATTCTGCACTCACTTTTTCTTTTTTTTTTCCTTTTCAACTCACCGTAGACTAAACAAAAAAAACGGTGGGAGCAATCAACGCACACCTTTTGTTTTTTTTTACTCTTTTGTCACCCACTCACTCATTCTCTTTACTTTTCCTTTTTTTATTTAGATTGTGATCAATCAGATCTCACGTGAACAAGACTACCACTCAACACACTCTATTTTTTTTTTGTTCTCGTGACACTAGGATAATTGAAGAAAAAAAAAGTGCAACTTGACCTCTTTATCTTCTTTCTTTCTTTTCTTTATATGTTTTTCCAATCGCTTCTTTACCCGTTCTCTCTTCCCCCTTTCTTGATTTATTTTTCTCTTCTTCCTCAACACGCAGGTGCTCTCTCGTTCTCTTCTTTCTTTGCTCTCTCTGTTTCCTTCCTAATTCTCCTTTTTTTATTCGAACACCAGAAGTGAAAGGCACGGACCAGATTGAAATCGAGTAGAGCAAACAAGCAGTCCGTAAGAGTTCAAATGAGCAGGCTGAGTTTTAGAGTTTGTTATGTACGCACGGGGTTTTGGAAACACAAATCAATTTTGTGGTTTTAAGCGTACTGACGAAGATGTTGGCAGAAAATGGCTCTAGCTATGAAGTTAACGAAAGATTTTGTAGGTTATGGCTGTCAAAGATTGTATCTGGCTCTGATACCAAATGTTGAACTTAGATGCCCAGGATAGAAGAGGTACGTTTGGATTATTGAAGGGATTCAAATATTTCATTAGGATACAAACCTGTTTATAGAAAACTATAATCAACGATGATTTCACAGTCCAACATAGTGGCTAACTATTACAACACGTTTAGACTACAATTTCAACAATTGTGAACTTGAATAGTGATAGACGGTGGGACGGTGCCTAACTTGAGTTGGTGAGTTGGTGAAGTTGGTGTTGATTTTCTTCAACAGTTCGTTCCCGGCGAATTGATGTTAATCTACTTTAAGAAAAAAGAGGTGGACAAATGTCTATTGTTCATTGGATTATGTTTAACTTAGTCAGACAAAAAGCACACATGTCTAGTTATAATTAGTTAACTATAGTGAGCTCTATTCAAACGCAACAAAATTTGCGTTTGATTTATGTTACAAGCTGTCACCGAACGGACCCTTAGACTTTTGCCTAAACCAAGTTTTATGGTAAATGTCCCTCTAGTTAACAAATGTTAACTTGACAAGTGTACTATAGTTAGCTATACACCAATTAAATATTGACATTTGTCCATCACTTTTGAGCAAAAGTGCATTAATCTTCAAAAAATTATCTTAATACTTTAGAAGAACACGATCAGGTTTCCCTCCTGACTTTGATGGGGTAAAACTGTTGTCCATCTAATGGTGGTCACAGTTCCGGTTCCACCGGTTCCGGTTCCGGAAAATGTGTATTCGGATTCGGAACCGGTCCTGGGCGGTTCCGGAACTCTGTATTCGCTTCGAATTCGTTCAAATCAACGGTTCCGACTGGTTCCGGAGCGGTTCCGGTTCCGATCGGTTCCGACCGGTTCCGGGGCGGTTCCGGCCGGTTCCGGAAAGATTTGACCGGCTCCAGTTTCTTCGTTTTAACTCCGATTTTAGATCTGTTTGTGCGCACACGTTGCTCTTTTCGTCAACTTTACTCCTAGCTAGGTTATTCCTCAAGTTTATAATCTTAAATGTGTAAGAACCAAAGACTTAAATTTTTGTATTGAATTTACAAAAATTAAAGAGCAAAGCAGATTTTATTATATGATTCACTGCCTCGTTAAAACCTTATTAGGTAAAACCATTGGGAAAACCCTAATAAGGAAAAGAGTACAACTACTAATAGGTTACATGATTTCAATTTGGAAGTCTTAAAAGATTGCATGGAAAAAAAGTAATATTAATACATTCTTAAAGATTACAATACAAAATAGAAGTCCTAAGTGGTGATTCCAACGGCTACTTTGGCCGATTCCGGGGCGGTTCCGGTTCCACGGTTCCGAATCCACGCGAATCCAGGCGGTTCCAGGCGGTTCCGGGCGGTTCCGGTCCCGGTTCAGTCCCGAATCTCAAAACTTATATTCGGATTCGATTCGCAAGGGGGTGGTTCTGGTTCCGAATCGGTTCCGACCCGGTTCCGGTTCCAATCGGTTCTGGGTAGATTCGGATTCGGTGGCCACCATTATGTCCATCAGATTGTTCCACTTATCACGGCTTGTGGGACATTGTACCATGTTCTAGAGATCCGCGTAAAAACTTTTAGGTTCAGAGCCCCTATAATCCCCTTTAGTCCTTCTCGCTTGGTTTGCTTACATGGAAGGAAGCCATTAAAAAATTCCACCACTTGTCCTGAGCGAAAGAAGGGGGTAGCCAGCCTTTATTAAATGACCTTAAATATCGATAGGGAGAAAATAGTAGAACTATGGTGAAATACCCCAAATCTAAATAAATTATAAAACCATTATTTAATGGAATAATCCTATTATAATCATTTCACGTACGCATGCAAACCCATGCATGAGAACGTTACGTAAAACAGTCGTTTCTTTCATAAACGCTAAAACGCCTTAGAAGCATTGGTCAACATGACCTTGTATGACCCTCTAATATTCAAACCAAATGGTCATACAATTATTATATGAATATACAAATTATTCCCTAAGCTAAATTCAGTCAATACGCAAAATGCTCGGGAGTGCTCACGCCCGCTCCTTAAAGCACGAAAAGTCCGGAGGAGTGCCGAGTGGCACGAACTCCTATAAAATTAATTCCTAGAGTTCCTAACATCATTATTATCATTCTAAAGGAACCCACGAAGTGGTTTCACAAAATTCAGCAAAAACCACAGGAGGATTTCTTAGCGCTCCTTTTTGGCCCGGGAGTGTCCCGATGGCCCGTAAATTATGTCACGGGTTGATATAACCCCATATAACTCAATGTAACATCTTAGTATATGTTTATTTACTATAATAAGTGTTTACAAACACTTGGAACTCATAAAGCAATTGGTTTTCCCAAAATTTCCTTAGAGCACAAAAACACCCCTTCGGGTGTCACGAAAATGCGTTTTACGCAATTACCTTGTAGTTTTTGACATGCCACGAATTGGTAATAAAATAGGGTTTAAAATGACCTTCTCAATAGTTGGTGTACTAGTCAACAAGGCTCTCTATAGGGGCCGATTTTGAGAGCAAAACTAGTATAAAATTTGCCTTTAAAGTTAAAAAGGCTTAAAACTAATGACTCATCATCCCATGTGCTATAATACTTAATGGCAAAGAAATGTGTGACTCATTGACCAGAGAGCTGTCGAAATATTCTAGAGAACATGGCCAAGTTGGCTAGACAAAAACAAATGCTAAAAGCAAAAAGTAGATTCCTTTTCTTTTTGCCTTTTGATTTCTTAAGCATGTGACCTTCCTTAGCTCTTCTCCTTTGGACTCTTCAACACCGATGGAGACCCCCATTCAACCCTTGAAATCGTGCACCTACATGAAGAAGAAGACAGTCATTTAACATTGAAAAATCAAGGAATATCCTTACCTTTTCTTACCTTGTCTTCTAGCCAACATTATTGTCTTTCCAACTCTTGCTTTCACACCACATGGCCGGTTTCATGCTGGAAAGGAGTCATTTATTGAGCCAATAACTCTTGTATAAACTAAGGAAAAGTATAGTCATTTGACATTAAGAATTAAGAAAACAAAAATCAATTCCAAGTCATTCTTTTCTTGCATTTACTGAGCTAGGTCTCACTTTCCTCCTTGCACTTCACACCTCCGAATTTGGTAAGCTCCCTAGCTCTCTCTTCTTGCTTCATCTTCTTCCTTTGAAGCTCTTAAGTCCATTAATGGAGTTTTTAACTTCTATCTTCATCTTTAAGGTAATTTCCTAGCATTTCTTGTCAAACCTTGAAGCAAAACTCTTCCTAGCATAACAACAAGAGTTCGGCATCACTTAGTTCACCAAGGAGGTTTGTTCAAACCAACATTAATCCAAGGAGCATCTCAAGTTATCTTAAGTAGTTTTAATGCTTGAAGATCCTTAAAGCACATTTTTATGTGTACCAAGTTCTACTCCTTCTAAGGCTCTTTTCTTCTTCTTTTTCATGACGGAAAACTTGTTCTTCATCCACCATTAGTGAGCCGAAATTATAAGGAGAAAAGCCTAAGGTAAATTCTTGTAAAACTACTTACAAATCTACTTAGATCTTTATTCAAGATCTAACTCCTAAAACTCCTTCACCACTTGCATATAACCGAAGTGGAGCTTCAATATTACCTTGGAGGAAGCTTGGAGATTCAAGAAGTGTTCAAGCACTTAACCACCTTTGTTAAGAAGTAAGTTTACTAAGTAAATCTTTATGTTATAAGCTTTGTAAAGCTTCTAAAAATTATACAAAAATTAGGTACATCTCCTAGGTTAATTGATACCGAAACTATATGGTTTTATATGCCAAAAATATAATCTATAACATATATAGAAAATATTTACCTTAAGACACATCTTTGTGTCACAAAATTTCTATGTTACAAATTAATTAAGGCCGAATTATCAAAAGGCAAAAATGCTTATTTTTGAGCTAAGAATCAATATAAGACATTACAATAATTTTTACATAAGTTATATGACTCATGAATTTGTTATGTTATTATGACATATAAATCCACTTTTATATACATATGGTCACCAAATAAATATGGCCGAATGTACTAATTGATAAATAGGTATTAATGACCCACTTAGGTATATAAACTATATCACAAGTTTGGTGAGCTAAAATATTTCATTAGTGCTTCAATGGCTAATTAATTAAGTTAAGTGGCTTAAATGTATTTTTACAAAATTTAGTGTATATATTTGAAAGCCGAGAGCTAAAGGGGTATTTGGTGAAATTATAATATAATATAAGGTTAGGAATTAAGTTTTATGAATTTTAGATAATTTAAACAAGTGTTAAAATAACATTTTATTAAGTTTTGGGCTATTATGTAATTTATAAAAGTTGTTATGAAAGTTTAGAACATAAAAAGGGGCGAATTCATAATTAAGAGATTTATTAGGCTCACCTTTGAAATTTTGAGGAATTATATATTTAGACTTTAGTTTATAAGTCATTAAGAAGTTATTATAAAGTTTTGGGGTGAAAATGTAATTGGAGAGTTCAAGACCAAAGCCGAATTACTTGGGGTTAGTTTGGTAATTAAGAATTTATATATATATATTTCGGCATTTATGGAGAATTAAAATTAAAACTATAGTTTATAAGGCATTATGCAAAGTTTATAAGGTTTGTGGTTAAATTGTAATTATGGGAAATAAAATATTATTGCCGAGAATTTAAGGGGCTAGGTTGTTATTTTTGAAAGTTATAGTACTTAAAAGCTATATACTAAAATATTAGTGTGACTATGTAATTTAGCTAAATAAGAAGTTAAAACTCTATAATATAATGAGATTAGAACTCAAATATAAAGTTTATGAATTAATGTGGTTGTTTTGTAAATAACCGAAATATAAGGGTAAGAATTTAGATTTAAAAATATAAGTCCTATATGGATATTTTGAGGAATTAGAAGAAAGAATTTAATTAAAGGAATTATGGAATTAGAACTATGGCCTATATAGTGATAAGGAAGTTAAAAAGAAACAATAAGAATTATTTATGACTAAAGGAGAATAATGAGATTATAAGAATATTATGTCATTGTAAGACATTTAAATATTTAAGAAAATTATAAGTTGTTATGTCACTTAGACAATTAAAATAAACAACAAATATAGTACATGAATATATGAATACATATATGTACATTAAAGGATTTATAATAAATCAAAAAGGGAATAACAAATAAGTTATACATTAAATCATGAGGTGATTAAAAGAAATAAACCTCACATGAAATAACAAATACGAGATTTGTTGAAAGATCCAATAAGATTATTATATAAGGGTAACATAAATTAACCCTCTCAGTTAATCCTATTCTAGGACTTTGTTTGACCAGACGTTGACCAGGGTATAATCAACTGCAACCTACGGTGAACGGTATGGGATTCTTGCAACCTGTTTTCTACCGGATTACACCGGCTTGTGTGCTATCTGTTGTTTGAATTAACGACCAAGATAATTATGTAAATGTTGTTTACTCTTGTGCGCTGTTGTATTATTTTATGTGCGTGAATGATGCTGACTACTACGTGTATGTCCCACGCATACAAACACTACTATACCAGTGGATTAAATACCTGCGCTTCAGTATACCGAGGACTTGTACTCAAGTCTCTCACTAACTTCACTTTATAACAAACGTCATTATCCTAAACGTGATAATTGACAATACACATTGTGTTCTTGTATAACGTCTTTATATGACACTTAACAACTCTATACTACGAGAACGAGGAGCCCAGTTGGATCTGGCCATGCATGCTACAGGAGCTGTACCTGTCTCAGGTCGTCTCCTATCTACGTCGCGACGGAACTTTCAGTTGGGAGGAAGACTCTATTCCTTCCGGGTTTCTAATGCCCTTCAGTTTGAGGAAGACTTCATTCCTCTAGTGGGATTCTATTTCCCACGCCTCTCAGTTCAGGGTTTAACTACGTTATCTCTTGGGGTTTTTATACCCAACCTTTCAATCTTAACGAGGTCACTATACCTCCACTATTTAAGATATTCAGTTATACCTGTCAGTCCCATTGTGTGGACCGACTATCATTAAAGAATTTCAGTTCAGCTAACACGACCTTCTGTGTCTTGTTCTATGTGACATTATTGTCCTTGTATGGATACTTGTTATTATCAGACTATGCTTGTTTACAGCTTTATAAAAATGAACTGCATGTGTTCGACAAAGTAGTTGGTGTGGCCCGGTAGACGATGGGCTGCACGTTTTCCATACCAGCATTGTTTGCTGAGCCCCTTTGGGGGCACCCCCATTTTCCAGGTACATGAAGTTGAGAAGATTACCACACCGAGTGTAGGTGGGGTAGATTCAAGCTATGGGAGTCTTCTTATAGTTATTAGCTTTTACTTAAGTATTTTACATTTGAGTTTGATTCCTAGTATCTCGGATTGTATTCGTATTCAGACCGTGACTTTTGGAGATTGTATTTGGATTTAGCCTTGTTGGTCACAAGGGTGGCCAACGGCATTGTAATACCGCCCGGTTGTTGTATTTATTCCGCTGCAGTTGTATTTTATTTGGGAGTGATCGCCGTTCAGTTTATTGGATTTCGGGTTGGGGTGTTACATATGGGGTTGTTTTTGCTTCAGAAATGTCCTGCATACAAACAACTAAACCTCTTATTTTATGGTGTAATGTGTTTTTTTTAGCTCTATTAATATTTAAGATTACCATGAACCAGAATGATGTGGTATTAGGGCCTTTCTTTTACGCTTTGAGAGCTTGTAATTGATAGTTGATACGGGTTGATATATAGATGAATGACTGATTTCAAAACTTGATGATTGTGTAAAAATTAATATATTAATCAACTGATAATAGGTAAAACCAACTGATAATACTATTTTGAATAAACACCTGATTCATAATACGACCAAAAGAATGGACTGAATTGATCATCACAACGGTTAATACATCTTGCATGTGCAAAATTGATTTATTATCTCTACAACCTAGCTCGTAAATTAGTTTTTGATCCTCTTATTTTAGTAAGTGTGAGATATTCAATTTAATAAAACTTATGGCTGAGATATCTCCTTGGATTTGATAGATAGTGTGGGAGGGTAGTGATTTCCAATGTTATTTTTTTTTTTTTGAATTTTTCTCTGATTAGATCCGGAAAATCGCTTTGAACTTCAGAGTGAATTGATTGTCGGGTGCAGAGGACGACAGTGAGATCCGTTGCGTGGTGGAAACACGTGCTTTCTTGAATTAGGTGAAACGGTTGTAGAGCTATGAATTTTCAGTTTTGGCTTCTTTTTCCCAAAAGGTTGTCTGTTTGTGGATGGTAATAAAGAAGAGGAACAAAGATAAAGATTGTTATAAATAGATATATATGTATAGTGGACTCTACATCTTTATGTAATTAGGGTTTCCCTTTTATCTAACCCTCTATAAATAGAGGTCTTATATACTCATATTGATATAAGAATATCAGCTGCCCCCTATCTCGTATCTCTCTGTGATTTCTCTTTCTCTCATTTACGACACGTCATCACCACGAGTCTCTACTCTGAAAAAAAAAAACAAGATGCCACCGCCGCTGGAAAGCTCTTTGTTTTCTAATGATGATCGGCAACCTAATCTCACCAAAAAATGATCGCTCTGAGCAATCTAGCAATACTCCCAGGAAAGAATAACAAAATTCTTCTCCATACTTTTAAATTCATCCCCTCCTTTATTCACATCAGTCTGCCTCACGCCTTCGATCTCATTTTCTTAAACAAATCCTAAACCAAAGTCTCCAGGAATGAGGGCAACGCATCTCGACATGATCACATTCACGGGTGTACATCAAAACCTTTATTGTATTCAGGTTATATTTTAAGCGCAGGCGATGTCGAAGTTCCACATTGGCTGCCTGCCTTCTTCTTCTACATCAGAGTCTCAGACGACATCGACCTAAGAAAACAAAGATCTAAATGCCATCTTCAAGAAAGCGGCGAATCATCCGATCTCATTAAAGTATAGATCGGTAAAAGAGCTCCTCATTGAGCCGGTTTTGGCTGTATTTGGTTAAGTTTTTGAAGGCCGGTGAACTGGAGAGGGAAGGGTTGCAAACGGCGAAACGATGGTATCTGGCTAAATCTATATAATTGTTTTCAATAATGATTGATTTTATAATTATTATGCTAAATTAATATCACATGAGGCATCATGTCAGAAATTAATATCATGTGAGGCATTGTGCCAGAAATTGATATTGCGTGAGACATCGTGTCAGAATCCAATATCACGTGAGGCATTGTGCCAGATCTTGTTTAGTGTGAATTTTTATTTTGAGTTGTTTAATTTATTCAGCCTCGTTTGTTAATTTTTATTTTGAGTTGTTTAATTTATTCAGCCTCGTTTGTTAATTTTTATTTTGAGTTGTTTAATTTATTCAGCCTCGGTTTTATTTATTTGTGAAGTATAACGTGAGACATCGTGCCAGAAAAATAATCACGTTAGGCATCATGCCATAAATAATAATCACGTTAGGCATCGTGCCTGGAAATATAATCACGTTAGGCATCGTGCCCGGAAATATAATCACGTGAGACATCGTGCCAAGAATTCAATACTATTAATTTTTATTCTGTGTTGTTTAATTCATCCAGTTTTCGTTTTTATTTATTTGTAGTATAATGTGAGGCATCGTGCCAAGTATAATAATCACGTGAGGCATCGTGCCAGATATAAAATTTCATTTAGGGCATTCTGCCAGATATAGATATCACGTGAGGCATTGTGCCAGATTTTATTTATTGCACTATTTTTATTATGTGTTATTTAATTTATTTTGTAATGATGTATAATATATTTCGTTATTTTATGATTGCTATTTGTAATGTTTACTCCAATATATAGGGCATTGCGCCTGTTAAAATTAATTTTAGTATTATTTGAAGAAATAATGGCATAGCGCCTGAAAGTCTTTGATTCCGATATATCATAAACAATGTCAAATATTGTTGAACTTGAGCTTACCGCCTTGGACATCACTAAGAAGGGCATCGCGCCTGAAACTTTGACATCAATATGCTAAAAAGGGCATTGTGCCTGAAAGTTTTATTTGCATATGTTATAAAAATGCATCACACTTCAAAGTGTTAATATGATCAATATAAAGAGCAGTGCTAGATTTTTATTAAAATGCTTTTATACAATATGAGCAAAGAAAATAGCATTGTGCCGGAAACTTCTGAACTTAATATGATATGGTATTAGCATTGAGCTAGATTATTGACAATATTTTGAAAAATAAATGTATTGACCATATCATTGATCTAAAAGATGGTATAACACCCGACAAATTCATATGAAGTATCTATTTTATGTAT
This sequence comes from Limonium bicolor, assembly GCA_023374045.1. Lineage (NCBI taxonomy): Eukaryota > Viridiplantae > Streptophyta > Magnoliopsida > Caryophyllales > Plumbaginaceae > Limonium > Limonium bicolor. Next base: position 53,446,465 of record CM041778.1, read on the forward strand.
AAGATGAACGTTATTCAACGATTTGTGAGACATCAATGATGGTATTGCACCAGGAGAAATTTTGTAAAATTCGTTTGAAGTAGGTACGTAAGTGATATACCATGATGATGAATATTCATATGTCAAGTTTAACCTCTATGATGATATATACATACATAATATATATAATATATTATATATATATATATATATATATATATATATGTCATATAAATAATTTGATTCGAATGTGATTTTATAAATGATTCTCAATGAATCATAAATTCATCTTCTTTGAGATAGTGCTAAAACACAAAATGAGTGACTCTGGTGAATCGCCCAAATAAATTGGCATGATAAATATCGAATGGTTCTTGTTGGATCATTTTTTCCATGTTTTTCATGAATAGTCAAAAGTCATGACCAGATTGTGAGAGATGATGAGCAGTTATTGACATCACATAAAGTATAATAATTATCATGGTCGGATGTTATTATGATTGCAAGACTTTCATGGTCTTTGTGGACATAACTCGACTTATTTCAAAGCTAGCTCAAACATTGAAGCTATGCAGATTTTTTTAATGAGAAGTTATGTTGAGGATGACAAATTTAAATTTCTAAATATTATTCTATGTTTTTATATATTCTATATTATTATTGTCCATTGTTTATAATATATACGTATGTTCGTTTACATTTATGAGATTTATTCATTTAAAACAATTTGTACACCCTAAAAGGGGTCATGAAAGACATATGTCCGGGAAGGCGTATGTTCTGAATGAGATTTATCCATTTACAAAGAATTTGTACACCTTAAAGGGGTCGTGAAAAGCATATGTCCGGGAAGGCGTATGTCTTGAGAAACATGATTAAAGACATTACAACTATAAATAATATTTCTTGATGGAGTCAAGAATTAACACTTGCTTGGGATGCAGTGCAGTTGTAGCTCGCTACCCTTTCCAAAGGATTATAGTTGACCCATAAGCATGTGTCTTGATGACAAGGCATTAGTCTCATGTGTGAGAATGATTTTCCATGATTCAAAAAAAAATCATAAATAAGGGTCAATAAGCTCTAGAAGAGCAGCTACAATACCACATATAGAATGAAATTTTGTACTGAGAAAGCTTTGTAAATAACAAGTTTTCTCAAAAAGTGGTACTGATATACCTGAGGCGGATATCACGTTAAGGCTACAAATAAGAATATCAATGTATATTCTGGAAACGATATAAGTCATTATTGTAGCTGCTTGATTTCTCCTTTGATTTGTATCACATGTGTGTTGGTACAATGGAGAACTTGAGATAATATAAAGAAAACAATAAGTTTTTCATTGCTCCTTTTGGCATGACTGGTTAGACCATCCCAGTTCAAAAACGATGCAAATTGATATCCACTGTATGTGTGGACACTTTTTGAGGATTATATTCTTCCACCAAATGATTTGTTGCTTACTTTGAAAAACCTTTTATGAGGCTATCACCAGTTGATATTATGTGTAAACCTGAATTTCTATACGCGTGAATTCAGGTAAGATATTAGGGACCATTTTGGGGACCATATCCTGACCTCTTTGGACTATTAAGATTTGGTTTAAATTGATGCATCAGCCAAATGGTCATTAAAGCTAAAGGTTGCAAGGTTGAATAACAAAGTCCATAAGATTGGACAATGCTGGTGAAATTTTAACGCCTTAATATGAACTTTTACATGTTCATTGGGATAAATTAATGGTTAAGAAGAACCATAGATCAAAGATCTGTAATGAATTGTAAGATCTTCTGGTTTGAGAATCCCAATATGCATTTGGAGACATGTAATTTACACAAAGCAACATTGATTTGCATCAAGCCAAATAGTGTTGATGAACTCTCACTCTTATAAATGACTTTGAGTCAAAAGCTAAATATTCTCCCATACAAGGTTTTGTTTGAAAGATTTATATACTATGCTTCAGTAGATCAATCAATTCCTTGAAGTTGTTGGGATTGTATGTTGAGTTCAAATTTTAATACCTTGAACTAACTAGCTGGGGATACCTTTATGACTCAATTGTCATTCAGGCAAACAATTTTTCCTAACATCAGGGGGAGAAAAGAAGCAATTGGAAGGTGAGATGATATGATATGAAATATAGAATTGCGTCATCCTCGTCATGTAGTATGAACTTTTAAGTTCAAAGTACTATTCATCTCCAAAAAGTTGGCAACCCAATTGCTTGATGTTGAGTGAAAAATATGCGCCAACGTCTAATGCTCCTGTATTATAATGTCCCGTAAGGACAAGTGCAAATAAGTCTAACCTGAAGCATGGTAGACTATGTGGTTCCAACGACAAAGCCCTTAAAAGGAGCATAGAATTAAAATGGTCATACTACAAAGGGTATAGCTCTAGATGAGCCGTCAGACATGACAAATTACCGGTATATAAGGTAATCAGGTACCTGATGATAATAAAGATCTCGAGATATTATGTCATGCCAATAATATAATGGAACCGATATGAAATCAACGCTGAATATATTTATGTATATGCATGCAAATGTATGTAGCGCTACATGTCACAATGATGACGAGGACATTGAATTGACTTGTCAAAAGTACTTGAAAGACGCAAATGAGAAGCAGAATTTCAACACATTCAAGTCGTGAATGTTGCAAACTTGATGTCCACATAATGATGTGATTGCAGCTGGATACAAACGGGTGTTTTTATGAAAATGAAAATGTGTGGTTTTAAATTCTTTTAATGTACAACCTGTATTGGTGTATGTAGATTTTTCAAAAGCCTTGCAATTGATTGTAAAAGGCTTTATCCACAGCAGTTGATTATTTTGAAGATATATATGGTTGAAATTATGATTAATTTGTATGGTTATACCTTATACAGGTAGATCACTTTGATAGTGCGTTTATATAAGATTCAAAAGAGATTAACTCCTGGAGGAGTTTAGTGAATTCTGAAAGGGAATGCCCCTGTGACCATGTTAATAAATCTTATCATGAACCTCAACGATAAAGGTGATTATGGCATTACTACCTTGGTGAAAAATATTGGAAAGGTATCTCTGAGGTGAGTCCAATTTTATTGGATAATTTGTGTTGCTATAGTAGCAGTGTAAGAGTATAATTAGAACTCCTTACGAGTCTCCTAGTGGTCGTTGAATCAATGATCATGAAGTACCAATTTGAATGCTATTGCAGTAGAATGATCAATGGGTTATCGTATCTATTGATAAACACATATGAATAACCCTACCACCCATGAGATTAATGGAGGGTGTTTTTAATTGAATCTATGGCTTAATACCCAGATGATATAGATTACATCTATACTGATTAGAAAGTGCATACCACCAAAAGTTTCTACTTATAAAAGAGTCGTTGATATTAATATAGAGCAGATATGCTAAAGTTCAAAAGTGATGGATGTATTCGACCAAGTGCTTCCCAAGTAACTGGGTGCAGGACCAATTAAAGATTGGGGATGCATACAATCAAAGTAATAAAGTGATGTTTTCATTAGGGGGAGCAATGATGATTGTACTCTTTTTCCTTCACCATGGTGTTTTTCCCATTGGGTTTTTCTAGGTAAGGTTTTAACGAGGCAATCGATGAAAATCATCCAATGGATTCATTTTATATGAATGCCAAGTGAAAATATATATGACTGATTATTATAGGTATAAAGTTATTATAAGACTGTACTCTTTTCCTTTGCCCGAGGTTTTTATCCCACAGGGTTTTTCCAGGCGAGGTTTTTAACGAGGCAGCATATAACAAGATGTTTCGTCCAAGGGGGAGTGTTATAAATAGATATATATATATATATATATATATATATATAATATGTATAGTGGACTCCACATCTTTATGTAATTAGGGTTTCCCCTTGTATCTAACCCTCTATAAATAGAGGTCTTGTATACTCATATTGATATAAGAATATCAGTTGCCCCTATCTCGTATCTCTCTGTGATTTCTCTTCCTCTCATTTACAACAAAGATAACTAATAATGTTTCTTATCTTTATGTTATTTTTTTGGAAACAAGTTCCATTCTCTTTCCAATGTCAATAGTGATGAGTGAAAGCTCTTCATGCGGTCATCCCCTTCCTGGTCTTATAATGATGATGGTTTAAACAAGATAAAGTGGGATGTGCTATTGATAGAGATAATGGCAAGCTCTGTTTGTCTAGTTTTAGGCTCCGAGGACAAAGGTGGCCATGGATGGATTGGTCCTGGTTTTGATCTCGGACTCGATCAGTGTTAAATTTCTGGAGCAAAGAACTAGTCCTGGACTGTACTAATCGGTGTCATTGTTGATCATGGTCCTTTCTTATAGGGACTGTAACCGCTCCTGAATCTGGACTTTTTTATGGCTAATCTAATATATTATAAATTATTACATAAATAAAAGTTTTTATGAAGAAAGTAATATTTTATTTATTTCTTGAACTTACATATAAAGAATATAGTTATTTATAATCAAAAGTAAGTGTCAAGGTAAAAATGAGTTATTTAGGCTCTATTCTTTTGTATAGATGATAGGGTTAGCTGGTGCTATTTGAAGAAACCCACTGTGTGTGAGTATAGAACCGAGAGTCCAGACAGATAACGATGACAAGAGATGATATGAACTGAATCTATTATTGAGTATCACGTATCGCACTCGATACACAAGAAGCACGTATTGATTTTACAACACTACTTTCACACGAGAAAACTAAACTCTAAACACGTTAAGAGAACAAAAAACTCTTAACCCACGAGGTTACTCTCAGCTCTAAGGTTTTTCCCCAAAATAACTTCGCACGTTACAACATAGATAGGAAACCCTTTTCACCGATTTACCTAACCCTAACACTCACAGCCGTATTGACCATTCTCTTTTTCTTGCTCTCAAAAACTGCACTTCAACCTAGTTTTTCTTCTGTTTATATAGATACGAAGATTGTATGAAAATCTATCAAATAAGATTTTATCGTTTACATATGCGTAAAATCTTATTTGTTATTTTAATTGTCGCATACTTGTAAGTTCAAGACTGAGGAACTTCGTTTCGAATAGTCTCAGCATGGGCGTCAGTCCTGAACCGAGTTTACCGATCAAAATAGCAATAACAGTTTCCCCCTTTTTGATGCGGCAAACTATTGAAGTCTTGAACTTAACAGATGTTCTTCGATAGTAACTTGCTGGTTCCCCCTGAGTTTTTGCCTTGATATTCACCAGAGAACAACATGATCACATATCGATTGTTCCCCCTGAATCTCACTCATCCATGTCAACTTCCTGTGCTCTGTTTAAAAAAAACTAAACGACTTTTCAAGCATTAAGTGTTTCAAGTATAAGACTACAAATAGTAATATTATGCTAGATCATGAATGTAGGATAGAAGTAAGAAAGACCCAAGTTTCAGCCAAGAGATTATGAAAATCTTACAATGTCGAGCAACTCAGAGCATAAAGCATACAATCACAGAGCAGTTATGTCTAAACAAACCAAGCAGTCAGCAAAAGTAAATGTCAACCAAAAGTAAGTGTCAAAGACTTCCAACTTTTCCCCCTTTTGCCACATAAAAAAGAAGTAAGATACAACACAAAAAATATTAAGTGTCAACTAGGGGAAGGGTAGGATGCAATCTGACGAACACTAGAATTTTTCTGATGGTTCAAAGGATGAATTAGTTGCGATCATCAAAAAATTCCACTTTTCTTCTAGAAGATTGATCTTATCCATCAATCGCTTCTTCATTGCTGCCATTGAATCCAGTACTGACTGTATAAGAAGAGAAGTGGAGGCAGTAGCGTGGTCAGTCTTTTCCTCATGTTGCACAGTCTGTTTGAACTGACAGCCCGACTCTATTAGTTCCAGTCCCATCTTGGATAGGGTTAAAACAGCCAAGTAGTTAGTTGGTTGAGCAGGGATGGAGTACACATCTTCCAGAACAAGCTTAAAATGGTGGAGGACCTTTGTCATCCAGAAGGGATAAGGAATCGATGGCTTGGAACTATTGACGATTGACCGCAAATGAGAGATAATGATTCTTGGCAGCGAAAGATGGATTTTTTTGTCTAAGCACCACATTAACGCCAAATCAACAGGAGTTACCTTGTCACGCATATTAGTACGTGGGAAAAGAGTTTGATAAGCAATGAGATGTAACAATCTCGGTAAAACACCTAAATCCCTTTATGGATAGTGTTTCAGTCTAGAACTGGCACGAGACAGACCAAAATGTTGTATCACGTCAGAATGAGAAGCCACATCCACTTTCTGAGTATTGAACTCAGCTAACCCATCAAGAGGTACTTCAAGAATCATTGCAAGCCAGGTAGGGGAAATTATCATCTTGATTCCAGCCACTTCAGTTTTAAACTCATACGTTGAGACAAATTCCAAATTAAGAACAAACGGAAACAAGAGTTCCGGGTAGTATGTGGTTTAAGAGTTAAACAAACGTTCCCAACCTTGAAACTTTAAAATCTCCACTAAAGATTCCAGTGAGTTCTTTCCATGCCAGTCACAATCTATCAGTTTACCGGGGATAATATCTAATTCAAGCATGGCGCGACTGAAAATAGGTTTTTGAGGAAAAGAACGACCTAGATTTTGTAACCTTTCAAGATGAAACTCCTTCGCTTTCAGTTTAGAGTGGGGTTTTGCCACAAACTTCAATCTTTTCGACGATCCCGGTTGCGTGATTGGAGAATCGTCATTCTTGCGCTTTAGAATCGCCGATGAAGCATCTCCGACACCCAAGGATGGCTTTCTGACGGGTGTACGCAGCCAACGAAAAGTCCTAGCTAGAGGGATGTCATCCTCAGTTGGAAAAGCAGAAGAGTCATCATCGCTTACCATAGTAGTATCTTTAGGAGTTAGAGATTTAACTTCAGGTGAGGGTTTTGATGTTGAGTCAGGGAATGTTGGACTTGGGCTAATGTCCATCGGCTTTTCAGAAGCAAGAGGTTCAATGTTTTCGTAGATAAGCTGTTCGAAGGAATCCATGGTAAAATTTAGGAAGATATTGATATATGCTCAAGGACGAAGATCGTAGAAGGAGAAATGGGTTGTTGCTAAGAAAGGATGTTGCAAACCGTAACCAAGTGAGAGAATAGTGGTAGAGAGAGAATTGGAAAGTAGAAAGAAGTTGAAACGGTGTTGTGTTTGAAATGAAGACGGTAAATATAAGTAGTAAGTAAAACAAAATAAAACGAACCTCCTTTTGCTGGTCACGATTTAACAGTCCTAGACTAAGTCTCTCAGAATAGAAAGTTCAAGAAACAAGTTAAGTAAGTCACTGTGATCAAGAAAGACAACCAATATTCCTAAGTAGATCCGTTTTTCCGTTCTCCTTTTATTTCTTATACCCAAATTGAAATAACACCAAGTAGCACGTTTGGATTCTTGGCTTAATTTCATTCCACTTTTCAACTTTATAACTTTGAAACGACAAGAGGCGAGAAGTAAAATCGTATTCCATTATACCTTTCATCACCACAGATTCATACTTACAGTTTATTTTCATGTGTGGCAAAGATCAACCATGTGTTGAATGTAGAGAAACAATATCTTTTTTTTAATATTAAAGAACACCTTGACTTTTTCTCTCCATCTATGTAACGATGTTGGGTTAACTTGCCCAGAGTAGTTACCCTTAGTAAGTTAGATGATAAAACATCCTATAAGACTTAATAGCCAGATGAAAGAGGCCAAATTTGTGTTGTTGTTACTGTGAGCATTGGAATCTCTTGCCTTGTTCATTCCACCATACCAGCCATCCAACCCAGTTTTCCTTAAATACAAACATATCACTTGTTGTATATATCAAGTGAGTATATATGAATAAGGATTTTAAGAAATTCTCATTTGACTCAGTTATATCGTGAAAATTTGCTTGAAGAAACAATAAGCTTGGCTTAACAATTTCCGTAACTGGCTACGCAAAGAAATAACTCAGTATAGAACTATGTCAACCATGTAAAGCAATCAGATTGTATTTATGTTAAACCACAGAGAAAATTGTAAGAAAATAAAATTCAGTTCTAAACTGATGAATACAAAGTGTCAAGATTGAACCTAAAAAAAACATCAAAGAAAAAAAGGAAAGTGAAATAAAATAACAGGACTGTGTCTCACTTGGTGTTGACCAGCCAATCTCAAAACGAAGTTTCTCTGGGTAAAGGCTTTGTGAATATATCAGCTAACTGTTTGTCCGTGGAACATTGAATTAGGACAACAGTGCCATGTTCCACATGATCTCGAATGAAATGGTGTCGTATATCAATGTGTTTGGAATGAGAGTGATGAACATGATTTTTGGTTAACTCAATTGTGCTTGTGTTGTCGTAATAGATATGAACAAGAATGAAGGATAAACCATAGTTCTCAAGTTGCTGATGGAGCCATAAGATCTGGGCGCAACAAGCAGCTGCTGCAACATACTCAGCTTCAGTTGTAGACAAAGCAACCGAAACTTGTTTCCTGGAAGACCATGCAATAAGATTAGAACCCTAGAATTAGGTCGTGCCAGTTGTACTCTTTCGATCAGTTAGAGAACCACCAAAATCTGCATCGGTGTATCTAGCAAGAGTGGGTAAGGAAGTGGCTGAGTACAGAAATCCAAGTGATGGTGTTCCTTGGAGATAACGAAAAATATGTTTGACAGCCTTTACATGTGGTAACTTTGGATTGGCCTGAAAACGAGCACAGAAACAAACACTTTGCATAATGTCGGGACGACTTGCAGTGAGATAGAGAAGAGATCCGATCATCCCCCTATAAACGGTTGGATATGTTGCTTCTGCAGTTGATTCCAGTCCTAATCTGAGAGTAGTGGACATCGGAGTTGACATTGGTTTGCACTCATTGAACTTATATTTGGACAGAAGTTCCAAAGTGTATTTGGTTTGACTGATAAAAGTACCATTAGCTGTTTGCCTAATTTGCAACCCAAGAAAAAATGTTAGCTCACCCATATTGCTCATTTGAAATTCTTTTGTCATCATTGACTCAAACTCTGTTGTCAGTCGTGGACTGGTGTAGGCCTGGCAAAAAAGTAACGAAAACGAATATACGACCCGAAACACGATACAATATTAGCATGTATAGGTATTTAATTTTATACACGAAACTAATTTCGTGTCGTGTATCGTATATACACGATTTATTAACGTGTCGTGTACCGTATCTAATTGTATACATATCGTGTATACACGAAATACCTGTAAATAGTTCATGTAGACGTATAATTCGTGTACACATGTAATTCGTGTATAGACGAATAAATTTCGTGTTACTTATTTATTTCATTAATTCGTGTAAATATAATGTTTTGGTATTTATTTTTATACGTGTTAAATATATATTTCATTAATTCGTGTACACATGTGATTCGTGTACACATGTAATTCGTGTATACACGAATAAATTTCGTATATTTCGTTTAGTTTACAGGTATTTTGAATTTCGTATTCGTATATAGAATTCCATACACGAAAATATTTTCGTGTCGTGTATCGTGTATTTTCATGTAAATTTCGTGTCGTGTATCGTTTCTATCATTTACACGATACGAATATACGATTTGACAGGCCTAGACTGGTGGACCCGAAAACGATATCATCAACGTATATCTGTACTGGAAGTTTGTCCATCCCACTTTGTTTGATAAACAATGTGCGATCAACATGTCCCCGGACAAAGTGTTATCTGATAAGAAAAAATGTCAACCTTTCATACCTAGCCCTTGGTGCTTGCTTAAGACCATATAGTGCTTTCATCAAACGATAAACATGATTTGGATATGTAACACCCCGTCCAAAGCCAATCGTGGTTATCGCAAACTTAACACTTTATCAAAACGTCACAGCAGAAATAACAAACACCGGGACCTTGCCACGGTCTGATCATTAGAACATACCGAACCTTACCGATTTACAACACTTATCCAAAATACACAACCGACCAAATACCCCAACCAAATACCACCAACCAAAATACCACCAACCAACCGAGTTTAAGTATCTAAGTCATATCACAACTTACATCAGTTTAAATATAAACAGATAGGCGCACATGCGCAACCCGTGCTCAAAAATAAGTAACCCATCCTAAGTCTAACCGCTCCTACTCTCGTGATGTGACTTCATGGGCCTCTTACCTGCAAGTGTAAAAACAGCCCCCAAAGGGGGTCAGCACGAATGCTGGTACGACCCTCTCGTGGCCCCCAAGCTAACGGGGCTACGACGACTAATTGTCGATAGCATGGAAATTGATTAGATACACAAACATAATATGAAGTGCAATAAACAACCATCCACAAATGAACATACATAGTCCACACAAATGATGAACGACTCAAGCGTTCCCTTAACAAATGGGTTAGTTAACCTCCTCCAAATCTGATTCCTCTTATCCTCAGTTCTCCTTAACTTACCTCAGTCTTAACCTTATCTTAACCTCAGTATACAAACCGTTCCTAGAATGGGAATGGTTGTAGCTTAACTTAAACTTAGGATTTAGGTGATCCTACCGCACCATCTTAATGCCACCTACCTTGGACGGGAGTCCAGTGTAGCTGAGCCGGCAACCGACCCTAGGCAACAAGTCCGAAGACAAGTCCTTAAGCGGAGACGGATCTGATTCAGATACCGACCCCCTTTCCTTAGCATGCATGACCGGAGTCAGTCCCGGGTTCCTCACTCCCCCCTTAAGTTCCAGTTAGTGAAAATCTTACAAACCATGTGTTAGTTAAACCTTAACGGGTATTAACCAACATTACCAATACTTAACTCCTTTTTAACTCAAAGTACTAAACTTAGTTAGTAACAATCTCAAGTCTCGTGGGTTAGTGTAAAGAAAACACATTCACAACGAGAACAAGTATAACCGGTTGCATGCTTTATCTTGTCTTAGTCATAGCAATAAACAGATAGCACACAAGCCGAGGGACACCTCGTTAGCAAGCAGGTCACAAGAAAGACTGTACCGTTCACCGTCGACTGTCGTTTGTTTAACCTTCTCCGGGGTCCCAATTCTCAAGTCCTAAAACATTCACCCAGCTTAGGTTATTATTTAGCTCGACTTAACGCAATTTACTTAACTTCCCTGGGCACTAGTATTTACCCATCGTTATTCACTAAGTCTTTATAGTTTCCACTTAACTCTTAAGCACACCATTTCCTCATTATCTATTACATTTGTTCACCCACTTAGTAGCCATTACACCCTCCAAGCATGCCCTTAATAACTTTATAACATCAATATCTATCAATCCCCACCATTAGATATCATTTCCCAACCTTAAACAAAGTTTTTGGTCAAAACAGCACCGCGTCCGAACTTGTGTCCGAGCTTCCTAAGTTCGGACGCAAGTCGAGACTCAAAAGGGTGCAACCAGACGTGTGTCCGAACATGTGTCCGAGCTTCCCTAAGTTCGGACATAGGTCGAGGAAAAATCAAAGGAAAAATTTCAAGTGTCCGAACTTCGAAGGCCGGACAGAAGTCCGGACACTGGTCGAGACTCAGAAAATTTAATCGCAACAGGGCATGTCCGAGCTTCCAAATTCGGACGGAAGTTCGGACAGGCCTGAATACTCATCTTCTATATCCTTAAACACTTATCTCATTTCTTAGTATGTTCTAACCTCGTTTGGGCACTTAAAATACACCTTAGGCCCTCCACTAAACTCCTTAAATCACTCATCAATATCCATCTTAGTCATTATGCATTTTCCTTGTAATAATGTCAACACTTGTAATGTTTTTCACTAGGCTTCTAAGTGGTGGTTCATACCTATTATAACCACTATGCCAAATGCTTCCTCACCACTATAACATCATCTCCCAAGCATCTTTCACCACCTAAAATTCCTTTATGCAACTACTTAAAGTTCCTACACAAGTTTATGCCTCCTTCTTCCAACACATTATTTCCTTTCTACTAGTTTACCAATATTTGCCTAAGTCCTAAATACACAAGTTCATTCATTTGATTCCTAAATCCTCCATGATGATGCCTAAGTCATTCTAACTCATTAAAACACCTTGACTCACCCTTTTTATCAAAATGACTCATAAAGTTTCTTAATACTTCCTTAGTCATAAAATCTCCTTACACATCTTAAACACTTAGGTTCTTCACTAAATTTTGCCATGGGTTCTCTAGTATATTGTTACACCAAAACATTTAGTTCTTCACCATCAATTAGCTATCACATTCAAATTCTCATTAAACCTCCTTAGGACACATCAAACACCAAAACTACACTACATCACAATATAGTGCATAAACTTAAATTGCTTGGCACCTAGGCCCTTAAATGACTTGGCTCTTAGGCCCTTAAATGCATAAATCTTAAACACTGAATTTCCTCAATATAAATAGCCTTTGACCTGCAAATGCACACAACAAGGCTCCCATTGCAATTTAAATGCTCTTATGATTCACCTTGACATCCTTAAACTATCTCCTTTTTCTCATTTGCTCCTTAGTCACAAGTTCACAAGTATAGTCATTGTTTCTCCTAGGTTTTTATAACTCTTTCCCAATGTAAACTCTACACTAAACTCATCACATATCTAAATCCCATCCCTTAATGCATTAAACACCTTAAGGTAAGACATTTACCTTGTTCTTTTTCAAGCTTCACAAACTTTCTTCCTTAGGTTTTTCCTTGCTCAATCTCGGTCACCAAATCAAGTTCTCCTTGCCAATGTTCTAACCAATATTCAATGACTCCAATGAGTACTAAACAACACACTAACCTTAAGGAATAAAACCTAGGTTAAAAATGTGTTTTAAGGTATTAAATTGATTGTTTTACCTTGGTTTCTCAAGACAAGCTTGGATATGAATCAAGAAGGACCTCCTCTTGCCCTTGGAGAATAGGAAACAAGCTAGAACAAGGCATAAAAATGGAGCCCCATGAGTATAGATTTTCGGTTATGTGAAGGAATGGTGGGAACTTGATTTTTCTTACATATTCTTTACCTTAAGAGAATGGAGAAGCCAATGAACTCTCCAAACTTGAATTTCCTCCTCTAATGGCGGTTTGGCTTGGCACCAAAATGGAGCTCTTGAAGTTTTGGAAAGATAGAAAGGAAGAGCTTGAGCTAACTAAGAAGAATATGTAATTTGTTTAGGTTTTGGAGCTAAAATGAGTAAGTAGTAATCAAAGGAGATGGAGCTTACATGGGGGCTGTCTTCACGTCAATGGAGAAGGGAGAAGCAAGAGAAACCGGTGGTGAAGAGAGAATGAAGAGGTGAGGAGAGGTATAAAGGTAAGATATTTATGTTAAAAGGTGAATAGTGAATTTACTTACTTTTGCTTTTTTTTTACTTAACTAGATAAGTGTGGTGAGTCACACTTAAAAACCGGCCCCCTTGGTCAAATGAGGTTTATTGTGGTCTTTGTTGACCATTTAGTTGACTTACTTTGACTAATGTCTTAAACTAGCACTATTTGGTTACTATTCACTAAACAAGGCACATAATTGTGAAATTTTTGATTTCCCATTGATTTAGACTTCCTAATGTGATACTAAGTAGTACACATGTTGATTAAAGAGTAATGATGGACACTTAGCCACTCAAAACCCATTTACAAGACAATTTTTCAAAAATGTGCTTTAAGACTCCTTAAAGCACATTTTGTGTTTTAACTTGTTTTCAAGCTTGGTTTTCTTTGGTAATTGGTTTAAAATGACCATTAGGATATTACTAAGGTCTTAGAATGATATTTGGGTGCTCACCCAAGTCTCTCCAAGCTTAGAGCACGTTTTTGCTTAAACTGCTCTTTTGGTGTTTCCTTATGTTTTCTTTGATTAAAAATGTTTCTTAAAGTTTCTAAGGCATTATTTAGCCTCCTTATATCTTAGTTCATCACTTAAACACCATCTCTAAGTTTGGGGTATTTCAATCTACCCCCCTTAAAAGAACTTTGTCCCCAAAGTTCACACGTGTACTTAATCATTCACGGTACTCAATTTCTCAATCTTAACACCACATCTTATATTCTCATTCACACATCTCAAGACTCAAAGGTCTACCACATACAATACATATTATACATATCTCAAACTTACCACCAAGGTGTAATACTTACACAAACACATCTTACACAACCAAACAAACGACAACATGTTCGTTTCTAACTCAAAAGCGAGGAAGCTCTACCCCCCTTAAAAAGGGGTACGCCCCGTACCCTATACAGACGATCTAGTCGGTAAACAAAGAAGGGTACTTCGCCCTCATCTTATCCTCTAATTCCCACGTGGCCTCTTCGACATCTGGTTAGACCAGAGAACCTTCACCAGTCGCACTGACTTATGGCGAGTGTCCCTAGTCTTACTATCCAAGATCTCTGAGGAATCTCCACTGATCTCATATTCGGTTCTAATGTCAACCTCTCAGGTTCTAACACATGGGAGGGGTGGTGCATGTATTTCTTTAGCTGTGAAACATGAAAAACATCATGCACTTTACCCAGTTCAGCAGGTAAATTCAACCTGTAAGCAACCGGGCCCACCCGCTCCGTAATCTCATAAGGACCAACAAACTTCGGGCTCAACTTGCCCTTCTGCCCAAATCTGAATACACCCTTCATCGGTGAAACTCGCAGAAATACCTGGTCGCCCACTGCGAACTCCAGGTCTCGTCGTCGAACATCAGCATACGACTTCTGCCTATCTTGAGCAGCTTTCATGTTCTCCCTGATTTGCTGAACTTCAGCCTTAACTTGCTCTAAGTACTCTGGTCCTATAATGACCGTCTCACTCGACTCATCCCAGCAGAGCGGTGTACGACATGGTCTACCGTACAACGCTTGAAAAGGTGCCATCTTGATCGAAGCGTGATAGCTGTTGTTGTATGAAAACTCGATCAGATGTAATTTGTCAATCCAACTGCCCTGGAAGTCTAAGGCACATGCCCTCAGCATGTCCTCGAGTGTCTGAATCGTACGCTCAGTCTGACCATCTGTCTGAGGATGGAACGCGGTACTCAATTTCAGTTCTGTACCCAACGCTTCTCTAGTAGCTCTCCAGTACCTCGAAAGGAATCTGGTATCTCTATCTGACACTATGGTCTTCGGTATCCCGTGATGTCTCATGATTTCTCTCTCAAACAACTCAGCTAATTTGGTCACCTTCCAAGTATCCTTCATCGGTATGAATCGGGCTACTTTGGTAAGGCGATCCACCACCACCCATATCATGTTGAGACCTCCCCTAGCAGGTGGGAGTCCAACTACAAAGTCCATGGAGATATCATGGAACTTCCACTCCGGAACTGGCATCGACTGTACCATTCCGCCCGGTCGTCGGTGCTCGAATTTCACCTTCTGGCATGTGAGACACCTCAAGACGAACTCGGTAACATCTGTCTTCATCCCCGACCACCAGAAGTATCTCTTCATGTCTTTATACATCTTAGAGGCTCCCGGATGGATGGAAACTGAAGAACAGTGTGATTCCCTAAGTATACGGTCTTTCAGATCCGTGTTGCCCCGTGGTATGCATAACCGGCCCTTAAGTCTGATCAGATCATCGTCGTGAAGTCTGAAGTCATATTTCTGACTCTCAAAGGTACCATCTGTCAGCTTCTGTCTGACCTCTCTCATATACTCATCTGTCCTCCGAGCCTCTCGCACCTCATCAACCAAGCTGGAGAAAGAGACTAGCGAATGGAGTGAGTGTGCTCGACGGCTCAGGGTCTGCTACAACATTGGCCTTCCCTTTTTGTATTGGAGGTCAATGTCATAGTCTTTCAGAAATTCTAACCATCTCCTTTGTCTGAGATTCAACTCCTTCTGAGTGAATATATATTTCAAGCTCTTGTGATCGGTATAGATCGTCACACTAACCCCGTATAAGTAATGGCGCCATATCTTCAAAGCGAAGACTACAGCTCCCAGCTCTAAATCATGTGTGGGGTAGTTCTCCTCATGTTTCTTCAACTGGCGTGAGGCATATGCCACCACTTGCCATGTTGCATGAGCACGCAACCCAGCCCTCTGCCGGATGCATCACAGTAACCTCAAAGCCCTCCGTACCGTCTGGAATGGTCAGAACCGGTGCAGTGGTCAGTGAGTCTTTCAAACTCTGAAATGATCTCTCACAGTCAGCCGTCCATAAACGGTGCATCTTTCTTCATCAGACTGGTCATCGGCTTTGCGACCTTGCTGAAATCTTTAACAAACCGCCGGTAGTAACCTGCCAAGCCAAGGAAGCTCCGAATGTCGGTAACTGTCTTCGGTCTCGGCCAAGTACGCACGACATCAATCTTTGCTGGATCCACCGAGATCCCAGCATCTGAGATGACATGACCCAGGAAAGAGACCTGGTCAAGCCAAAACTCACACTTGGAGAACTTAGCATATAGCTGGTTCTCCCTCAATATCTCCAGTACTCTCCTCAGATGTTCCTCATGCTCAGCTCTTGATTTCGAATATATTAAAATGTCATCAATGAATACCACAACCGACTTGTCCAGCTGCTCCCGGAACAAGCGGTTCATCAGATCCATAAATTTCGCCGGTGCGTTCGACAAACCGAACGGCATCACTGTAAACTCATAGTGGCCGTATCGTGTCCGGAATGCCGTCTTCTCAATGTCTCCCTCCTTAATGGCTATCTGATGATACCCCGATCTGAGATCAATCTTGGAAAACACGGATGCCCCCTTCAACTGATCGAACAGATCATCAATGCGGGGTAGTGGATACTTATTCTTCACAGTCACTGCATTCAACTCTCTGTAGTCGATGCAGAGGCGGAGACTACCATCCTTCTTCTTCACGAAGAGAACTGGCGCTCCCCATGGTGATACACTTGGTCTGATAAATCCCTTGTCTAACAAATCTTTAACTGTCTTTTAACTCATTCATCTCTGCCGGAGCCATGCGGTATGGTGCCTTGGCTATCGGTCCGGTACCAGGTAGCAGCTCGATGGTGAACTCTACCTCCCGAGTGGGTGGCATGCCGGGCAGTTCCCGTGGAAAGAGGTCGGGGAACTCCGACACTACCGGTAAGTCGGGGTCGAACTCGGGGTCTCTCTCTATGTCCTGTACATAGCAGAGGTACACTTCTTCCTTTCTCCTCAACTCCTTATACATTGCCATAGCGGTGATGATCTTAGTCGAAGGCTCTCTGGGCCTCTGGCGGTATGATATTGTTACCCCAGACGGACTCCTGAGCAGCAGTCTATGCTCGGCGCAGAGGATACGACCCTTGTGTCGCTCCAACCAGTTCATCCCAAAATACGCATCAAATCCCAACTCCCTGAACTCAATAAAACTGACTGGAAAGTCTTCCCCCTTAATACTGACAATGGCTCCTCGGTAGTAGCGAGTGCAACGAACCTTCTCCTTAGACGGGAGCGTAACCGTAAGTCGGGTAGCTCATCAGCGTCTAGCCCCAACCTTCTCGCAAAGATGCCGAGACAAAGGTATGCGAGGCCCCTGAGTCGAAGAGAACTGATGCCTCAATCCATTAATCGGAAAGGTGCCGGTGAGGATAGTACCGCTGGCGTCGGCCTGTGCCTCTGTAAGTATGCTTAGCGCACCTTCCGTACCGAGTCCATGACCTAATTGTATTCACAAGCTTCATGAGTAATGATGGTATAACAAGAGTCGTAACAATTTATATGAACAACACTGTTATTTTATTCATAACCATCCTGTTTACAACATGTGCTTTAATCTTACATCTCATTCCTTATCCCATACTAAAACATTACATGGCTAATATTGTCTAAAGGTTAGGTTTAACCGTCCTGGTCTCATATGTGTCGCATTGATTACTGCTGACGGTGCTGTATTCAGCTTGATTCTCTTAATCCCATGGTACAACATCCTTGATTCTCCTCCCATAACTAATACATCCCCTGACTTAAGTATTAACTTATTAGCACGGTCCGCACGCTTCTGCTCGCCGTACAAAAATTCAGCGTCATCCCAATGGACCAAGACACTACGGGTATCCCTCTTTCGAGAGACTCCGTTGTCTCGTCCTTGTCCTGATGTAGTCCGAGTCGCCCATCTTTCTCATAGAAGTTTACAATGCATGTCCGCTTGTATGTCTGGAATCGGTCAGCTCCAACTGCTGAGCGATCTCCATGACTTGTGTATACCGGATGGAACTCTTCGGGTATCCCGGTGGTGAGACTCCATCTTGTTCCTCGTGGTTTGGTAGTCTTGGCATACGGATTCCAATCCTTGCCTAAGCTCATCATCTTTAACTTCATTCTTGCTCCTCCTGGGTACTCCGGTGTATAAAAACCTCCCGGTCCCACTCCTAATATTCCTTGATGATGGCTATTTGTGCCGGTGTCAGGTATCCCCTTAATAAATCATACCTGGGCGGATAACCTGACATTGTTCGGTTGGAAAGTCTCGGTTTCGATGTCGGTGTACTCCGGGTTAGGTGTTGAAGGCATTGGATAGCAGTTGAAGTTTCCTAAGGTGGTAATAGGTCATATCTCACTTAAGTTCTAATCTTATCTTATTCTCACTTAACTCAATTATTCACCAAACATGCATGATAATGCGGTAAGCAGGTAATTTTCATTAACGTTTTAGCAGTACCTGGTCTCGATGAGGGTTCAGGCTCATCGTCCCGGTCCACCATGTGTAGTGTGGGTCCCGACTTCTGGGCTACCCGTGGGTTCTTGTCTGCAGCTTGCTGCACTCTCTTCTGACTGTCAGATCCAGCTCCCTGATCAGTCTTGCCCTTGCCCCTCATCTCGGGCCTAAAGGCTCTGCTAGCGGGGTTCCGGAAGCACTCGTATGCTCGGTGTCCGTATACCCCACAATAATTGCACTCCACCTTGTTCCCCTTACAATCGAGCCCGGGGTGGTCCTTGTGACACCACTGACAGATGTAGCGTCGCTGGTAGCCACCACCGGCTCCCTTTCAGTCTCAGATCCTGATCATTCACAATATCAGTACTCATATCTTAAACGGTTACTAATTGTCTCTTAACTCACTCAATATTAATTGCTTACCCTTTGGCGCCCTTGAGCGCAGGGGTTTAGCTGCATATGCATATGTCAACTTCAGTGGCTCTTCTGGAGCCTTCTCCTTTTCCTCCTTCCCTTTTTGGTTCTGATTTTTCTGGGCTTAAGGCTGGTACTTCTGTTTCTTGTACCCACCTTGCCCTTGGTTCTCCGTGCTCTTACCGGCACTCTTCCTCTTAGCATTTTCCTCGTCCCTCAGCTGGACAGTTATCTCAACCTTAGCAGCGGCATGATAGCACTCCTGCTTTCCAAAGTATTAGTTACTCTTATTTCTCACAATCTAAATCTTTCTCTTACTTACTCTTATTTCAACCATTCTCATTACTTGCAAAGTAGTATAGCTCGTCGGCCCCATGCCGTAGCGGAGTCGATGGCTAAGCCCGCCATAGAAGCGGTCCACCAGTATCTGGTCTGAATATCCAAGACCTGGCAAAAGACGAGCAAGGCGGTGAACTCTGAGTAATACTCGTCCACCGTCATCTTGTCGTCTGCTTAAGCGCATCCAACTGTAAGCGCTTCTTCGTCTGGACATGGGCGGGATAGTACTTTGCTCGTAGCAATGCTGTGTACTGGTCCCAGCCGAAGTCTGGATTGGCCACATGCTCGGCCCTCACCAGCTTCCACCAATCGCCTGCTGCCCCCTTCAGATAGAATGCAGCTAGACGCACCTTGATCCCAGCAGGGACGTCAAGGGTCTCGAAGGCGGTCTCCAGCTCGGAGATGTACGCCTCAAGCTTGGCGGGATCAGTCTCCCCCTTAAAATGTGCGGGTCGAAGGTCTGCAAGGCTCTTCACCCAATTTGGTTCCCGGGGCTGTGGCGGTGGAGGTGGTGCACCAACACCAGGCTGATAGCCCATGTGCCCTAATGCGGCAGCCACGATCTCTGCGATCGTCTGCCCCTCCGGTATCTCTGAAGCATCCTCGCCTCTGCCACGGCCTCGGCCTCTCCTTCCTGACATCTGAACAATTACAACTCACATTAGATTCGTATCCACCACTGTTTCGGTTAACGAATTTATAACGTCCGTAGACGGTAAAACGATCCACACTTAATAGTGGTCATCTGACTCTACTCACACTAACCTCTCACACCCTTAACCCATTTCTTATATCTTAACTCCTAACCTAACTCGGTGGTTACTTATGTCCGGTATTTCTTGATCAGAGCGTAACTACGCTCTGATACCACTTTTTGTAACACCCCGTCCAAAGCCAATCGTGGTTATCGCAAACTTAACACTTATCAAAACGTCGCAGCGGAATAATAAACACCGGGACCTTGCCACGGTCTGATCATTAGAATACCGAACCTTACCGATTTACAACACTTATCCAAAATACACCGACCAAAATACCACCAAAATACCACCAACCAACCGAGTTTAAGTATCTAAGTCATAACACAAACTTACATCAGTTTAAATATAAACAGACAGGCGCACATGCGCAACCCGTGCTCAAAAATAAGTAACCCATCCTAAGTCTAACCGCTCCTACTCTCGTGGTGTGACTTCATGGGCCTCTTACCTGCAAGTGTAAAAACAGCCCCCAAAGGGGGTCAGCACGAATGCTGGTACGACCCTCTCGTGGCCCCCAAGCTAACGGGGCTACGACGACTAATTGTCGATAGCATGGAAATTGATTAGATACACAAACATAATATGAAGTGCAATAAACAACCATCCACAAATGAACATACATAGTCCACACACAAATGAACGACTCAAGCGTTCCCTTAACAAATGGGTTAGTAATAACCTCCTCCAAATCTGATTCCTCTTATCCTCAGTTCTCCTTAACTTACCTCAGTCTTAACCTTATCTTAACCTCAGTATACAAACCGTTCCTAGAATGGGAATGGTTGTAGCTTAACTTAAACTTAGGATTTAGGTGATCCTACCGCACCATCTTAATGCCACCTACCTTGGACGGGAGTCCAGTGTAGCTGAGCCGGCAACCGACCCTAGGCAACAAGTCCGAAGACAAGTCCTTAAGCGGAGGACGGATCTGATTCAGATACCGACCCCCTTTCCTTAGCATGCATGACCGGAGTCAGTCCCGGGTTCCTCACTCCCCCCTTAAGTTCCAGTTAGTGAAAATTTTACAAACCATGTGTTAGTTAAACCTTAACGGGTATTAACCAGCAGGTACCAATACTTAACTCCTTTTCTTAACTCAAAGTACTAAACTTAGTTAGTAACAATCTCAAGTCTCGTGGGTTAGTGTAAAGAAAACACATTCACAACGAGAACAAGTATAACCGGTTGCATGCTTTATCCTGTCTTAGTCATAGCAATAAACAGATAGCACACAAGCCGAGGGACACCTCGTTAGCAAGCAGGTCACAAGAAAGACTGTACCGTTCACCGTCGACTGTCGTTTGTTTAACCTTCTCCGGGGTCCCAATTCTCAAGTCCTAAAACATTCACCCAGCTTAGGTTATTATTTAGCTCGACTTAACACAATTTACTTAACTTCCCTGGGCACTAGTATTTACCCATCGTTATTCACTAAGTCTTTATAGTTTCAACTTAAACTCTTAAGCACACCATTTCCTCATTATCTATTACATTTGTTCACCCACTTAGTAGCCATTACACCCTCCAAGCATGCCCTTAATAACTTTATAACATCAATATCTATCAATCCCCACCATTAGATATCATTTCCAACCTTAAACAAAGTTTTTGGTCAAAACAGCACCGCGTCCGAACTTGTGTCCGAGCTTCCGAAGTTCGGACGCAAGTCGAGACTCAAAAGGGTGCAACCAGACGTGTGTCCGAACATGTGTCCGAGCTTCCCTAAGTTCGGACATAGGTCGAGGAAAAATCAAAGGAAAAATTTCAAGTGTCCGAACTTCGAAGGCCGGACAGAAGTCCGGACACTGGTCGAGACTCAGAAAATTTAATCGCAACAGGGCATGTCCGAGCTTCCAAATTCGGACGGAAGTTCGGACAGGCCAGAATACTCATCTTCTATATCCTTAAACACTTATCTCATTTCTTAGTATGTTCTAACCTCGTTTGGGCACTTAAAATACACCTTAGGCCCTCCACTAAACTCCTTAAATCACTCACCAATATCCATCTTAGTCATTATGCATTTTCCTTGTAATAATGTCAACACTTGTAATGTTTTTCACTAGGCTTCTAAGTGGTGGTTCATACCTATTATAACCACTATGCCAAATGCTTCCTCACCACTATAACATCATCTCCCAAGCATCTTTCACCACCTAAAATTCCTTTATGCAACTACTTAAAGTTCCTACACAAGTTTATGCCTCCTTCTTCCAACACATTATTTCCTTTCTACTAGTTTACCAATATTTGCCTAAGTCCTAAATACACAAGTTCATTCATTTGATTCCTAAATCCTCCATGATGATGCCTAAGTCATTCTAACTCATTAAAACACCTTGACTCACCCTTTTCATCAAAACGACTCCTAAAGTTTCTTAGTACTTCCTTAGTCATAAAATCTCCTTACACATCTTAAACACTTAGGTTCTTCACTAAATTTTGCCATGGGTTCTCTAGTATATTGTTACACCAAAACATTTAGTTCTTCACCATCAATTAGCTATCAACATTCAAATTCTCATTAAACCTCCTTAGCACACATCAAACACCAAAACTACACTACATCACAATATAGTGCATAAACTTAAATTGCTTGGCACCTAGACCCTTAAATGACTTGGCTCTTAGGCCCTTAAATGCATAAATCTTAAACACTGAATTTCCTCAATATAAAGCCTTTGACCTGCAAATACACACAACAAGGCTCCCATTGCAATTTAAATGCTCTTATGATTCACCTTGACATCCTTAAACTATCTCCTTTTTCTCATTTGCTCCTTAGTCACAAGTTCACAAGTATAGTCATTGTTTCTCCTAGGTTTTTATAACTCTTTCCCAATGTAAACTCTACACTAAACTCATCACATATCTAAATCCCATCCCTTAATGCATTAAACACCTTAAGGTAAGACATTTACCTTGTTCTTTTTCAAGCTTCACAAACTTTCTTCCTTAGGTTTTTCCTTGCTCAATCTCGGTCACCAAATCAAGTTCTCCTTGCCAATGTTCTAACCAATATTCAATGACTCCAATGAGTACTAAACAACACACTAACCTTAAGGAATAAAACCTAGGTTAAAATGTGTTTTAAGGTATTAAATTGCTTGTTTTACCTTGGTTTCTCAAGACAAGTTTGGATATGAATCAAGAAGGACCTCCTCTTGCCCTTGGAGAATAGGAAACAAGCTAGAACAAGGCATAAAAATGGAGCCCCATGAGTATAGATTTTCGGTTATGGAGAAAAATGATGGAAACCTAGATTTTCTTACATATTCTTTACCTTAAGAGAATGGAGAAGCCAATGAACCCTCCAAACTTGAGTTTCCTCCTCTAATGGCGGTTTGCCTTGGCACCAAAATGGAGCTCTTGAAGTTTTGGAAAGATAGAAAGGAAGAGCTTGAGCTAACTAAGAAGAATATGTAATTTATTTTGGTTTTGGAGCTAAAATGAGTAATAGTAATCAAAGGAAGATGGAACTTACATGGGGGCTGTTCTCACGTCAATGGAGAAGGGAGAAAGCAAATAGAAATTGGTGTAGAGAAACAGTAGGAAGAGTGAGCGGTTTCGACAGGTCTAGGTAAGTATTTGTTAAAGGTGAATAGTGCTTATCACTTTTTTTTGCTTTCTTCTTTACTTAACTAGATAAGTGTGGTGAGTCACACTTAGAAATCGGCCCCCTTGATCAAATGAGGTATATTGTGGTCTTTTTGACCATTTAGTTGACTTACTTTGACTAATGTCTTAAACTAGCACTATTTGGTTACTATTCACTAAACAAAGCACATAACTGTGAAATTTTTGATTTCCCATTGATTTAGACTTCCTAATGTGATGCTAAGTAGTACACATGTTGATTAAAGAGTAATGATGGACACTTAGCCACTCAAAACCCATTTACAAGACAATTTTTCAAAAATGTGCTTTATGACTCCTTAAAGCACATTTTGTGTTTTAACTTGTTTTAAAGCTTGGTTTTATTTGTTAATTGGTTTAAAATGACCGTTAGGATATTACTAAGGTCTTAGAATGATATTTGGGTGCTCACCCAAGTCTCTCCAAGCTTAGAGCACGTTTTTGCTTAAACTGCTCTTTTGGTGTTTCCTTTTGTTTCCTTTGATTAAAAATGTTTCTTAACATTTCTAAGGCATTATTTATCCTCCTTATATCTTAGTTCATCACTTAAACACCATCTCTAAGTTTGGGGTATTTCAGTGGATGAGGTGAAGTCGAAGGTGGGCTGCGAAGAGAGTGGCGAGGGAGGTCGAAGGAAAACAGGTAGGGCGATGGTGGGGCGGAGATGCGTGGTTGTCGGGACTGGGCAGCAGTGGAGTGTGGTGCTTGTGAGGGAAATGGCGAAATAGGGTGGTGGTGGCAGTGAGGCGATGTGGTGCCAGCGGAGATGGGTAGTAGTGGCTGGGCGAGGGAGTGTGTCGGGAGTGGTTGCGCACACAACAGAGTGAATGGGGATGGCCAAGTTGCGAAGTCACCAAGGTCGCTGGTGCGGGGTGGAATCTGGACCGCGAGTTGGTGACTGGCGATTGTAGGTGGTGGAGTTGTGGTGGTGTGTGGTGTTGGGGCGTGCGAAGGAACAGGGCAGCGTCGGGTGTTGGGTTGCGTCTGTGAAGGCGACTGAGGAAGGTGCGTTCTTGCGATTTCAGAAGTGGCGCAGTGGTGTTTATGGGATTGGATGAGGTTGGGCGTGGGTTTGGAGTGGCGTTGTGGGTTTGCGGCGCCGGTTCGCAAGTTAAGGGTTTCAGAAGACGGAGGATGAAGACGACAGACGCGGCCTCTGTGTCGTATATATTTTTTTAACAATTGCTATTGGTCCGGGACTTAAGAAATGCATCAGGTCCCGGACCACCCCATTAAATTCCTTCGTAAGTTGCTCTTTAGTCGGTCCGGGACTTAGGATATGCATAATGTCCCGGACCACCCCTGCTTATCAACTGAAGGTTTGCTTCCCAGCACTCTGTTCCTCTCCCTTCACCAAACCTACCACTTTACCTTCCTGTAAATTGCTGTCCCCTTTGTAATCCGTACGCACATCACTTAGTAGCTCCTGAATAAAACCAAATTACCAAAGAAAAACACAACTAAAAGGAAATATTAGCTCTAAGAAAATGTAAATTTGAAGAAATAAAAAGAAAATAAACTCATGCACTTGGGTTGCCTCCCAATCAGCTGCCCGTCTTTTCGGTCTTTGGCTAGACCTTGCTTTTGTTCTCTCAAGAGATTCCAGAAGATTGAGCCGTCTTTGAAACCTGGTGACACGAACTCCGAGAAGCTTCCAAAACGTTTTTAGAAGACCTACCAGCATAAAACAGTAGCTTCTCACCTTCTGCATTCAAAGTGATCGTACCATGAGCAACTTCGATTCGAGCGTCGGCTGTTGCTAGGAAGGGTCTTCCAAAGATAATTGGGACCGTTGGATCTGCAGCCATGTCAAGTACGACAAAGTCGCAGGGGAAATACAGATGCTCCACCTTAACCATCACATCCTTTGCAATTCCACAAGGGTAAACCATTGAGCGATCTGCTAGTTGAAGCGTCATTCGTGTAGGTTGTAAGTCTCCAATTCCAAGCTTTTCAAATAAAGTGTATGGCATGAGACTAATTGACGCTCCTAAATCAGCAAGACAGTGGTCAAAGTCAATGTCTCCTATTTTACATGGAATTGTGAAGCTTCCAGGATCTTTGCATTTTTCTGGTAAGCGCTTCTGTATTCGCTGAACAAGTCTCTGTGGGCTGAATAGTTCCTGTCTCAACTAACTTTGCCTTATTAGATAAAAGCTTCCTTAAATACTTGGCATAGTTAGGCACCTTCGCAACTAAATCAACAAAGGGGATATCAACAGATAGTTGACGAAGTAAAGTTAGAAACTTATCAAACTCACTATCCTCCATGGAATGCTTGGTTCTGTTTGGAAATGGAATTGGAGGAGCAACTTCAACTGCAGGTGGTGTAGGTGAAGGAGATTTGGTAACTTCACAATTCCGCTCATTCTCCAGCACCGGTTGCTCTATGCTCACCACCTGAGGCTCAGTAGCTTTACCTTTACTACTCCTAGTAGTTACCTTCTTCGTTGTTTCCTTTTCCTGCAAAGGACATTTGTTAGCCAAGATATCATCCACCAGTGTAGCATAATTTGGCATTAACTTAAGCATATCAGAAAAAGGAATATTTTTAGTTGATTTCTTAAAAATTTTAAGAAATTTTCCAAGTTATTCATCAAGATCCCTTTTCTTTAACCTGTCAAGAAAAGGAATAGGTTCTTCAAATTTGCGATTGGAAACAGAAGAGTAAGAAGGTTGAGTTTCAGGAGACTCCTTCTCCTTGGGTTTTTCAAAAACTTTAATGGAGTTCTTAACCTCTTGTTGAACAGGTAAAACTGCAGCGACAAGTGGAGTATCTTCTTCCACAGCAAAAACAGCTTTAGCATACTCTCTTGGATTCTGCTCTGACTGACTAGGCAAAGAACCCAAAGAACGCTGAGCCAACAGTTGCGATATCTGAGACAGCTGAGTCTTGATGTTCCTATTGAATGTCCTTTGATCATTGTTGAAAGTCCTCTGCTCCTGATTGAAAGCTTTCAGCTCATTTAATTTCTTAGTGTTAACCGTGATGAAATCATTCATTCTGGCCAGAACTTCATCCATACTAGAGGACACACAAGCACCCGTATTCTGCACTTGCTGACTCTGCAGTGGCTGCTTCTGATAAGAGGAATTATACTGCTGTTGGGGTCTCTGGTTGTAATTGCTGTTACCGCCAGCTTGGTAACGATTCTGCTGCTGAGAATGGTATCCCAGGTTGCCTTGATTCCCGAAATAATTACCTGGTCTGTTATCAACATAGTTTGCTGCCTCTTCTTGCGGTGGAACACACTGGCACATGTTAGAACCTCTACCACAATACTCACATTGAGGGAATGAATCAGTGATAGCCGATGCGTTTGATTTTAGGTTCATCAGTGTGCACATCTTCTTAAACTGCTTAGAAATGCTATCCATCTTAGCAGCTAAGAGGGTATTCGAGTCTACCTCATAAATTCCTGCATTCTTCTTTGGAAAGATCTCAGTGGCAGCTTTAGCACCTCCCCATTGGTTAGCTGAGTTGGAAAGAGTTTCCAACAACTCCTTTATCCTGGTGATTGGAAGCTCCATAAGACATCCTCCTGCACAGGTATCAACTAATAGACGGCTCTAGGGGTCTAGATCCTTATAAAATGATTGCAATACAACTTCTTCTCCCAGACCATGATGTGGTACTCTTCTTACAATTCCTTTGAATTGCTCCCAAGCTTCAGAAAGAGTTTCACCGCTATACTGTTTGAAGTTCGTGATCTCACCTCTCATTGACAGCATTCGGGACGGTGGAAAGTACTTTGCTAGGAACACATTTGCTAGCTCACTCCAGGAAGTGATACTGTTTGGAGATAGGGAGTTCAGCCACTCTGCAACTCTGTCCCTGAGTGAAAAAGGAAACAAGGTTAGCCTGGCTACCTCCTGAGAAGCTGGTGTTGAACATGCTCCAACCAATCGCAGGAAGGATGTAAGATGAACATTTGGGTCTTCAGTAACTACTCCACTGAACTGTGGAGCATTCAGGACCATCGTGACATAATGGGTCTTGAATTGCCATTCTACCCCTTCCGGTAGTGCAGGGATTACTATTGGTGATGTGAGTCCCTCCACATTCGGACGAGTGTAGTCGTTCATCCTTCTTTCTCGGCTGATACCGTCCATAAGATACTCTTCTTCTAAAACAAAGGTATCACCTGGTGAGTCTTTGAAAAACACTTCTGGTTCAACTATAGACTCTAGTACCAATCCCTGACAACTTCTTCTTGTAAGTCGTTCTATCTCATGTTCCAACTTAAATTCAGGATTTCCTTCAGAATAAGTTTTAACCATAAACCAAAATCAGATAACTGACAGTAATGTAGTTGTAAAAGTAAACTCAATCGGGAAAAACCAAAATAAACTAGAACCAAAAATAAGAAACAAATTGCACAAAGCTAAGAAAATGAACAAAAGAAAATAAAATAAAATAAAACAAAAACAAGAATAAATTAAAAAGCAAAAACAAAACAAAAATTAAATGAGATAATACCAATATAAAAATTAAACTAAGCAACCGTGCCTCCCCGGCAACGGCGCCATAAACTTGTTGGGTAAAAAACTAACGGTAAATTGTTGTTGGGAGGTTTAACCTAACGGCAAGTATACCGGTCGATTGTAGCAAGATTACCTAGAAGAATCCCTCCAGGTTATCGAATCCAAGGGAGGCAGCGTTTTAGTTTAATATCTAAATCGAAATAATAAAATAACTCAAGTAATAGGGGGATTTTGTTTGTTGAATTACTAGGTAAAGAAACAAAACGTAAATAAGAACAAGAGTAATAAATGCAAGAGTAATAATGAGCAAAATAATGATATTTCTGAATTAATGAGAAGGGAAAATTCCGGTTTACTAATCCTCCAAATTCTTCGGTTCCTTTCTCGATGTGTTTACTAAAATTTAGATTAAAATCCCAGATCTGAAATATTCCACGTTCGGTCTCCCGCTCGGTGGAATCTAATTAACAGCTAATAAATCTTAACTCTCGTTACAAATTTACTAATTGCTAACAGCTTTAAGAATAATCCAGTTTATTGATCAGTTAATATCCTAGAGGAATTACCATCTCTAAATTAACCGGTATCGTTCCTGTTGTCTATTATCTACCACAGTTCTCACTTATAAGCAGATAAACTGATAAAATCCAATAATTGGCCAAATCACAAGATTTATAAAAATAAATAAGGAACAACACTTTAATCTATTAAAATGGTAAATCACAAAGATAATGGAACCTTGAATTTGGATTACATAGCAAACCGGAATTTATAAAAATTACTCACCCATGGAAATGAAAATACTGTAAAAATATATAAATAACATTAAAGAAGAAGAGAAGAAGAAACTCTAATTTAAGACTCTTTAACGGAGTCTCGGTGCACGATCAGCACTTTCTTCTGCTCGATCTCCAGAAAAGACGGTGAATTCTTCAAGTTGGTATATGTTGTGGAAATATTGTGTGATTGTAAGAGAAGTGGAGTAATGCTCTCCAGAATTGTGTGTATAAAATGTGTGAGAATGAGTTCTATTTATAGAACTCATGGATGAGTACGTAGCAGCATGGTGTGGTGGACATGATGCTGGAATATGTAAGTGGAAAGGAGAATGTTTAACATGGGTGTTTTGCTGGAGCATAATTGTGCTGGAAAGGATGGTGATGTTGTGGGGCGGCGGTTTAACAAAATATTTAAACTTACTTTCTCACTTTGGCGCTGCAGATTGTCGCTTCAACAACATGGTCCGGGAGTTGGCGTCTTATGTGGTCCGGGACTTAAGGTCTGTATAAAGTCCCGGACCAAGCTTGAAATTAATTCGAGAGTTCTACCATGGTGTGGTCCAGGACTTAGGCCATGTATAAAGACCCGGACCATGTCTGTATTCAATTCGAGAGTTGAGCTAGTTTGTGGTCCGGGACTTAAGTTATGGAATAAGTCCCGGACCATGCCTGAAATTAGGTCGATGATGAATTTCTTGACTCCATTTAGCTTGTTTGAAAAACTATGGTCTCCAACAATGATATGAACATGTTTCTTTTGAGATTAAATACCTTAAAAAGCACATAAAAACCATAAAAGAAGACAATTGCAACAAGAAACATAAAAATACTCAAAAGACAGGAATTTAGCAGTAAATAGCAATGAATTTGGTATCAAAAGACCATGTAGAAATAGGTAAATTCCTGACTTATCATGCGGTTCCCGAAGAAAGATAGGACGAGCTTCCACCCTTTTAATGTCACCTCCCAAGTAATGTTTGAGCCTTGAACCAATGACCATAAAGGTTCCCTCTTTCGTGTTCTGTAACTCCAAATCACCACATGGGGTCACCTTTGTGATAGAGAAGGGTCTGGCCCAATAAGATTTCAGCTTGCCAGGGAACAACTTCAGCCGAGAGTTGTAGAGTAGAACCCGGTCTCCCTCATGGAACTCCCTCTTGAGGATCATCTTATCATGCCACCTCTTGGCCTTTTCTTTATAGATTCGCTTGTTCTCACAAGCTTCCTCTCGGAACTCTTCCAACTCTGTCAGCTGGAATTTTCTCTTATCTCCGGCATTCTTGAGATCATGATTGAGAACTTTCACAACGCAATATGATTTATGTGCCTGCTCAACCGGTAGGTGACAAACTTTTCCATAGATGAGACGGTAGGGGGACATACCAATGGGGGTCCTGTAGGTTGTTCTGTAAGCCTATAATGCATCGTCAAGTTTTAGGGACCAATCCTTCCTAGATGAATTCACTATTTTTTGGAGGATCCACTTCATCTCTATGTTGGTGACGTCAGCTTGACAGTTGGTTTGGGGATGGTAAGGTAAGGCTACCTTATGCCTCACTCCATATTTTTACATTAGGGCTTTAAATTGCTTGCTGCAGAAGTGAGAACCTCCATCACTAAGGATTGCTCTAGGCACTCCAACCTTGTGAAGATGTTTTTCCTTAAAAACTTAGTCACAACCTTAGCATCGTTAATGGGGGGGAGGCAATGGCTTCTACCCACTTAGTCACATAATCCACTACTACTAGGATGAAAATGAAATACCCCAAACTTAGATATGGTGTTTAAATGATAAACTAAGATATAAGGAGGCTAAATAATGCCTTAGAAACATTAAGAAACATTTCTAATCGAAAAAAATATAAGGAAACACCAAAAGAGCAGTTTAAGCAAAAACGTGCTCTAAGCTTGGAGAGACTTGGGTGACTACCCAAATATTGTTCTACGACTTTAGTAATATCCTAATGGTCATTTTAAATCAATTACCAAAGAAAACCAAGCTTGAAAACAAGTTAAAACACAAAATGTGCTTTAAGGAGTCTTAAAGCACGTTTTTGAAAAATTGTCTTGTAAATGAGTTTTGAATGGCTAAATGTCCATCATTACTCTTTAATTAACATGTGTACTATATAGTATCACATTTGGAAGTCTATATCAATGGGAAATCAAAATTTCACAACAATGTGCCTTGTTTTGTGAATAGTAATTAATTAAGCTAGTTTATAACATAAGTCAATATAAGTGAGATATTTGGTCAACAAAGACTTAAGTACCCCTTGTTACTAATGGGGGCCGGTTTCTTATAAGGTGAGTCACCACCTTTGTGACTCATTAAGCAAATAAAGACATATAAAGCAAAAGTACTATTCACCTTTTTACATAAATATCACACTTTACTCATCTCTCTCCTCACCTCTTCATTCTCCATCTTCTCCACCGATTTTCTTTGCTCTCTTTCTTCTCTCTCACGTAAAACTCAACCTCCATGCTAGCTCCATCTAGCTTTGCACACATCTTGCTCATTTTAGCTCCAAAACCAAAACTAAATACATATATCTCTTAGTTAGCTCAAGCTCTTCCTTTCTATCTTTTCAAAACTTCAAGAGCTTCATTTTGGTGCCAAGTCAAACCACCATTAGAGGAGGAAATTCAAGTTTGGAGACTCCATTGGCTTCTCCATTCTCCTAAGGTAAAGAAAGTGTAAGAAAATCTAGGTTTCCATCACTTTTCTTCTTGACCGAAAATACATGCTCATGAGGCTTCATTTTAATGCCTTGTTCTAGCTTGTTTTCTACTCTTCAAAGGATAAAGGAGGTCCTTCTTGCTTCATATCCAAGCTTGTCTTGAGAAACCAAGGTAAAACAATCACCTTAATACCTTAAAGCACATTTTTAACCTAGGGTTTGTTCCTTAGGGTTAATGTATTATCTAGTACTCATTGGAGTCATTGGATATTGGTTAGAACATTGGAAAGGAGATATATATTGGTGACCGAGATTGGGCAAGAAAAATCTAAGGAGAAAAGCTTTTAAAGCTTGTAAAAGAACAAGGTAAATTACTTACCTTAAGGTGCTTTATTGTTTAAGGGAATGGGATTTAGATATGTGATGAGTTTAGTAGAGAGTTTACATTAGAAAAGGGTTATATATAACCTAGGAGAAACAATGACTATACTTGTGAACTTGTGACTAAGGAGCAAATGAAAAAGAGATAGTTTAAGGATATCAAGGTGAATTACAAGAAGCATTTTGTTTCAATGGGAGCCTTGTTGTGTGTATTCGCAGGTTGAAGGCAAATATATGTGGAAATTCAGTGGTTAAGATTATTGTCATTTAAGGGCCTAAGTGCCAAGCATTTTAAGTTTAAGCACTATATGATGATGTGGTGTAGTTTTGGTGTAAATTGTGTTAAGGTGTTGTGATGGGAATTTGAGTGATGTTGGTTGTTTGATGGAGAAAAACCAAGTGTTAGGATGTATTATATACTAGAGAACCCATGGCAAAATTTAAAGGAGAACTTAAGTGTTTAAGATGTTCTAAGGGGATTTAATGACTAAGGAAGTACTAGGAAGTTTTAGAGGTTGTCTTGATGAAAAAGGGGTGAGATAAAGTGTTTTAATGAGTTATAATGACTTATGCATTGCTATGAAGGATTTAGGAATCAAAAGAATATACTTGAGTATTTAGGACTTAGGCAAATGTTGATAGAAAACTAGGAAGGAAATGATGTGTAGATAGATGGAAGCATAAGCTTGTGAAGAAACTATGAGTAGTTGTGTAAAGGAGTTTTAGATGGTGAAAGATGCTTGGGAGATGATGTTATAGTGGTAAGGAAGCATTTGGCATAGTGGTTATACTAGGTATGAACCACCACCTAGAAACCTAGTGAAAAACATTACAAGCGTTGGCATTATTACAAGGAAAATGCATAATGACTAAGGTGGATCTTGGTGAATGATTTAATGTGTTTAGTGGAGGGCTTAAGGTGTATTTGAGGTGCCCAAATGAGGTTATAACATGCTAGGATATATGAGGTAAAGTTTGGAGTTGAATGGGAATTTAGAAACAAGGTTCTGGAGCCAACCGACCTTAGGGACCGGACCTGCAAGGTCGGTCGAGCTCAAATTACACTACCGGAAATGGTCTCTGGAACCGACCGAACTTGAGGACCGGACTTACAAGTTCGGTCGGCGTTGTATTTTGTGAAGGAAATAAGTCTCTGGAATCGACCGAACATGGGACCGGACTTGGCAAGTTCGGTCGAGCTTAAATTTCCCACGGGGGAAACTCTCGGGAATGGACCGACCTTGGGACCGGACTTGCAAGGTCGGTCGGGGTAGAATTTTCAAGCGGTAATATGTTCTGGAACGGACCGACCTTGGGTAAGGTCGGTCGGAAGTTCGGTCGAGCCTAAAAATAAAAAAAAGAAATTTTGAATTCTAAGGATGGTAATAGGTAATAAGGTATACCTTTGGTAGGGTGGTAATGATTAGGACCCTAAGAACTTAAGGGATTAAGTTAAGTTAAGTATAAATTTTAATGTTTAAAGTTAAGTTTGTAAGCTAAGTGGCAAAGACTTGAGAGGGTATTGAATGGGAATCTTTAGGGACTAAGTGAGTTAAGTAAGGTGCAAATAACTAATGACCTAAAAATGAATGAATGTTTTAGGTTTGTGAATTGGGACCCCGAAGAAGGTTAATCAAACAACGATCGACGGTGAACGGTACAATCTTTCTTGTGACCTGCTTGCTAACGAGGTGTCCCTCGGCTTGTGTGCTATCTGTTTAATTGCTATGACTAAAACAAGATAAAGCATGCAACCGGTTATATTAGTTGTCGCTGTGTATGTGTTATATTTACACTAACCCGCGAGACTTGAGATTGTTACTAACCAAGTTTAGTACTTACTGAGTTAAGAATAAGAGTTAAGTTTGGTGGTTGTTGGTTAATGCCCGTTAAGGCTTAGCTAGCACATGGTGATTAAGATTTCTACTAACTGGAACTTGAGTGAGGAAACCCGGGACCGATCTCCGATCATGCATGCTAAGGAAAAAGGGGGACGGTATCTGAATCAGATCCGCCCTCCGCTTAAGGACTTGTCTTCGGACTTGTAGCCTAGGGCCGGTTGCCGGCTCAACTACACTGGACTCCCGTCCAGAGTAGGTGGCATTAAGATGGTGCGGTGGGATCACCTAAATCCCAGGTTCGAATTAAGCTACAACCATTCCCTTCCCGGAACGGTTTGTATACTGAGATTAAGTTAAGATTAAGATTAAGGTAAGGTAAGGAACTGAGATTAAGGAAATGAGGACTAAGGAGGGGGTTACTAACCCACTTGATAAGGGAACGCCTGAGTCGTTCATTGTTTGTGAACTATACGTGTTCATCTGTGGTTATTGTTATTGCACTTCATATTATGCTTGTGTATGTAATCAATGTCCATGCTATCGACAATTAGTCGTCGTAGCCTCGTTAGCTTGGGGGCCATGAGAGGGTGTACCAGCATTCGTGCTAACCCCCTTTGGGGGCTGTTTTTACACTTGCAGGTAAGAGACCCATGAGGACGCACTACGAGAGTAGGAGCGGTTAGACTTAGGACGGGATATTTGTTTTGAGTTCGGGTTGCGCTTGTGCACCCGTCTGTTTATATTTAAACTGATGTAAGGTTGTGACTATGTCTTAGCTATTTGTACTCGGTTGGTTGTGGTATTATGGATGGTGATGTTTTGGGTTGGTTAAGTATTTTGGATAAGTGTTGTAAATGGTAAGGCCGGTATTTTCTAACGATCAGACCGTGGCAAGGTCCAGGTGTTTATTATTTCCGCTGCGACGTATTTGAGTAAGCGTTCAGTTTTGCGATAACCCCGATTGGCTTTGGATGGGGTGTTACAAAAAGTGGTATCAGAGCGTAGTTACGCTCTGATCAAGAAATACCGGACATGAGTAACCACCGAGTTAGGATATAAGTTAAGGAATAAGTGATGGGATAAGGGTGTGAGAAGTTAGAGTGAGTAGAGTCAGATGACCACTAATAAGTGTGGATCGTCTTTACCGTCTACGGACGTTATAAATTCGTTAACCGAAACAGTGGTGAATACGAATCTAATGTGAGTTATGCTTGTTCAGATGGCAGGACGTCCTAGGGGAAGCCGAGGTCGCGGCCAGGGTGAGGATACTTCAGGAACACCGGGAGGGCAGACGATCGCAGAGATCGTAGCTGCCGCATTAGGGCATATGGGCTATCAGCCTGGTATGGGTGCACCACCTCCACCGCCACAACCTAGGGAACCAAATTGGGTGAAGAGTCTTGCAGATCTTCGACCCGCACACTTTAAGGGGGAGACCGATCCCGCCAAGCTTGAGGCGTACATCTCCGAGCTGGAGACCGCCTTCGAGACCCTTGATGTCCCTGCTGGGATCAAGGTGCGTCTAGCTGCTTTCTATCTGAAGGGGTGGCAGGCGATTGGTGGAAGCTGGTGAGGGCCGAGCATGTGGCCAATCCAGAGTTCGGCTGGGAGCAGTACACCGCCTTGCTACGAGCAAAGTACTACCCCGCCCATGTTCAGACGAAGAAGCGCTTACAGTTGGATGCGCTTAAGCAGACAGACAAGATGACGGTGGATGAATATTACTCAGAGTTCACCGCCTTGCTCCGTCTTTTGCCAGGTCTTGGATATTCTGACCAGATCCTGGTGGACCGCTTCTATGGCGGGCTTAGCCATCGACTCCGCTACGGCATGGGGCCGACGAGTTACACTACCTTGCAGGTGATAAGAATGATTGAGATTTGAATAAGTAAATGAGTAAGATTTAGATTATGAGAAATAAGAGTGACTAATACTGTGGAAAAACAGGAGTGCTATCATGCCGCTGCTAAGGTTGAGATAACCGTCCAGCTGAGGGACGAGGAGAATGCTAAGAGAAAGAATGCTGGTAAGAGCTCGGAGAGTCAAGGGCAAGGAGGGTACAAGAAACAAAAGTACCAGCCTCAGGCCCAGAAAAATCAGAACCCAAAGGGGAAGGAGGAAAAAGAGAAGGCTCCGGAAGAGCCATTGAAGTTGACATATGCTTATGCAGCTACACCCCTGCGCTCTAGGGCGCCAAAGGGTAAGGAATTGATATTGAATGAGTTAAGAAACAAATTAGTAACCGTTTGAGATATGAGAATTGACATTATGAATCATCAGGATCTGAGACTGAGAAGGGAGCCGGTGGTGGCTACCAGCGACGCTTCATCTGTAGGTGGTGTCACAAGGACCACCCCGGGCTCGATTGTAAAGGGAATAAGGTGGAGTGCAACTTTTGTGGAGTGTATGGACACCGGGCATATGAGTGTTACCGGAACCCTGCTAGCAGAGCCTATAGGCCCGACACCAGGGGCAAGGGCAAGACCGATCAGGGAGCTGGATCTGACGGTCAGAGGAAGGTGCAGCAGGCGGCAGACAAGAACCCAAGGGTGACCCAGAATTCGGGACCCACACTACACATGGTGGACCGGGACGATGAGCCTGAACCCTCTTCGAGGCCAGGTACCACTATAACCATTTAGTAATAAAACTACCTGCTTACCGCATTATCATGCATGTTTGGTGAATGACTGAATTAAGTAAGAATAAGATGAGATTAGAACTTAAGTAAGATATAACCTACTACCACTTTAGGAAGCTTCAGCATCTGCTATCCAATACCATCTACACCTAACCCGGAGCACACCGACATCGGAACCATAGACTTTCCAACTGAACAATGTCAGGTTATCCGCCCAGGTATGATTTTATTAAGGGGATGCCTGACACCCGAAGCACAAATAGCCATCATCAGAAGATACAATCAACTAGGAATGGGACCGGGAGGTTTTTACACACCGGAGTACCCAGGGGGAGCAAGGATGAAATTAAAAATGATGAGCTTGGGCAAGGATTGGAATCCGTATGCCAAGAATTACCAAACCACGAGGATGCAAGATGGAGTCTCACCACCGGAAATACCCGAAGAGTTCCATCCATTTATTACACAAGTCGTGGAGATCGCTCAGCAGTTGGATGCTGAACCGATTCCAGACATCCAGGCAGACATTTGCATTGTAAACTTCTACGAGAAGGATGGGAGACTGGGACTACACCAGGATAAGGACGAGACAACGGAGTCTCTCGAAAGAGGGATACCCGTAGTGTCTTGGTCCATTGGGGATGATGCAGAGTTTTTATACGGCGAGCAGAAGCGTGCGGACCGTGCGAATAAGTTGGTACTTAAGTCAGGGGATGTATTAATTATGGGAGGAGAATCCAGGATGTTATACCATGGGATTAAGAGAATCAAGCTGAATACAGCACCGTCAGCGGTAATCAATGCGACGCATATGAGACCTGGGAGATTAAACCTAACCTTTAGACAATATTAGCCATGTAATGTTAGAATGAGATGAAGAATGAGATGTAAGATTAAAGCTCATGTTGTAAAAAGGATGGTTATAAATAAAATAACAGTGTTGTTCATAAAGATTGTTACGACTCTTGTTATACCATCAATACTCATGAAGCTTGTGAACACAATTAGGTTATGGACTCGGTACGGAAGGTGCACTAAGCATACTTACAGAGGCACAGGCCGACGTCAGCGGTACTATCCTCACCGGCACCTTTCCGATTAATGGGATTGAGGCATCAGTTCTCTTCAACTCAGGGGCCTCGCATACCTTTGTCTCGGCATCATTTGCGAGCAGGTTGGGGCTAGACGCTGATGAGCTACCCGACTTCACGGTTACGCTCCCGTCTAAGGAGAAGGTTCGTTGCACTCATTACTACCGAGGAGCCACTGTCAGAATTAAAGGAGAAGACTTTCAAGTCAGTTTTATTGAGTTCAGTGAGCTAGGATTTGATGTTATCTTCGGGATGAACTGGTTGGAGCGGCACAAGGGACGTATCCTCTGCGCCGAGCATAGATTGCTGCTCAGGAGTCCGTCTGGGGTAACAATATCATACCGCCAGAGGCCCAGAGAGCCTTCGACTAAGATCATCACCGCCATGGCAATGTACAAGGAATTAAGGAGAAAGGAAGAAGTGTACCTCTGCTATGTACAGGACATAGAGAGAGACCCTGAGTTCGACCCCGACTTACCGGTAGTGTCGGAGTTCCCCGACTTGTTTCCACGGGAACTGCCCGGCATGCCACCCACTCGGGAGGTAGAGTTCACCATCGAGCTGCTACCTGGTACCGGACCGATAGCCAAGGCACCATACCGTATGGCTCCGGCAGAAATGACTGAATTAAAGGAACAATTGAAAGATTTATTGGATAAGGGATTTATTAGACCAAGTGTGTCACCATGGGGAGCGCCAGTCCTCTTCGTGAAGAAGAAGGATGGTAGTCTCCGCCTCTGCACTGACTATAGAGAGCTGAATGCAGTGACAGTGAAGAATAAGTACCCACTACCCCGCATTGACGATCTGTTCGATCAGTTGAAGGGAGCATCTGTGTTCTCCAAGATTGATCTCAGATCGGGGTATCATCAGATAGCCATTAAGGAGGGAGACATTGAGAAGACGGCATTCCGGACACGATACGGCCACTATGAGTTTACAGTGATGTCGTTCGGTTTGTCGAACGCACCGGCGAAGTTTATGGATCTGATGAACCGCTTGTTCCGGGAGCAGCTGGACAAGTCGGTTGTGGTGTTTATTGATGACATTTTGATATACTCGAAGTCTAAGGTTGAACATGAGGAACATCTGAGGAGAGTATTGGAAATATTGAGGGAGAACCAGCTATATGCTAAGTTCTCCAAGTGTGAGTTTTGGCTTGACCAGGTCTCTTTCCTAGGTCATGTCATCTCAGATGCTGGGATCTCAGTGGATCCAGCGAAGATTGATGCCGTACGTACTTGGCCAAGGCCGAAGACTGTTACCGACATCCGGAGCTTTCTCGGTCTGGCAGGTTACTACAGGAGGTTTGTTAGGGATTTCAACAAGGTCGCGAAACCGATGACCAGTCTGATGAAGAAAGATGCACCATTCTTGTGGACAGTTGACTGTGAGAGATCATTTCAGAGCTTGAAGGACTCACTGACCACTGCACCGGTTCTGACCATTCCAGACGGTACAAAGGGCTTTGAGGTTTATTGTGATGCATCCGGCAGAGGGCTGGGTTGCGTGCTCATGCAACATGGCAAGGTGGTGGCATATGCCTCACGCCAGTTGAAGAAACATGAGGAGAACTACCCACACATGATTTAGAGCTGGGAGTTGTAGTCTTTGCTTTGAAGATATGGCACCACTACTTATATGGGGTTAGTGTGACGATCTACACCGATCATAAGAGTTTGAGATACATATTCACTCAGAAGGAGTTAAATCTTCGACAGAGGAGATGGTTAGAGTTTCTGAAAGACTATGACATTGACCTCCAATACAAAGAGGGGAAGGCCAATGTTGTAGCAGACGCCCTGAGCCGTCGAGCACACTCACTCCATTCGCTAGTTCTTTCACCAGCTTGGTTGATGAGGTACGGGAGGCTCAGAGGATAGATGAGTACATGAGAGAGGTCAGACAGAAGCTGACAGATGGTACCTTTGAGAGTCAGAAATATGACTTCAGACTTCATGATGATGATCTGATCAGACTTAAGGGCCGGTTATGCATACCACGGGGCAACACGGATCTGAAAGACCGTATACTTAGAGAATCACACTGTTCTTCAGTTTCCATCCATCCGGGAGCCTCTAAAATGTATAAAGACATGAAGAGATACTTCTGGTGGTCGGGGATGAAGACAGATGTTACCGAGTTCGTCTTGAGGTGTCTCACATGCCAGAAGGTGAAATTTGAGCACCGACGACCGGGCGGAATGGTACAGTCGATGCCAGTTCCGGAGTGGAAGTTCCATGAT
Source organism: Limonium bicolor (assembly GCA_023374045.1). Taxonomy (NCBI): domain Eukaryota; kingdom Viridiplantae; phylum Streptophyta; class Magnoliopsida; order Caryophyllales; family Plumbaginaceae; genus Limonium; species Limonium bicolor. Next base: position 53,486,335 of record CM041778.1, read on the forward strand.
ATCTCCATGGACTTCGTAGTTGGGCTTCCACCTGCTAGGGGAGGTCTTAACATGATATGGGTGGTGGTGGATCGCCTTACCAAAGTAGCCCGATTCATACCGATGAAGGATACTTGGAAGGTGACCAAATTAGCTGAGTTATTTGAGAAAGAAATCATGAGACATCACGGGATACCAAAGACCATAGTGTCAGATAGAGATACCAGATTCCTTTCGAGGTACTGGAGAGCTACCAGAGAAGCGTTGGGTACAGAACTCAAGCTGAGTACCGCGTTCCATCCTCAGACAGATGGTCAGACTAAGCGTACTATTCAGACACTCGAGGACATGCTGAGAGCATGTGCCTTAGACTTCCAGGGCAGTTGGATTGACAAACTACATCTGATCGAGTTTTCATACAACAACAGCTATCACGCTTCGATCAAGATGGCACCTTTTCAAGCGCTGTACGGTAGACCATGTCGTACACCGCTCTGCTGGGATGAGTCGAGTGAGACGGTCATTATAGGACCAGAGTACTTAGAACAAGTTAAGGCTGAAGTTCAGCAAATCAGAGAGAACATGAAAGCTGCTCAAGATAGGCAGAAGTCGTATGCTGATGTTCGACGACGGGACCTGGAGTTCGCTGGGCGACCAGTATTTAAATGCTGCGAGTTTCACCAATGAAGGGTGTATATTCATTGGGCAGAAAGGGAAAATTAAGCCCGAAATTTGTTGGTCCCTATGAGATTACGGAGCGGTGTGGGCCCGGTTGCTTACAGGTTGATTTACTTGCTGAGCTGGGTAAAGTGCATGATGTTTTTCATGTTTCACAGCTAAATAAATACATGCACCACCCCTCCCATGTGTTAGAACCTGAGAGGTTGACTTTAGAACCAAATATGAGATCCGTGGAGACTCCTCAAAGAATCTTGGACAGTAAGACTAGGGACATCCGCCACAAGTCAGTGCGACTGGTGAAGGTTCTCTAGTCTAACCAGGATGTCGAAGAGGCCACGTGGGAATTAGAGGATAAGATGAGGGCGAAGTACCCTTCTTTGTTTACTGACTAGATCGTCAGTATAGGGTACGGGGCGTACCCCTTTTAAGGGGGGGTAGAGCTTCCTCGCTTTTGAGTTAGGAAACGATCATGTTTGTCGTTTGTTTGGTTGTTAAGATGTGAATTTGTGTAAGTTGCTACACTTTGGTGTAAGTTTGAGTTATGTATAATACTTATGTATTGTATTTGAGATTGACCTTGAGTCTTGAGATGTGTGAATGTGAACATAAGATGTGGTATTAAGATTAAGGAAATTGAGTACCGTGAATGGTTAAGCACATAGGTGAACTTTGAGGACAAAGTTCTTTTAAGGGGGGTAGATTGAAATACCCCAAACTTAGATATGGTGTTTAAATGATAAACTAAGATATAAGGAGGCTAAATAATGCCTTAGAAACATTAAGAAACATTTCTAATCGAAAAAATATAAGGAAACACCAAAAGAGCAGTTTAAGCAAAAACGTGCTCTAAGCTTGGAGAGACTTGGGTGAGTACCCAAATATTGTTCTAAGACCTTAGTAATATCCTAATGGTCATTTTAAATCAATTACCAAAGAAAACCAAGCTTGAAAACAAGTTAAAACACAAAATGTGCTTTAAGGAGTCTTAAAGCATGTTTTTGAAAAATTGTCTTGTAAATGAGTTTTGAATGGCTAAATGTCCATCATTACTCTTTATTTAACATGTGTACTATATAGTATCACATTTGGAAGTCTATATCAATGGGAAATCAAAAATTTCACAACAATGTGCCTTGTTTTGTGAATAGTAAATTAATTAAGCTAGTTTATAACATAAGTCAATATAAGTGAGATATTTGGTCAACAAAGACTTAAGTACCCCTTGTTACTAATGGGGGCCGGTTTCTTATAAGGTGAGTCACCACCTTTGTGACTCATTAAGCAAATAAAGACTATAAAGCAAAAGTATTATTCACCTTTTACATAAATATCACACTTTATCTCTCTCCTCACCTCTTCATTCTCCATCTTCTCCACCGTTTCTTTGCTCTCTTTCTTCTCTCTCACGTAAAACTCAACCTCCATGCTAGCTCCATCTAGCTTTGCACACATCTTGCTCATTTTAGCTCCAAAACCAAAACTAAATATATATCTCTTAGTTAGCTCAAGCTCTTCCTTTCTATCTTTTCAAAACTTCAAGAGCTTCATTTTGGTGCCAAGTCAAACCACCATTAGAGGAGGAAATTCAAGTTTGGAGACTCCATTGGCTTCTCCATTCTCCTAAGGTAAAGAAAGTGTAAGAAAATCTAGGTTTCCATCACTTTTCTTCTTGACCGAAAATACATGCTCATGAGGCTTCATTTTAATGCCTTGTTCTAGCTTGTTTTCTACTCTTCAAAGGATGAGGAGGTCCTTCTTGCTTCATATCCAAGCTTGTCTTGAGAAACCAAGGTAAAACAATCACCTTAATACCTTAAAGCACATTTTTAACCTAGGGTTTGTTCCTTAGGGTTAATGTATTATCTAGTACTCATTGGAGTCATTGGATATTGGTTAGAACATTGGCAAGGAGATATATATTCGTGACCGAGATTGGGCAAGAAAAATCTAAGGAGAAAAGCTTTTAAAGCTTGTAAAAGAACAAGGTAAATTACTTACCTTAAGGTGTTTTATTGTTTAAGGGAATGGGATTTAGATATGTGATGAGTTTAGTAGAGAGTTTACATTAGAAAAGGGTTATATATAACCTAGGAGAAACAATGACTATACTTGTGAACTTGTGACTAAGGAGCAAATGAGAAAAGAGATAGTTTAAGGATATCAAGGTGAATTACAAGAAGCATTTTGTTTCAATGGGAGCCTTGTTGTGTGTATTCGCAGGTTGAAGGCAAATATATGTGGAAATTCAGTGGTTAAGATTATTGTCATTTAAGGGCCTAAGTGCCAAGCATTTTAAGTTTAAGCACTATATGATGATGTGGTGTAGTTTTGGTGTAAATTGTGTTAAGGTGTTGTGATGGGAATTTGAGTGATGTTGGTTGTTTGATGGAGAAAAACCAAGTGTTAGGATGTATTATATACTAGAGAACCCATGGCAAAATTTAAAGGAGAACTTAAGTGTTTAAGATGTTCTAAGGGGATTTAATGACTAAGGAAGTACTAGGAAGTTTTAGAGGTTGTCTTGATGAAAAAGGGGTGAGATAAAGTGTTTTAATGAGTTATAATGACTTATGCATTGCTATGAAGGATTTAGGAATCAAAAGAATATACTTGAGTATTTAGGACTTAGGCAAATGTTGATAGACAACTAGGAAGGAAATGATGTGTAGATAGATGGAAGCATAAGCTTGTGAAGAAACTATGAGTAGTTGTGTAAAGGAGTTTTAGATGGTGAAAGATGCTTGGGAGATGATGTTATAGTGGTAAGGAAGCATTTGGCATAGTGGTTATACTAGGTATGAACCACCACCTAGAAACCTAGTGAAAAACATTACAAGTGTTGGCATTATTACAAGGAAAATGCATAATGACTAAGGTGGATCTTGGTGAATGATTTAATGTGTTTAGTGGAGGGCTTAAGGTGTATTTGAGGTGCCCAAATGAGGTTATAACATGCTAGGATATATGAGGTGAAGTTTGGAGTTGAATGGGAATTTAGAAACAAGGTTCTGGAGCCGACCGACCTTAGGGACCGGACCTGCAAGGTCGGTCGAGCTCAAATTACACTACCGGAAATGGTCTCTGGAACCGACCGAACTTGAGGACCGGACTTACAAGTTCGGTCGGGCTTGTATTTTGTGAAGGAAATAAGTCTCTGGAATCGACCGAACATGGGACCGGACTTGGCAAGTTCGGTCGAGCTTAAATTTCCCACGGGGGAAACTCTCGGGAATGGACCGACCTTGGGACCGGACTTGCAAGGTCGGTCGGGGTAGAATTTTCAAGCGGTAATATGTTCTGGAACGGACCGACCTTGGGTAAGGTCGGTCGGAAGTTCGGTCGAGCCTAAAAATAAAAAAAAAAGAAATTTTGAATTCTAAGGATGGTAATAGGTAATAAGGTATACCTTTGGTAGGGTGGTAATGATTAGGACCCTAAGAACTTAAGGGATTAAGTTAAGTTAAGTATAAATTTTAATGTTTAAAGTTAAGTTTGTAAGCTAAGTGGCAAAGACTTGAGAGGGTATTGAATGGGAATCTTTAGGGACTAAGTGAGTTAAGTAAGGTGCAAATAACTAATGACCTAAAAATGAATGAATGTTTTAGGTTTGTGAATTGGGACCCCGAAGAAGGTTAATCAAACAACGATCGACGGTGAACGGTACAATCTTTCTTGTGACCTTTTTGCTTACGAGGTGTCCCTCGGCTTGTGTGCTATCTGTTTAATTGCTATGACTAAAACAAGATAAAGCATGCCACCAGTTATATTTGTTCTCGCTGTGTATGTGTTATATTTACACTAACCCGCGAGACTTGAGATTGTTACTAACCAAGTTTAGTACTTACTGAGTTAAGAATAAGAGTTAAGTTTGGTGGTTGTTAGTTAATGCCCGTTAAGGCTTAGCTAGCACATGGTGATTAAGATTTCTACTAACTGGAACTTGAGTGAGGAAACCCGGGACCGATCTCCGGTCATGCATGCTAAGGAAAAAGGGGGACGGTATCTGAATCAGATCCGCCCTCCGCTTAAGGACTTGTCTTCGGACTTGTAGCCTAGGGCCGGTTGCCGGCTCAGCTACGCTGGACTCCCGTCCAGAGTAGGTGGCATTAAGATGGTGCGGTGGGATCACCTAAATCCCAGGTTCGAATTAAGCTACAACCATTCCCTTCCCGGAACGGTTTGTATACTGAGATTAAGTTAAGATTAAGATTAAGGTAAGGTAAGGAACTGAGATTAAGGAAATGAGGACTAAGGAGGGGGTTACTAACCCACTTGATAAGGGAACGCCTGAGTCGTTCATTGTTTGTGAACTATACATGTTCATCTGTGGTTATTGTTATTGCACTTCATATTATGCTTGTGTATGTAATCAATTTCCATGCTATCGACAATTAGTCGTCGTAGCCCCGTTAGCTTGGGGGCCATGAGAGGGTGTACCAGCATTCGTGCTGACCCCCTTTGGGGGCTGTTTTTACACTTGCAGGTAAGAGACCCATGAGGACGCACTACGAGAGTAGGAGCGGTTAGACTTAGGACGGGATATTTATTTTGAGTTCGGGTTGCGCTTGTGCACCCGTCTGTTTATATTTAAACTGATGTAAGGTTGTGACTATGTCTTAGCTATTTGTACTCGGTTGGTTGTGGTATTATGGATGGTGATGTTTTGGGTTGGTTAAGTATTTTGGATAAGTGTTGTAAATGGTAAGGCCGGTATTTTCTAACGATCAGACCGTGGCAAGGTCCAGGTGTTTATTATTTCCGCTGCGACGTATTTGAGTAAGGGTTCAGTTTTGCGATATCCCCGATTGGCTTTGGATGGGGTGTTACAGAAAAGGTTTGAGCAGGAGCAGGATGAAAGGAAGAGGGAAATGAAGTCAAAGGCCCACAGGTCGAATGGCTCAACCATTAACATCACATTGAGAGGCATTTCGTGTTCTCTGGAGATATTGCCTAGCATCTGACAGCGGTCACAAGAGGAAACAAAGGCGTGGCAATCTTTGTGCATGGTTTTCTAGAAAAACCCAGCTTGTAGAACCTTTGTTGCTGTCCTTGCCAACCCATGATGTCCTCCTGCCTCAATAGAGTGGCAATGAGTGAGGATATCTTGCACCTCGCTCATGGGCTCACATCTTTTTACCATTCCATCATCACAAATCTCAAAGAGGCAAGGATCATCCCAGAAGTAGTGTTTAGTGTTAGCGAAGAATCTCATCCTCAGCTAGAGGTCAATAGATGAGGCATTACCCCTCTTGCCAAATAGTTTACAAGATCAGCATACCACGGATCATCAGCCTCTTTGATCATGAAGATAGTTTCATCCAGAAAAAACTCATTTATAGATCAGGCACTTCCATGCGGGGAGGTGATCGGCCACTACATTCTGCACACCCGGTTTATCTTTGACTTCGACCTCAAACTCTTGCAATAACAGGATCCATCTCAGCAGTCTTTGTATGGCACAATCCTTCGTGAACAAATATTTCAAAGCAGAGTGATTTGTGTGCATTATTACTTTGCTTCCAAGGAGGTAGGACCGAAACTTTTCCAAGGCAAAGACCACTGCCAGAAGTTCTTTTTCGGTTTGGCATCATTTAAACTTCTACTAGCATAGTAGATGGTCCTTAAAATCTTATCCCTTTTCTGGCACAAGATTGCCCCAACTGCGTAGTCACTAGCATCACACATGATCCCGAATGGGAGGCTCCAATCCAGTGACACCACAATGGGGGCTGAGATGAGGCATTCTTTGAGGGTGTCAAAAGATTCAAGGCACTCTTTGTTGTAGTCAAACTTGGCATCCTTAGCCAGGAGGTCACATAGTGGGTTGGATATTTTTGAGAAATCTTTTATGAACCTCCTGTAGAATCCGGCTTGCGCTAAGAAGCTTCTAATGTCCTTGACTAAGGTCGATGGTGGAGCATTTCAATTACCTCTACCTTGGCTTGGTCAACTTCTATACCCTTGGAGAAGATCTTGTGTCCAAGAATAATCTCTCTCTAACCATGAAGTGACACTTTTCCCAGTTGAGAACTAGGTTATTCTCTTCACACTGAGTTGGGATGGCATCCAAGTTGTCCAAACAGGTTTCAAATGTAAGTCCAAACACCAAAAAGTCATCCATAATGAAATACTCGTACATTTTGAGCTAGGAATATTATATTAAATGAATCGTTACAATTATTTTATACAATCGGGTATAGTTTTACATTTGGTAGATATTAGGTAAATACATTAACCCGATGTTGGACAAATAATTAACGGGCCCAGGGAAGCTAAATTAATTATTTACTCCCCTCTTCTAAATTAATCATTTATTTATATTCCTTTCCTTTTCCTAAATTAATCTATTATGTTAATTCTTTCCTTCTAAATTAATTATCTCATTTAAATTATTCTTCCCTTCTAAATTAATTATTCAGTTTATATCCTTTCCCCACTTCCATCTTCCTCATCGACTGTCACGACGTTTTATGCTCTTCCCCTTTTAACGCCATTCTTCATCTTCTTCCTCTGTCTTCTTCAAGCTTCTTCTTCCCTGGTGCCAATGTAAAGTTTCTGGAAGGGTAAGGGCTACTACCATAGCTATGGGTAAGATGTTTTCTTTTGTGGTTGTGAATTGGTGAGTTTCTGAATGGTGACTCTTTGTGATTCTAGATTTCGAATTCGTTGACGGAAGGTATCTGTGAATCTGTCTTAGTCGTTCTTATGGTGGAGTGTGTGATAAGGTAAATTGTTGTGCTCATAATTGATTGCCTGTGTGGATTGTGGTGATTTAATGATGGTTTTGAAACCCTAATTAGGGATTTGTAATTTGGGAATTTATTCCCCCGAACTATTGTAAGCTGGCGGTTATGATTTTACAAATTTAAGGATTTCGTTACCGATTTGGGAGACTTTCACTAGAATGATTGTATTATTGGTACCTCTTGGTGTGGAGGGTGATTTTTTCGGTATGAGGGGGGGTCTATCTAAATGGTCTGACTGAAAAGCCTAGATCCTAAAATGCCATTATGTGGAGGGTGAAAACCTGTCACCTTGGCATCCCTCAAATACCTACTCTATCGTCCTTCTTTCCCAGAAAGCATAAGGGGAATGCTAGTGAGCACTACACCCGCTCTCAATGGGCCCCACGCGGACCTATGCCTCTATAAGGCGGAATTGACTAGAGTCGCCACCTAGTTTGACCTATGATAACTAGGAAGGAAGATCGGGTTCTAAGAACCATTAAGTGACTCTGAGATTAGTACCTATGGATAGGACTTATCCGGTCGTGTCAGAGATTCTGTGTGGGTTCGCACTGGGTTACACCCCTTAGAAGTGGCAACGACCACGACTTCGGATGGTGCCCGAGGAAACCTCGGTCTCCAATTGTCGGGATTGCCTTCTTTCAAACCTTATGGAGATTCAATTTAAAGCCAAAGGATAGGATTGGATGTGGACTGAAGAACATATGATTTCCAAGAGTTTGGAGAAATAGGCTGGTCTTGAAATATTGGCCGGTGAAATTGGTTGGAATGTGGAGAGGTTTGAGGTTGTTTTGACTTTCACAAGTTTAAAAGGATACTAGAAGTTTTGAGGAGCAAAGGGGCATTTTGGTCATTTTTGGTGGAGTCAAGGGGTGTTTGGATCATTTGGCTGATTTGAGGAGTTTTTTGTGTTTTGCGAAGTTCGGATTTTGGAATGGTCGGGTTCTTGAGGTGTTTTGGGAAGTTGAACGTGTCGAAGCGCAATTCGGGTTTTAAGAAAGATTGGGTGTGGGAGAGGATATTTGGTTTGTAGGTGTTCGGGTTTGGAAGATGTTTCGAGTTTCTGGGAGTTTTCAAAAATTGGAAGTCCTATGTGACTTAGAGTTGGTTCAGAGGAGGAATGAGAAGTGTTTATGGGTCCTAGAGCTTTAATGGAAGGGTTGGATCGGTTTATTCAGAATTGTCTCACTTAAAGTTTTAAAACCGAAAAATCATTTTTTGTTGTAAAAGGGCGGATAATCCCGAGGGATTACCCTATGTACCCCCTCGAACATAACACTTAATTGATGGTAAGTGCCAAGGCTCGAAAGATGGGGCAATGAATTTATGTCGAAAAATAAGATTCAGAGAGAAACACCATGAATAAGATGTTCTCGGTCGAATCCTAATAACGTCTCTAACTCCCGGGTTTTAAAACATTAAAAACCGAAAACATTGAAATCGAGCGGAAGGGAGTTAGACGATTCTAAAATCCCGGCTGCAACTAGGAAGGTCGTTACTTCCCTAGCACCCCGCCTTGTAAAAAAACTAGGCTGCAATTAGGGGAGGTTTGTCACCCTAATGCCCCGCCTAAAGAGATCTAGACTGCGATAAGGGAGGTTTTGACCCCAGTGCCCCGCCTCGGATTTTTATTTTTGGGAAGGAAGACAAGTGATGTCCTAACCATGAAGGAAATGTTTTGAAGGGGTTAGACATTACTTGCTCCCCGAAAACGGTTTATTTGGATCTGAAAATTCAGTTAGAAAACTCTGAAAGCTGTTCGGAAATCTTAACGAAGAAACACTGATTTTGAGAAATGTTTTTAGGAGAAAACTTTATGTATACGTGAGAAGAACTTTCTGCAATAGAGAAGAGTTTTCTGTGATGTGAGAAGAGTTTTTTCCTTTTTAAATTCCACAAAATGGTTTCTTTGAAAACTTGATGAAACTTGAATAAAATGATTGTTTTCAAATTCTTTTTGGGTTTTTGGGGTTTGAATGGAATTTACAAGTTGAGTTCGAATCGGATGAGTTGCATCCAGATTTGAATTGAATGGGATTGGGTTTGAATCGAATTGGGCTGAATGAATTGAGTTTGGGTGGAATTTGGATTGGGGAGCGGGCCAGGTCAAAGCTAGACCGGGTCAAAAGGATCAAGTCAAAGGGGTCAAGGTCAATTTGGCTTTGGTTAAAGTTTGGGTTGGTCAACGCTCGGTTGGTCAAAGGCCAACATTCGGTTTGATTTTCATGACCTGGGGTTCTTTATGGACTTGAGGGTCAAAGTCAAAGTTTCAGGGCAAACTTAGGCTTGGTCAAAGTTTGGGTTGGTCAACGCTCGGGTTGGTCAAAGTTTCGGGTCAAACTTGGGTTGGGAATTGATCAAAGCGGTTGTGAGCTTGGGCCGAATGTGGGCTTGGGCCGATTGTGAACTTGTTGGGCCGATTTGGTTATTAGGCTAGGCTAGGTAGTGGGCCGGGTTGAATTGGGTAGTGGGCCGTGTGGATTGGGTAGCGGGCCGGGTTTGAATTGGGCAGCGGGCCGGGTTTGAATTGGGCAACGGGCCGGGTTTGAATTGGGCAGTGGGCCGGGTTTGAATTGGGCAAGGCCTGGGCAGCGGGCCGGGTTTGAATTGGCAGCGGGCCGGGTTTGAATTGGGCAACGGGCCGGGTTTGAATTGGGCAGCGGCCGGGTTTGAATTGGGCAACGGGCCGGGTTTGAATTGGGCAGTGTGCCAGGTTTTGATGGACCTTGGGCTTCGGTTTTGGGCCTTAGGCTTCGGGTTTGAGCCTTGGGCTTCGGTTTGATTTTTTTGTGCAATTGGGCCGGATTGTGGATAATGGACCAGGCGGTGGGTAATGGGCCAATGTGAGTAATGGGCCGAAATTAGGCTTGGGTCTGGGCCGAGCTTGGGCTTGGGCTTGGGCCGAGCTTGGACTTGGGTTTGGGCCAGATTGGTGATGTTGGGCCGAGTTGAACTTGGGTCTGGGCCAGATTGGTGATGTTGGGCCGAGTTGGACTTGGGTCAAGATGGTTTTGGGCTTGGCTGACACAAATGGACCAGAATGAATTAAATATGGGCCACGAATGACTTGGACTGAAATCAAGACATTACTTAGGCCTTTCGACTTGAATTGAAGGGATTCCTGGTAATGGGTTCGATCTCTTTCCTTTTATTCAGAAATGTGATTTTTGAATTGGATCATTGATTGTGAGTTTTAATCTGGAACTCAAAGATGGTTTGGAAAGACTTTTCACTAGGAAGGATGTCCACCACAAACGGGTACTACGACCCTCGGGTACTACGACCTTAATGTGGGTTTCATCCATGAATAAACTAGGGCTTTTCTAAAATGACCCACAGAAAGATGTGGGCCTGGCTAACCTAGCAAGTCCGGGTAACCTAGGGGCTGTCTATGGTTTTCGGTCTAAACCGGTTTGGGCTAGCCTTAGAGCAGGCCCAAATGTTTATTTCCTTAGCAAGTACAGTAACGTCAAACGAATCTAAATGATAATAATATATAAACAATCCGATCAATCAGATAATCAACAAGTAATTCCAACAGAATTTAACCAAAGCGCAAGCAAATTATCTTAACGATATGTACAGAAAGCCAATGAGACTATGGAAATCCAACTAGAATAACCTGATTGCAGAGCAAAGAACGAACAGAACCTAGAATTACTAAACTCAAACAAGGAAAACACTTGTTCTAAGTTCAAGCCAGTTTGATTCGTTTCCATTTCTTGCCATTTTTAACAAAAACCACAATGCTTGTACCAAACAGCCCTAAACAGATGTGCTAATTCATTCGGTTATTAATCCAAGGCAGCCTACTCCTTACTATTAGTGATTGGGTAAAAAGTCAGGAGACAAGAACTTCACTCTTCACCATAGTTCATTAACGAGATTCAAATCCTTAAACTGACTAGGATATACAAACGATGCAACTCAAACGCCATCCAGATAAGTATGCTAGAACGACTGAGAACATGCCAACACATTGCACTCCTCTCATGTAGAGCGAACTGACCATTCAAATGCATTCAACCAGTAAAAGAAAAAAACAGAACTGTAACGCCATAGATCACATACCAGATGAGAGGTGTAACATTTCTTGCCGAGATGAATAAGGTAGCTAACTCAAAGTAAACACTTACGCATCAGTATCAAATCATAAACTGCTATCAGAAGTGACATAGTGAGGTGCTAGAGTATGGAATGAAGCATTCCCCCGCAAGGATAACATGTAATCAGAACAAACATGTCACTTGAGACCGTGGGTGTACTCAGTGGGGTAAGTACTCAAAAGCTCAGAATTACAAGGAGAGGGATAACCAGGATGACCGTGAGTGTTGATATGGTCTGCGCAAATCTCATTAGGCAAGCTCGTGAGAATTCCAGAACAGATTCACATATTACTTAACTGGATAGAAAACCAACTCAAAAAAAAGATATGGGGTCAGTTAACAAAGAAACATAAGAGCAGGAGTAGTGAGCAACAACCGGGGATACGACAGAGGGAACTTAGAGTAACCCGAGTGTCTATACAGAAATTCGATTGGAACGCACTCAAGAGTGAAACAGGAGAAAACACGGAATCCTTCTTATCAAAAACCCTTCACCGATTCATGCACTTTTCAACAACACGCCCAGAAACATGCAACCCAAATATCAGCAAGGAACAGGAATGATAAGTAATGCAGAATGAAGATTTCGGCAATAGTTTCACAACAGAGGCGGAACACCCCATATTTCAGAAAGGCAGAAATAGACTTATGCTGCAATTTTCTGCAACTCTCGAACCCGTAAACTCATTTTGAGTTCCGGTATTCCTTGGAGCGCATATATCCAAACAATGGAAGCTCAAATAAATGGACAAAAAGAGATTGTGTTCGACCTGCTTGCAACTTACGGTTCAGAAAATCTTCGTATGCTCAAAGTCTTTTCGGAATCGATGCTTAGAGTTTCAAAAAAAATGACGAAATGGAGCATGACGATGTGGAAGAGACAAAGAGAAAACGAGGCGAGCTTCGAAGCGTAAGAGTCGGTATTGACATCGGAAATCACTTTCCGGAAAAAACTGAAACTCTGTGTGCTTATTGAGGCCTCCATTAGTCAAGTTCAATTGATAAAATCGGAGAGGGGAAACGTAGAGGAGGAAGAGATGAATTAGGTGTGGGTTCTACTTACGCTTCCGAACTGAAGATCGACGAGTAGGAGAAGAAGAAAGCGCAACGGGACGGTTATCGGTTTTCTTTGAGCTCAAACTTCGGGCTCAGAAAGAACGACGGGAATCAGGAGAATAATGTGGATTAGTGCCGGCAGATCGAAAAACGTGGGTGACTGTAGGGTTTGAAGGGAGTTTTATAATGGGTTAGACAGGTGTCAAAAGTAGGGTTTTGTTTTGTGGACATGGGCTTTTTTTTTTTAAATCTTGGAGCAGAAAAGAAACGGGTCCAATTAAGGAGGGGCTGGGTTCGGTCCATGCATGTGGCAAAAAATAAAAGGCGAGGAATGCTCCCACCCAGACTCGAACTCAGTACCATCAGTTTCCCCCCTGAATACCCTGACCAACTGAGCTATGACCGCATTCGGTATACATATGCGAGGAAATAAGATAAGGGTTATGTTACGAGCCGGGGCAAAACAAAGGGAAATGTCTCCCGTGGAACGTTTTTTTAAAAAGCAACAAAATATGTATACGAAATGAAGTCATTTAAGAAACAGATTTCAACAAAAGCTCGTGCTCCTTTTCCATAGGAATGTGAGGTTTAAGTGTCGGTAAAAAGAAATTCCTTTAGTTGAAAACGGAGACGACCACCTTGTTTCTGAAAGCATGTTCATTTTTGAATTTTTGTTTTAAAATAAAACGGGTGAGAATTTTTGGTGTCTACAGATGGCTCCCCTTGATTCAATTCTGCAATAGAAGGCTTGTAGAATTGGATCAAGGTTGACGGGGCGCCAAAAATTCTCACTAAGGTTTTATGCGTGCACCGAGGTGCGGTTGCAAATGGAACACTGTACGAATGCAACGGAAAAAATACACGATAGTAGGATGCACGAGGACTTATGACGAGCCTCAACTAGACCTCTTGACATCTAGCTATAGGACTTATGACGAGCCTATAATGCAATTGAAAGTACGAGGACTTATGACGAGCCTCAACTAGACCTCTTGACATCTAGTCATAGGACTTATGACGAGCCTATGATACTAACAATTAGGTTGATTGGGTGCACGAGGACTTATGACGAGCCTCAACTAGACCTCTTGACATCTAGCTATAGGACTTATGACGAGCCTATAATGCAATTGAAAGTACGAGGACTTATGACGAGCCTCAACTAGACCTCTTGACATCTAGTCATAGGACTTATGACGAGCCTATGATACTAACAATTAGTTGATTGGGTGCACGAGGACTTATGACGAGCCTCAACTAGACCTCTTGACATCTAGCTATAGGACTTATGACGAGCCTATAATGCAAATGAAAGTACGAGGACTTATGACGAGCCTCAACTAGACCTCTTGACATCTAGTCATAGGACTTATGACGAGCCTATGATACTAACAATTAGTTTGATTGGGTGCACGAGGACTTATGACGAGCCTCAACTAAACCTCTTGACATCTAGCTATAGGACTTATGACGAGCCTATAATGCAATTGAAAGTACGAGGACTTATGACGAGCCTCAACTAGACCTCTTGACATCTAGTCATAGGACTTATGACGAGCCTATGATACTAACAATTAGTTTGATTGGGTGCACGAGGACTTATGACGAGCCTCAACTAGACCTCTTGACGTCTAGCTATAGGACTTATGATGAGCCTATAATGCAATTGAAAGTACAAGGACTTATGACGAGCCTCAACTAGACCTCTTGACATCTAGTCATAGGACTTATGACGAGCCTATGATACTAACAATTAGTTTGATTGGGTGCACGAGGACTTATGACGAGCCTCAACTAGACCTCTTGACATCTAGCTATAGGACTTATGACGAGCCTATAATGCAAATGAAAGTACGAGGACTTATGACGAGCCTCAACTAGACCTCTTGACATCTAGTCATAGGACTTATGACGAGCCTATGATACTAACAATTAGTTTGATTGGGTGCACGAGGACTTATGACGAGCCTCAACTAGACCTCTTGACATCTAGCTATAGGACTTATGACGAGCCTATAATGCAATTGAAAGTACGAGGACTTATGACGAGCCTCAACTAGACCTCTTGACATCTAGTCATAGGACTTATGACGAGCCTATGATACTAACAATTAGTTTGATTGGGTGCACGAGGACTTATGACGAGCCTCAACTAGACCTCTTGACATCTAGCTATAGGACTTATGACGAGCCTATAATGCAATTGAAAGTACGAGGACTTATGACGAGCCTCAACTAGACCTCTTGACATCTAGTCATAGGACTTATGACGAGCCTATGATACTTTGTGGGGTTGTACGAAACCCGCTGCTTTGAGTGGTTGATTTGGGATTGGAATGCTTTTCGGTTGCTCCTGTGAGGGCTGTGATGGTCGAGTGGTTTTTATTGATGTCGCCCTTGACTTTGTCAGTGTGGGTCTCATGTTTCGATTTTGTTTTTGGTGGTCTTGGTCCGATGTGCACTATGGTTTCGGGATCTGGTATGACTCTTGGCTCCAGAGTTTCGAGATGGCTCCGGTTTGATATATGACTCCCTTGTGAGCAACGACTCTGGGATGGTTGATGGGTTGGGATTCGATATGATCCGAGGGCTCCGGTATGACCGGATGGCTCCAGTTTGATCTGTGACTCCCTTGTGAGCAACGACTCTGGGATGATTGATGGGTTCGGGTTCGATATGATCTGAGGGCTCCGGTTTAGTCCCGGGATGATCCTCCCGATTGAGGCGGGTTTCCTCATAGAGTGATGGCAATGGCCTTGTAATTCGAGGGGAGGAGGGGTTTTGTTTGGGACGGGGTCGCACCCTGAGAGGGTTGCCTACGTACTCAACTTCCTGTTGAGATCAGACCTTACGTAGTTCATTAATTTTGGCGAGTGAGGAGTTCAGTGGTGAGGAGGAATGTCTTGCGGGGCATTTCTTTGAGTGGCGCCCGAAGGCTTTTGATCCCCTTTTTTTTTATGGATGTGCAGTTTCTGAGAGTGGTTGTCGCGCCGGTGGGTGAAGGAGACAGGCTCTGCGCTGTGGCTTCCTTTTCTAAAAGAGAATACTCATCTTTCTCTTTCTGTGGTGTAGGATATTATGTCCGAACCGATGGATGCAAATCTATTCTACATGCATTTTTTGGAATTGGACATGATTGAATGCAACTAGGATGTCGTGTCAAGGTGAGCTCAGCCAAGAATTCTAGTTAAGTCAGATTAGTCATTTCTGAGTCACTTCTTTCTTGAAAAATCCTCCCGGAATAGGTCTCTCGGGATCTCTTATACCTTTCTGTTTCCTTTCTTAAGGTCAGTTAGGCTTTCTTTAATTGGGGTGATGAACACTCGTTTTTTCTCTACCTTCCTGATCTCTTTGACACTCGTTTGTGCACGATTGTATTGACAAGATCGGACGCGTCGTAGCCGCTCATGTTTCGAATTTGGTACTTTCGAATCAAGCAAATACCATCTCTAAGTCGGAGGTCTTTCGAGGGGTTATAACGGGGCTGTAGGGTATGTCATATGGGACTGGAGGATTTGTTTGAGGATTGTGTAGCTTTGGTGCAACGGAAGACATGCTTCACCTTCGCCATGGATGGAGTGATTTTGGACTCTTTTCGCATTTGTGCGGATAATTATGTGCTCTCATTTTTGATTTGCTACTTTCTTTGAGTAGTCTATTTGCAGTTCTTCGTGTTTGACATTTCTGGTCTCATCTATTTATCAAGTGTGGGGGCATCGAGTGGTGTGAGACTTTCATTTCCTCTCTTTGCTATTTTGAGCGTTTTGTGCTCCGCTTCTCTCGTTTTTATCCTCTTTGGGTATCTCTTTCAAGCTTTATTTCATGCTTTAAATGGTGGGGAAGGGACAATGGCTCCAGCTCTTTTATCCTCCTTTGCAGGGGTGAATGGTTGTGCGATGTGGGGTGGTATATCGTGGAGCTGTTTTCGAAAAGATTCTCAATGAAAGGCTCAGCGGGGTTCACTAAGGGATCGTTTGTAGGGTCAATAAGGCTTTTGGCGTTGTGGAGATTTTCTTCGATCCTAGGTGCCTCGTCATCCCTATTGACAGATAATTGTTTCCTCTACTATTCCCAAATTTTGACATGAATGGTAACGCGCTTTTCTCATCAATATTTGATTTCGTGAAGGGAGATCCTCACATGGTGCTTTGAAATTTAAATGCATCAAGCGCTCTGGGTTTTGCACGCTCTGTGTTTCTCTCATGCACTCAACTCTCACGGGAGGTTAGAGATCCTTTCAAGACCTCTTCGGGGAAAATGATACAAGAATTCGGCGGCCTTTGATGACTTATGTGACTTTCCTAGAATTAAAGATCGAGATGCATCTCGACACTAGGGATATGCAAATGCAAATGCAAATGCAACTAAGCTAAACCTAATGCAGATGATAATGATAACTTTTGTGTGGATGCATTTTTTTCGGATATTTTGTTTGGATGCGTTTTTTTTTTATGGATGCATTTTTGTGGATGCATTTTTTGGATTTTCAAATGAATGCGTGTGTTTTTTTTTTGGATTGTTATGACGGTTCAGACATAATATCGTTTCAACCGGTCGAGATTGACAAGGCTTTGAAATTCTTCCCCATCTAAATCTGTCAGTAATACAGCACCATGAGGGGTTATCTCTTTGACCAGATAAGGGCCCACCCAGTTTGGTCTGAACTTCCCTCGTGGGTCTGGTAAATCTTTCCTCAGCTCTTTTAGGACGAGATCACCCACTTGGATGCTTCGTTCTTTGACCCTTTTGTTGAACGCTTTAGCCATTCTCTTTTGATAACCCTGGATGTGATATAATGCCTGTAGGCGCTTTTCATCAAGAAGAGCAAGACTGTCATAGCGTTGTTGTAACCAGTCACTTTCAGCAATTTTTAGTTCATTAGTGACCCGAAGAGTGGGAATTTCAAGCTCAATTGGCAAGACACATTCTTACCCATACACCAAGGAATACGGGGTGGCTCCAGTTGCAGTTCTGACAGTAGTGCGGTAACCCCAGAGAGCGTAGTGTAGCTTCTCCGGCCAATCTCTATACGTTTCAACCATTTTTGCCAGCGCACTCTTTACGGCTTTGTTGGCGGCTTCGACTGCTCCGTTAGTCTGAGGTCTGTATGGAGATGATCTGTGGTAACGGATGTTGTATTTTTCCATGACCCGAATGGTGTCTCCGTCGAATTGAGGACCGTTGTCGGATACAAACTCTGATGGAACCCCGTATCGGCATATGATATCTCGCTCGATGAACTGGGCGCTTGCTTTGATCCGATGTTCGCGAATGACCGTGCCTCTACCCATTTGCTGAAATAATCTATCGCTACAAGGATGTAGCGGTGTCCATTTGAAGCTTTGGGGTGAATTTCTCCGATGATGTCGATTCCCCATATAGAGAACGGCCAAGGAGCCGCCATGGCTGTCAGGGGTAGAGGGGGCAGGTGTTGCTAGTTAGCATGGGTCTGACACTTGGCGCACTTCTTCACGAATTCGTGACAATCGGCTTCCATTGTTGTACAGTAGTACCCTAGTCTGAGGATTTTCCGGGATAGGGAATGTCCTCCATCATGGGTCCCGCATACTCCCTCGTGGACGTCCTCGACGATCTTATCAGCCTCTTTTCGGGTCACACACAAGTGTTGGACTCCATTCGGCATTCTCTTGTAGACCCTGGTTCCGCAGATCACATACTGATTTGACATTCTTCTTAGCGCGATGCGGTCCTGCTTAGTGGCTCCGGGCGGATACTCTCCTCCTCTAAGGAAATTCTCGATGTCCAGAAACCACTCATCCTCGACTTCCCCTGTCTCGATGGCTCCAATCTCAAATGAGGGTGTATTAGTCATGGTTATCCACAAGGGGAAGTATAGTGAACCGGTCGGTACTTGAACCACGGAAGCCAAGGAGGCTAAAGAGTCAGCAAAGATGTTCTGGCTCCGGTTCACATGCTTGAACATCACATTTTGAAAGCATGTGATTAAGTATGACAGGTAGTCATGGTAGGGGATCAATCATTCTTCTCTGATCTCCCAAGTCTGATTGACTTGTGAAATAACGAGATTAGAATCGCCAAAGACCTCTAACTCCTCCACTTGCAATTCTAGCGCCATTTCAAGTCCCAGGATGCAGGCTTCGTATTCCGCCATGTTATTGGTGTGGGTAATTGATTTTACCGCAGCTGGAAGCAAATCTCCCTCAGGATGGATCAACAAGAGATCCGGCCCCTTTACCCTTATGGTTGAGGCACCATCGAAGTAACAACCTCCAACGAGGTTTTCCGTAATGTCATGATTTGTTCATCCGGGAAATCGTCATTTCCGAAGAACTCGGATGCTACAGGGCATTCTGCTAGATGTTCAGCTATGGCACTCCCTTTGATGATTCTGAATTTTGAAAGTGATATCGAATTCAGACAAAATAGGGACCATCTGGATAAGCGACCGTCAGAATTGGCTTTTCCAGAAGGTACTTTATAGGGTTCATGCGTGCGATCAGATGAACCTCTTGCCCTAACAAGTAGTGCCTAACTTCTTCGTAGCCCAGACCAAAGCAGCACAGAATTTGTGGATGTCAGAGTATCGTGTTTCGGCATCGACCCATTTCTTGCTGATATGGTAGATCGACTTTTCACGCGGTGGGGATCCTTGTTCCTGGGCTAGCATGGCGCCCATGGATGCCCGAGCTGTCAGGTAAAGAATCATGGCGTACATTGGGGGGGTGGCTCACTTTCACGGAGGTGCGGCGGGGTACCAAGACGGGCGGGTTCTGCAAATAGGTTTTGATCTTCTCAAAGGCTTCCTGACACTGTTCATTCCAGACTTTAGATGCGTCTTTCTTCAACAGACGGAAGATAGGCTCACAGGTCTCGGTTAGCTGATGAATCTTCTGATGTACTGAATTCTGCCTAAGAAACCTGATTTCTTTTTCGGTCTTCGGAGGAGCATTTCTTGAATGGCCTTTATCTTTTCTGGGTCTACCTCGATTCCTCGGGTAGTGATCATGAAGCCCAAAAGCTTTCCCCGGTCACTCCGAATGTACATTTCTCGGGGTTTAGCTTCATTTGGTACTTCCGCATCCGATCAAAGAACTTTCTCAGGTTTATCAAGTGGTCCTCCCGTTGGGCAGCTTTGACAATCATGTCGTCTACATATACCTCCACTTCCTTGTGAATCATATCATGCAATAAGGTAGTGGCAGCCCTTTGATACGTGGCTCCGGCATTTTTCAAGCCAAAGGGCATGTTCACGTAACAAAGGTTCCCCACTGCGTAATAAAGACGTTTTTCCTGATCTTCTACAGCCATTCGGATCTGATTGTAACCGAAAATCCGTCCATGAATGACAGTAGTGCATGTTGGGCAGTATTGTCAACAAGGATATCAATGTGGGGTAAGGGAAAGCTGTCTTTGGGGCTGGCCTCGTTTAAGTCCCGAAAATCGATCATACTCGCACCTTTCCGTTTTTCTTTGGGACGGCTACGATATTGGCTAGCCAATCGGGGTAATTGACGACCCGATAAAGCCAACACGTAACAGCTTCTCAACTTCCTCTTTCACTTTCAATTGGTGCTCAGGTTTCATTCTTCTCAAACGTTGTTTCTTAGGTTTGGCATTAGGGTACAACGGTATCCGATGTTGGACAATGTCGGGGTCAATCCCCGGCATGTCTGCATAGCTCCAAGCAAAAACATCGACATATTCAATTAGCAGGGAAGTCAAGTCACGTTTTTCCGTTTCACTCAGACCCAAACCAACTTGCAAGGTTTTAGGGTTATCGGGTGTTCCGATATTGATTGCTACCGTGTCTTCCACAATCTGGGTGTGGGTGGAATATTGTTCGATAGGAGGCATACTCTCCTCATCATACTCCTCTTCTTCGGCCTCAAAATTTTGCGATGAATCAAACAATTGAGAAGACAGAATAGACGAGAAATCGAACGAACTGAATTTTCATTAATATCCGATGAGCTTGGAAGCTCAGAGATTGTAAGAAAATTGCCACCACTTTTACAAGTGAAAATAAGTGGTGGCGATCCATCTCTTAGTCCGAATCTACTTGCATTGTCGATACTCCTGATACAACTGTAACTACCATCATCACTAAAACTATCACCGTCGCTATCACTATCGTTATCATCGCTACTGCTAACTAGGCTAACTAAGTAAGGCTCCCGGGGAATCAGCTCTTCTTTCTTATGATAGACGACAAGACACGCTCCATGGCCATCTACCGAGGGTGCGGGGTCCTTGATGACTGGTTTGATCGTGACACTGCTCTCCGCTGCATCCTCGGGCATTCCTTGGTTGCATCCCTTGTCGCCATGGTCTTCAAGGCATGAGTAGAGGGAAGTAAAGTGGTCGACCAGCTCTCCCACTCCATTGTCTCCTGACTTCCCTGAGCTTGAACTGCTTTCTGCTTATCACAACTCACAGATACACATGGTTCAAGGTTAACTGGTAAGAAAAAATCTATGGGGATTCTTACATGTGAATCTGTCAACATCATACCTGGCATTTCTGTGAATCCTAACCCGGCTCCTCGGCCTCCAGCATATGGTGCTAACGGCTCTACCATGCCCTGTAGCTCCTTTCCTAATCCATTCCCCTGTTTGTAGCCCATCCGAGACATCATGTGCTGTGATGCGGGGCTATAGACACTAGGGTCGAAGTAGAGAGGAGTGATGAAGAAGTTTGACTTACCTGCTGCGCCGGTTTCGCCACTGTGAACCCCCCAAGGGTTAGCTCCCGTTGACCTGGCGCTTTGATCTCGAACAGTTGGGATTCATTCCTTGCCTCTCCTAGCACCTCCACGATCCGTCCTCCATGCTTAAACTTGAGCTTTTGGTGGACTACTGAGGGCACACCCTTGATTTGGTCAATGAAATTCCGGCCCACAGTAAGTTGAAGGTGGAAGAAATATCAATGACCATCACTTCGATAGAGAAGGAGGCATCCTCGATTAGGATTGGCAGGGTGATCATCCCCAACACTTTTCTGTGGCTGTTATCGTATGCGCTTAAAGTCATCTCCACAGGTTTGAGATCGTTATACCCCATGTGTCGAGCAACACGCAGGGCAGACATTTACTTCAGCACCGTCATCGATGAGTGTCTTGGGGACATTGAAACCCCCAGCTTTTACAGATATGTAAGGGCTCGTCCAGACTGGCGGGAGATTTCCTCATGTGAAGGTGATTGCCATAGCAGGGGTTTGGGTCAAGTGGGCTACGATGGTGTCTACACTGACCGTTTGTTTCTTATCCATTTTAAGATGTCGGGCCACTGCATTCTTGTGTTCCTCTGACATGGTCAACAGGGACCAGATTGTGATTGGGATGCTCGTGCTCTTCAACTTCTTGAGCAATTCTTCTCCAGCCAATTTACTTTCCGATTCACTCAAAGTGAGATCATGCACTTTCTGGGGTAATGACGCGGCCTCTTCAGCAAGCTCGACCGGCTTGTAGTGTTTTCCTGAACGGGTAAGATGGTGAGTCTGACTTAGATCTTCATCTTTGATCAAAGAGGTGCCCTGATCGGGGTTACCGCAGGCGGACCATCATCTTCGTTGGTGATCAGGATGACACTGCACTCAGAAATTCTCCTTCCTCGCCTTTCGGCAACCTTCTGTCGGCACCAAGCTTCTACCACCTCCAATGCTTTCATAGTGTTGTAGAGCTCTCGTGCCTCAAAATTCAGTCCCACGAGTAACTCAAGGTTCTTTTCCATTTGCCGTCCTACTATCAACAGGGTGATGATAGACACCCTTCCTTGTCCTACTAGACGCTCGACTGTAGCACGTATCTCATGCGTCATAGCTAGATACTCATGCATTTGCGTTGAATATCATGCTGGATTTCTGGACGACGAACTCGGAAGGCGTCTAGCTCCGGAGATAGTACGATCGGAGGGGGTGTGCTGATTGCCTGGCTCAGAGGAGTTCTCGATGGCATGGATCCTTGATTCTGCTAACATCTGACTCTTCTTCTCCTTCTCCCATCAGACTCATCATATTCACATGCTTGGGGATAGATTGTTCTGAGTATTCGGATTAGTTTTCGGGAATTCTACCTCCCCAGCGTCGATCAAGTCCTGAATGGCATGCCGCAAGGCCCGGCAATTATCAGTACTATGTCCCTTGATCATGTGATACTCACATAGGCTGTTGAGGTCAAGCCCCATCTGAGTGACTCCGGGTTTTGGATTCGGGTGCCTCAATAAGAATCCACTCTTCTTCAACTTCTCGTAGGCTTTGCCCATCGGCATACCTAGACTGTGTAATTTCTCCTTGGCTGGGACTGGTAACTGTTCGGTGGTGGAGTTGCAGAATAGTTTGAAGTCGACCCACTAACTTGGGCTTGAAACACTGGTGGTGGGGGTTGATTGGTTGGTGGAGTAGGAACAAACTTACTGCCGTGTCCGTCTTGGACTGCTTGTTTTGGTAGTTCGACTGTCGGGGAAATGTTCCTTGGAAATTTAGGCCTTTCAACTTTCCGGCCAGAGCTAGCTCTTCTGCAGCCGTGGCAGCTGCTTTCAGATGTTTGAAGTCACAAATCCCCAAGGATTTGAGGTGATCTGAACAAGGATTTTCTAGACAATCGATTATGATTCTGATTTGTTCATCTTCACTGGGGCGGTCTAACATCAGGCCCGCCTTCTCTCTCCATCTAGTGATGAACTCCATCACCGTCTCGTGATTTCTTGGTCTCATTGTCTCTAGGTCTCTCCTGGTGACCCCTAGGTGAGTGTTATAACTGTACTGCTCCACGAAAGCCTGGTAGACCTCTTCCAACTTTTTCCCTGAGAAATCCATTCTTGATACCCAAGTTTGGGCCGACCCTTCAAGATAACTGGGGAAACAGATTATCTTCATCTCATCATCTAGCCCATACATAGTCATGACCCGTCAAACTGGGCGAGATGGTGCCTGGGGTCCCCTTTCCCTAGTACTTAGAGATTTCTGGCAGTTTTAGATTTTCGGGCAATTTGGAGTTTGGCTTTAGTTGGAACTGACGAAAACCCAACATCTTGGCTCTCCCCGAGCTGCATCTCGCTAGTAGCTCTTCTTTCAGGGATTTCTTCATTTGATTGAGGTCAAGTGGAAGGTGTTCAGCAGGCGGGGCTTGGTTGTAACCATGAATCAAATGGTTAGATGGTTGGGGTAACAATAGGGTCTGGGGAATTGCTTCCTCGAAACGAACAGCATGTCTGGGGGTGGTGTACTGGTATTGATTGAGTTGGATGGGGTCAGGGTGTGGTGAGTTGGGATGAATGAATTCTGGCTGTTTGGCTTGGTATAGATGGGCTGTTTGGACAGTGGCTCCAGGTGGGAATGGTGGTAGTCTGGGGAAGGTGGTTGGTACTGTAGGGACCGTGGTCATGATTGGAGGTGGCAGGGGTGCTCCTGAGAGTAGGTCAGCCGTTTGAAACGTTGTGGTCACTGGGTGGATGATGGTACGTTCTTCCCTGTGGTCGGTTGTGGCATGGTGGTGTTGAACATAGGGTTTTGATTGCTCCAGACTCGGTTGGGGTGTGGGGAGGAGTCCTCAATATAATCCTCATCGGGGTCAGTAAGGTATGGATCCTTTCCCTTGGCTGACCTCTCTTGGCGCAATTGCTCTCTAGCCTTTCAATATCCTGTTTCAGCATTTTCGTTCTTGTTGACTGTTCTAGCATACGGTAGAGAACACTTGGATCAGGAAGCGTAGACTACCGTTAGCTCCTGACTGCACTTGCCTCACACAGGGATGGTTGGCGGACACCTTTGAGGCAGTTGGATTAATCAGATTTGGATCCATAGTCTCCGATGAAGTTTCGGTTGCGGTGTCACTAGCCAGCCTACCTCGGGAATCTCTTTTCCACAGTCGAGTAATGTTGGAAGACTGGTTTGGATCGGACTGCAAAATCTTCACAATCTGCTGTCGACGGTACTGTTTGTGAAATGGTATGGAGATCATTAGTATGAATGCACATTTCGAAAAAAGGTAAAGGAGAAGGTCGTCCCCATGATTTTATAAAATGTTTGCGAAAGAGGTTTTCTAATCTTTTGATGTGAGAAAAGGCGCACGAGCCTAGTTTTCATTTCCAAAACGTTTGTCATGTCAATATCACATAGCCGCGTTGCATACAAAGGGGAACGGGGTTACAATCCGATTCAAAGGGGAAATAACCGTTAGTCCTAGGGAGGAAATACATCCACTAGCTAGCTAATCATTACAAAAGGGGATTCATCCACTAGTAGCTAATCATTACAAAAGGGGATTCATCCACTAGCTAGCTAATCATTAAAAAGGGATTCAACACTAGCTAGCTAATCATTACAAAAAGGGATTCATCCACTAGCTAGCTAATCATTACAAAAAGGGATTCATCCACTAGCTAGCTAATCATTACAAAAGGGGAAGGCATATCCGCTAGTCAAATAACTAAACTAAGGGGGGAGGCAAACCCGCTAGTCCTAATAGCCGAAAGAGAGGCTGATCAACTAATGATCTTCTTCTGCTCCCATTTCTCCTGCTTTCTGAGCTGACTTCTTGTTGGGGGCGGGTGCAAATCCACGATGATTGGAAGATTGGATTTGAAATGATCGCTGCATGGTCAGGGGCATAGGCACTGTCTATCATCCGGTCGACTCTTTTGCCGAGCCATAGTTTGTAAGACTTACTCAACATGATGCTCCCTGTGGGGAGATCAAAGATAGCCCATTTCATTCCTGAGCCGTAAATCCTAGATACATATTTGATAGCAGCATCGGTGAACATGTGGCTTCTGAATATCGTTCCCTTAGCTCCGGGAATGATCTGCTGACACCAAATTGGCGCATACTTCTAAAGGGGAAAATTGTGACAAACCTATCTAGCCCAACCAGAATCAGGCCCGTCCTGGTCAGTAGACTGAACGGTCCCCCCTTGAACATTCCAGTCGGGTAAGACCCACAGAATATGCGTCTCATGGCAGATGTCTCTGAAGTAGGCTTTCCACCCCTTCTCAGGTTTCTTTACACGCTTCCTGGCCACCATATAACTGTCCATGTGGAAGATGCCGACGGTGGTATATGGTAGCAACCTGAAATGGTCAAATAGCCAAATCTGGAGAAGTAGGGGACTCCCAACAAAGAAAGTTTCAAATTTTCCAGTTTCCTTCCAGCGATCAAGAGATCGGACAATCTCAGCTGCAACATAGGTGCCTATCCATCTTCTAAGGCCTTCAAGAGGTAAATGATCTGGGGATTGAACCTTAAGTTCCTCTGCCGAAAGAGATAGAGCCCCATGAGACATAAATCCATGACTCGCCTCTTGGTCTTTAGTGAAAAGGATGGCTTATTGAAGCGGTCTACTAGCTCCTTCAAGCTAGCACTCATGTTCCAAAATCTTGTACGAAGGCCTTCTCCACTTCGAGGAACATTGCGGTAAAAGTAGGGGTGTCTTCTCTTCTTACGGGGACAACCGGCATTGGCCGATGTGGCTTGATTCTCAGGAAAGCGTCTATCTCGGCAGGTAGAAGAACCAACTCTTGTAAAGCAAAGCGGTATAGATGGTCAGTGGAGTCCCAATAAGTGAGGGATTCAAAGAGTGCTTCATATTCCACAACAGCCCGATTCATCTCAGAAAGGCCAAACAAGAGTGGTATGTTGTCATTCTTCATCTTCGTGCACCGCTCTTTGATCTCACGGGCAAACTGGACTTCTTTCTGACGCTCTTCCTGGTAGGCGGCAATTATAGCCCTTTCTTCGCGACTCGTTGCCTTTCTTGCTCCGCTCTGCAATCTCTGGGCCTCTTCCTCTCGCCAGGTACTGTACCAACCTGTGCATCATCGTGATCCTGCAAGGGCAAAGTAAAACGGGAAGAGAATGGATAGATGAGAATCGGGGACGACTATGTGATATAGTATGGGTACTAGTTTTGGAAACGAAAACCCCGCATTTGGTAAAATTGAGCGTATAACAGGTTGAAAAACAGTTTGGGAAAAGAAAGTTTTGATTGCTTAAATCCAAGTTCAAAATCGTTTTGTAAAAACCTCGTTCAAAATAATTTGCTTAAAACGAAGAAGAGCTGATTGAAAGTTTTAAAACAAGCAAAGTACACAGTTAGTGAGTTAGATCGTGGCTGATTTCAATGGAGCTATAAGTGCGAATGATTGGGATAATCACCTTCCAGGTCAATCATTGTTTCCATACCACCGGGGGAACCATCGTCCCTTCACTGTTCATCTCTCGGGTTTTATCTCTGTTACGCCTTATGAGGCGTGTCATCGAGAAAGTCCGGAGTGCTTAAGTTCGAAAGGTCAGGATACCCGAAATGATACAGCCACACCACGGCCGGTGATTATCACAACATACTCACTTTTCGGAAAACTTGGGGAAGTACTGCATGGGGTCGGGTCTCCCGTCGTCTTCACGGTCAGGTGTGTCTAAAGTCCAAATTATTCACTGACTACGTTGTGCCATGTATGGGTATCCGGTAAATACGGATCCTCTATGGACGTGTAGCGTGACATCAGGCTTTAGAGACACCCGTGGTGCAGAGGACACTTGGAGAACTGAGCCCATGCAATCTTCAGGGTAATGCAAAGGGTGGTCAGACAGGCGGCATACAAGGGGGTGACTACCCATAAACCCATCTTAGACACGGACCGGCAGCTGGACACTGAAGGCTCAGAGTTCACTATATGCTGGCTTTGACTCGAAAAGGTAAGTGTTGAAGGATCATGAGTTTTCAAGGCGTAGATACTACGATCATACCGCCTCGTGTGCATAGTCCTTACTACGAAGGGCATCTGCTCATGGGGAATCAATTGTGGACCAACATTTATCCCGACCGCAAATATCAAGGGTGACACAGAGGAATGCATGTCCTAAGCTACCCTATGCACCCACCTCAGGACTATTCCTAACAGTTCAATATCACAACCAAAAGCGGTAAATAAATGTGCAGGCAAAGAGAGGGAAGAAGTTAGACCCCTAATGGGCCCACCTACCTGAAGTTCCTGCAAGTTAGTCTAGCATAATCACGCAATTATGTAGCAAGCAAAGCGCAGATGGCAAGCAAAGTCAAGTATAAACTACACTCTATCCTAACTATCCTCACCAATCACACTCTGAGTGTGGAGTAGAGTAATCCTAATGGCTTTCGAGATGAATCTCTTGAAGGTTTTGAAAGAAGTGGGGAAATCCTGACAATTTTGAATGGAGTTCAGTCTTCCTTGAGTTTGAGAAAAACTTACTCAAGTTTTCCCCAGCAGAGTCACCATTCTGTGGAGGGTGATTTTTTCGGTATGAGGGGGGTCTATCTAAATGGTCTGACTGAAAAGCCTAGATCCTAAAATGCCATTCTGTGGAGGGTGAAAACCTGTCTTGGCATCCCTCAAATACCTACTCTATCGTCCGTCTTTCCCAGAAAGCATAAGGGGAATGCTAGTGAGCACTACACCCGCTCTCAATGGGCCCCACGCGGACCTATGCCTCTATAAGGCGGAATTGACTAGAGTCGCCACCTAGTTTGACCTATGATAACTAGGAAGGAAGATCGGGTTCTAAGAACCATTAAGTGACTCTGAGATTAGTACCTATGGATAGGACTTATCCGGTCGTGTCAGAGATTCTGTGTGGGTTCGCACTGGGTTACACCCCTTAGAAGTGGCAACGACCACGACTTCGGATTGGTGCCCGAGGAAACCTCGGTCTCCAATTGTCGGGATTGCCTTCTTTCAAAACCTTATGGAGAGATTCAATTTAAAGCCAAAGGATAGGATTGGATGTGGACTGAAGAACATATGATTTCCAAGAGTTTGGAGAAATAGGCTGGTCTTGAAATATTGGCCGGTGAAATTGGTTGGAATGTGGAGAGGTTTGAGGTTGTTTTGACTTTCACAAGTTTAAAAGGATACTAGAAGTTTTGAGGAGCAAAGGGGCATTTTGGTCATTTTTGGTGGAGTCAAGGGGTGTTTGGATCATTTGGCTGATTTGAGGAGTTTTTTTTTTTTTTATGTTTTGCGAAGTTTGGATTTTGGAATGGTCGGGTTCTTGAGGTGTTTTGGGAAGTTGAACGTGTCGAAGCGCAATTCGGGTTTTAAGAAAGATGGGTGTGGGAGAGGATATTTGGTTTGTAGGTGTTCGGGTTTGGAAGATGTTTCGGGTTTCTGGGAGTTTTCAAAAATTGGAAGTCCTATGTGACTTAGAGTTGGTTCAGAGGAGGAATGAGAAGTGTTTATGGGTCCTAGAGCTTTAATGGAAGGGTTGGATCGGTTTATTCAGAATTGTCTCACTTAAAGTTTTAAAACCGAAAAATCATTTTTTTGTAAAAGGGCGGATAATCCTGAGGGATTACCCTATGTACCCCCTCGAACATAACACTTAATTGATGGTAAGTGCCAAGGCTCGAAGATGGGGCAATGAATTTATGTCGAAAAATAAGATTCAGAGAGAAACACCATGAATAAGATGTTCTCGGTGGGGGCTTCGACATCCTTTAATTTCTTCGAATCTCGTCCAATATCCACGGTGTTTAAAACATTAAAAACCGAAAACATTGAAATCGAGCGGAAGGGAGTTAGACGATTCTAAAATCCCGGCTGCAACTAGGAAGGTCGTTACTTCCCTAGCACCCCCGCCTTGTAAAAAAAACTAGGCTGCAATTAGGGGAGGTTTGTCACCCTAATGCCCCGCCTAAAGAGATCTAGACTGCATAAGGGAGGTTATGACCCCAGTGCCCCGCCTCGGATTTTTATTTTTGGGAAGGAAGACAAGTGATGTCCTAACCATGAAGGAAATGTTTTGAAGGGGTTAGACATTACTTGCTCCCCGAAAACGGTTTATTTGGATCTGAAAATTCAGTTAGAAAACTCTGAAAGCTGTTCGGAAATCTTAACGAAGAAACACTGATTTTGAGAAATGTTTTTAGGAGAAAACTTTCTGTATACGTGAGAAGAACTTTCTGCAATAGAGAAGAGTTTTCTGTGATGTGAGAAGAGTTTTTTCCTTTTTAAATTCCACAAAATGGTTTCTTTGAAAACTTGATGAAACTTGAATAAAATGATTGTTTTCAAATTCTTTTTGGGTTTTTGGGGTTTGAATGGAATTTACAAGTTGAGTTCGAATCGGATGAGTTGCATCCGGATTTGAATTGAATGGGATTGGGTTTGAATCGAATTGGGCCGAATGAATTGAGTTTGGGTGGAATTTGGATTGGGGAGCGGGCCAGGTCAAAGCTAGACCGGGTCAAAAGGATCAAGTCAAAGTGGGTCAAGGTCAAATTTGGCTTTGGTCAAAGTTTGGGTTGGTCAACGCTCGGTTGGTCAAAGGCCAACATTCGGTTTGATTTTCATGGACCTGAGTTGTTCTTTATGGACTTGATTGGGTCAAAGTCAAAGTTTCAGGGCAAACTTAGGCTTGGTCAAAGTTTGGGTTGGTCAACGCTCGGGTTGGTCAAAGTTTCGGGTCAAACTTGGGTTGGGAATTGATCAAAGCGGTTGTGAGCTTGGGCCGTATGTGGGCTTGGGCCGATTGTGAACTTGTTGGGCCGATTTGGTTATTAGGCTAGGCTAGGTAGTGGGCCGGGTTGAATTGGGTAGTGGGCCGGGTTGGATTGGGCAGCGGGCCGGGTTTGAATTGGGCAGCGGGCCAGGTTTGAATTGGGCAACGGGCCGGGTTTGAATTGGGCAGCGGGCCGGGTTTGAATTGGGCAACGGGCCGGGTTTGAATTGGGCAGCGGGCCGGGTTTGAATTGGGCAGCGGGCCGGGTTTGAATTGGGCAACGGGCCGGGTTTGAATTGGGCAGCGGCCGGGTTTGAATTGGGCAACGGGCCGGGTTTGAATTGGGCAGTGTGCCAGGTTTTGATGGACCTTGGGCTTCGGTTTTGGGCCTTAGGCTTCGGGTTTGAGCCTTGGGCTTCGGTTTGATTTTTTTGTGCAATTGGGCCGGATTGTGGATAATGGACCCGGCGGTGGGTAATGGGCCAATGTGAGTAATGGGCCGAAATTAGGCTTGGGTCTGGGCCGAGCTTGGGCTTGGGCTTGGGCTTGGGCCGAGCTTGGACTTGGGTTTGGGCCAGATTGGTGATGTTGGGCCGAGTTGAACTTGGGTCTGGGCCAGATTGGTGATGTTGGGCCGAGTTGGACTTGGGTCAAGATGGTTTTGGGCTTGGCTGACATAAATGGACCAGAATGAATTAAATATGGGCCACGAATGACTTGGACTGAAATCAAGACATTACTTGGGCCTTTCGACTTGAATTGAAGGGATTGCCTGGTAATGGGTTCAATCTCTTTCCTTTTTATTCAGAAATGTGATTTTTGAATTGGATCATTGATTGTGAGTTTTAATCTGGAACTCAAAGATGGTTTGGAAAGACTTTTCACTAGGAAGGATGTCCACCACAAACGGGTACTACGACCCTCGGGTACTACGACCTTAATGTGGGTTTCATCCATGAATAAACTAGGGCTTTTCTAAAATGACCCACAGAAAGATGTGGGCCTGGCTAACCTAGCAAGTCCGGGTAACCTAGCGGGCTGTCTATGGTTTTCGGTCTAAACCGGTTTGGGCTAGCCTTAGAGCAGGCCCAAAATGCTTTATTTCCTTAGCAAGTACAGTAACGTCAAACCGAATCTAAATGATAATAATATATAAACAATCCGATCAATCAGATAATCAACAAGTAATACCAACAGAATTTAACCAAAGCGCAAGCAAATTATCTTAACGATATGTACAGAAAGCCAATGAGACTATGGAAATCCAACTAGGAATAACCTGATTGCAGAGCAAAGAACGAACAGAACCTAGAATTACTAAACTCAAACAAGGAAAACACACTTGTTCTAAGTTCAAGCCAGTTTGATTCGTTTCCATTTCTTGCCATTTTTAACAAAAACCACAATGCTTGTACCAAACAGCCCTAAACAGATGTGCTAATTCATTCGGTTATTAATCCAAGGCAAGCCTACTCCTTACTATTAGTGATTGGGTAAAAAGTCAGGAGACAAGAACTTCACTCTTCACCATAGTTCATTAACGAGATTCAAATCCTTAAACTGACTAGGATATACAAACGACTGCAACTCAAACACCATCCAGATAAGTATGCTAGAACGACTGAGAACATGCCAACACATTGCACTCCTCTCATGTAGAGCGAACTGACCATTCAAATGCATTCAACCAGTAAAAGAAAAAAACAGAACTGTAACGCCATAGATCACATACCAGATGAGAGGTGTAACATTTCTTGCAGAGATGAATAAGGTAGCTAACTCAAAGTAAACACTTACGCATCAGTATCAAATCATAAACTGCTATCAGAAGTGACATAGTGAGGTGCTAGAGTATGGAATGAAGCATTCCCCCGCAAGGATAACATGTAATCAGAACAAACATGTCACTTGAGACCGTGGGTATACTCAGTGGGGTAAGTACTCAAAAGCTCAGAATTACAAGGAGAGGGATAACCAGGATGACCGTGAGTGTTGATATGGTCTGCGCAAATCTCATTAGGCAAGCTCGTGAGAATTCCAGAACAGATTCACATATTACTTAACTGGATAGAAAACCAACTCAAAAAAAAAGATATGGGGTCAGTTAACAAAGAAACATAAGAGCAGGAGTAGTGAGCAACAACCTGGGATACGACAGAGGGAACTTAGAGTAACCCGAGTGTCTATACAGAAATTCGATTGGAACGCACTCAAGAGTGAAACAGGAGAAAACACGGAATCCTTCTTATCAAAAACCCTTCACCGATTCATGCACTTTTCACAACACGCCCAGAAGCATGCAACCCAAATATCAGCAAGGAACAGGAATGATAAGTAATGCAGAATGAAGATTTCGGCAACAGTTTCACAACAGAGGCGGAACACCCCATATTTCAGAAAGGCAGAAATAGACTTATGCTGCAATTTTCTGCAACTCTCGAACCCGTAAACTCATTTTGAGTTCCGGTATTCCTTGGAGCGCATATATCCAAACAATGGAAACTCAAATAAATGGACAAAAAGAGATTGTGTTCGACCTGCTTGCAACTTACGGTTCAGAAAATCTTCGTATGCTCAAAGTCTTTTCGGAATCGATGCTTAGAGTTTCAAAAAAACAATGACGAAATGGAGCATGACGATGTGGAAGAGACAAAGAGAAAACGAGGCGAGCTTCGAAGCGTGAGAGTCGGTATTGACATCGGAAATCACTTTCCGGAAAAAACCGAAACTCTGTGTGCTTATTGAGGCCGCCATTAGTCAAGTTCAATTGACAAAATCAGAGAGGGGAAACGTAGAGGAGGAAGAGATGAATTAGGTGTGGGTTCTACTTATGCTTCCGAACTGAAGATCGACGAGTAGGAGAAGAAGAAAGCGCAACGGGACTGTTATTGGTTTTCTCTGAGCTCAAACTTCAGGCTCAGAAAGAACGACGGGAATCAGGAGAATAATGTGGATTAGTGCCGGCAGATCGAAAAACGTGGGTGACTGTAGGTTTGAAGGGAGTTTTATAATGGGTTAGACAGGTGTCAAAAGTAGGGTTTTGTTTTGTGGACATGGGCTTTTTTTAAAAAAATCTTGGAGCAGAAAAGAAACGGGTCCAATTAAGGAGGGGCTGGGTTTGGTCCATGCATGTGGCAAAAATTAAAAGGCGAGGAATGCTCCCACCCAGACTCGAACTCAGTACCATCAGTTTCCCCCCTGAATACCCTGACCAACTGAGCTATGACCGCATTCGGTATACATATGCGAGGAAATAAGATAAGGGTTATGTTACGAGCCGGGGCAAAACAAAGGGAAATGTCTCCCGTGGAACGTTTTTTTTAAAAGCAACAAAATATGTATACGAAATGAAGTCAATTAAGAAACAGATTTCAACAAAAGCTCGTGCTCCTTTTCCATAGGAATGTGAGGTTTATGTGTCGGTAAAAAGAAATTCCTTTAGTTGAAAACGGGGACGACCACCTTGTTTCTGAAAGCATGTTCATTTTTGAATTTTTGTTTTAAAATAAAATGGGTGAGAATTTTTGGTGTCTACACTTGGTACTCCGTGTAAATTTATTAGTACATATTGTACCCCGTGTATATTTGTTTATGTTGCGAACACTGAAACACAGTTAAGCTCTATGATCTACTCCATTAGTCAGAGGCTTGTGGGGGTGTGCACACTTAAAGACTTAGAGTGAGGTGGAATAATTGTTGTGACCCTATTATTGGGTGTTCGTTCGTGTAAAAGTGACAAGTTCCTTGTGAAAGCTCCCCTGATTTATGGTTGGTTGATTGGTTATTGGAAAACGGTTTTGGATTCTTGGTTCGGGTTATATTATGCTTGTTTATGTAATTACTCAAAAGGTTTACAAAATGTATTTTACACTATGAGGCATAATTTACTCAGTTTAACTAATTTGTGCAGTCCCTTCTTGTGTGTATATATGTTTTCTTATCGCAGGTATTGATGACTAAGACTTGGGGTTGGGATCGCGTCGCCACAAGATGATAGTGATAGATGTAAACTGTTGAGTTGACATTGTTTTAACTTACGTTATTTTAGATTCCTATTTCAGAATGTTTTTATGTTGGAGGAGGAGGATTAGCCTTAGCACTCAAGTGGTTGAGTGGCGGTAATGCCTCGGATTCAGTTTATATTCCACTGTTATTTATTTTGCAACACTTTGAATATGAAAAAGAGTATTGAATTATAAACGTCAATAATGTTGTGTTATGATAATCTCGGTGTGTTTTATAAAGAGGGGTGATTTACTAAGTTTTTTAAAGGTTTTGGCACTGTCCGAACATACGTCTGAACGTACATGTTTGGACAGGCCCTGAGAGTTTTCTAAATTTTGCTGTTTAGTGGTGTCCGAACATCTATCTGAACTTGCATGTTCGGACAGCATGCGAGGACGGGTCTGGCTTGTAAGTCTCGGCATTGGTCTGAACTTACATGTCCGGAGCAATGTTTGGACCATGTAAGACTGGATTTTTTGGAACTTGTGTCCGAACATAAATGTTCGGACACATGTTCGGACTTTGTAAGTTTTCAACTCTCGACTTGTGTCCAAACTTCAAAGTCCGGACACAAGTTCGGACATTTCAGACTTCTTGGTATTTCCACTCTCGACTTGTGTCCGAACTTCAAAGTCCGGACACAAGTTCGGACAATTTCTTTGATCTCTCGGACCTCACCCGAACATACAAGCTCGGACGTAAGGTCAGACAGATCTTAATCCTCAGTTTTAAGACTCGTTTGACATCCATTTTAGTCCCCGTTTACGGCGTTGTACTCGTGTTGTTTCGTACTTTTAAATGAGGTAAAATCCGGGGTGTTAAACATGAACACTTCAATGCACTTCTCCAAGAAATAAGAGAATATGACCATCATGCATCTTTGGAATGTAGTAGGGGCATCGCATAGGCCAAACGGCATCCTTCAGTAGGCAAATGTTCCATATGGGTGTTGGGAAAAATAGTAGTGAAACTATCTTACTAACTAATGGGTAGTGAACCCAGTCATTGTAGCTCAACAAGGTCGTATCCACAGGGACTTTGTAAATACCTAATCAATTATAAGCTTAGTATTTATGAAATAATATAAATAAAAGTGCATAAATGTAAATTTGGGGGGTATTGGGTTTTTGGTAGTGATTGAAGAAATAAAAGAAAATAAAAAAACTAAACTAACTAATCTAGGATAGATGTAGCTCGAGATGGAAAACTGCACCTGCAACCCTTTACTACCAATTGTCGAATCTTCGATCAATAGCTAAGCAACGAGAATCTAACTAATAGCCAAATCTTGGTTTATTAATCCTAACCAATTTAGAAGGAAACCAACTGCTAGTTTAAGTCTCCAATTCAATCGGAAGCATTAAGCACCAATCTACCCTAAGTTGCAGTGAGAACTTCATCTCAGAATAACTGAAACTCGGTTAACATTGATTTAGTACCAACGTTATAGATTTCTACTTTTGAAAACTGGTCCATAGAAATCCATACTAATGCTAAACTAATTGGTGATATCAAACCAACCAATTTAACATAATGATAATTAATTAGAGCAAATCCCTAAATTAACAAAGACAAGCTTAAAGGACATAATCACTCATTAATCATCTTCATTTAAGAACAAGGAAGTGAGGGGAAGATTAGAGTAGGATATTAAAGTATAAACCTGGAAAATATTAAGGAGAAGTACAATCCTTACCGATATTTCCGGTTGGCACAAATCCTCATCCACTTCTCGTTCTTCCCATCCCTTTTTAATTTTAGTTTAAAAACTTCCAGGTGAGGAGAGAGTATAGTTAGGACTCATTCAAAGTTGGAAGTTTAGAAAAGAAATCACATGAAGAAAGAAGAAACATGCCAGTTTTCCTCCGTTTTTTCTTTGTTCGCCCATCCTCAAATCGTTGCCAAACACTTTGAAATCTGGCTCATGATGTAGCTCTTTCTCTAGTATCTATTCTGGTAGCAAATGTCGATTTTTTTGAGGAGGATTCAGTGAATATTAAGAACGAGTGTAATCGGTGTTTACCAGGGAAAAGGAAAGAGATGCTGCATAGCGTGTATA
The DNA here is from genome assembly GCA_023374045.1 of Limonium bicolor. Taxonomy (NCBI): domain Eukaryota; kingdom Viridiplantae; phylum Streptophyta; class Magnoliopsida; order Caryophyllales; family Plumbaginaceae; genus Limonium; species Limonium bicolor. The sequence goes on from CM041778.1 coordinate 53,522,418, forward strand.
TGTACGTCGTTTGGTTAAGCTTCAGGAAGAGAAAGTACTAGAAAAAAAGGTGAATAGAGGCGGTGGAATTGAAAGTTTAAGTCAGGTTTTGTAAAATGAGAGAATAAATTAGAGATTAAAAGAATGAAGAGGAGGCGTGGAGTATGTATGTTTATCGTGGGTTAGGAATTTCAAAATAAGGAAGTCGGTTAAGTCGGTTAACCGATTTTGTGAGGAAATAAAAAAATATGGGCTTCTAACAAGGCAACCGAATTTCTATTTCTTTTTAGGTTCAGATTTTGTTAAATTGGACTCTAATATTTACTGGGTTATAAGCTAATGAAGTGATATAGCTCAAAATCGTTCTTGATCCTTTTATATGCGCACAAGGTCTCCTAAGTTAGGTTAATATTTTAAATAATATTTCACACCTTAACATATTGATTTCAGGTAATGAGGTATGTTACATTTTATAAATTATTTAATCAAGTAATTTCTCTTTATAATATACCTTTAAACCTCAAGATATATTGTAGCATAGTTAAATCAATTCACTCTTTGTTTAATTATTTATTTTTCTCATTTTATCTATAATTGTATCAAACCATATAATCATTTATACAAACATGATTAAGGTTTTATATTCCTTTAAATCATATAAATATTCATATAAATCCATCCCTACATTTATTAATTATTCGTACATACAGTAATTAAATCATAATTACCCTTTTTAATTATTTAGGGATATTTCATTTATACTAGCTCCTAAATCACATAAACCACTACCACAATTAAAATCGCCAATAGAACAAGGGATGATAGGAAAACCAAGGTCTTCAAGCTTTGGAGGAGGGTGCTTTAATAGGACCGCTGAAATTTCTTCTGTGAGATGAACTATTTCAGCCTCTAGCAATGACCTCTTGTTGGTGAGAATTTCCTTCATGAACTTTGCGTAGATAGGCATATGTTTCAAGGCATCAGCAAAAGAGATATTAATTATCAATTTCTTGAAAAGACTTACAAATTTTCCAAATTATTTGTCTAAATTTTTCTCTTTAAGCCTATTTGGAAAAGGAAGTGAAGGAAGATGTTTAGCAAGAGTGGAAGGGATAGGTAATTCAGAAGACTCCTTCTCCTTAGAAACATTTTTCCATGGAGATTGAACTTCCTTAATTATTTCTTGATCTTCCTCTTGATTTCCTTGATTTTCTTGAGCTTTCTTCTCTTAATCATCAAACTCATCCAAGGTAGGGGATGAGTCAAGGATCTTTCCACTTCTCAAAGTCACCGCCTTGGCATTTTCTTTCGGATTTGGATTTGGTTGACTAGGGAAGGTGCCATGTGGCCTTTGTGCAAGCTGCTGGCTGATCTGCTCTAATTGTTGGTTGGTTTATTGTAGCTGGGCTTCAACCCTTCTGTTGGTAGCTTCTTGATCTGTGAATTTGGATTAAGTCATAACCATGAAGCCTTTCATTAGCTCATTGAACTCTGCATTGGGATCAAGGGAAGGAGAGGGAGTTCGTTGTTGTTGATGAAAACCCAGAAAAGCCCCTTGAGGCCTATAGCCCATGTTAGAGTTTGCTTGGGGTTTGAATCCTTGAGGAGTGTTAGAAGTATTATTTGGTCCCCATTGGTCTTGATCATTACTTCTCCATGAGAAATTTGGATGATTCCTCCATAGGTAGTTGTTGTTGTAGGAATTACCGGGGTGGTATCCCATAAAGTTGACATCTTTATGCTCCCGCAAGTAACCCTTTTCCTCACGGTGATGGGTTTTTGAGGGCCCGCACAAATAGCACATCCATCTGTTGATGGACCCGATGATGAGGAAGATACTGTTTTTACAATTTCAGCTTAGGAGGTTGCTAGCTTCTCCACCATCTTTGTGTGGGATGACATATGAGCTGATAAGTGGTTGGTGGGCTCAACATGAAGGAGGTCTGCTGCCCTTGGAGGTCTTCCTTTTCCTCTCGCTCATTGCGCTGTATTGTAAGTCATTGTCTCAAGGAGGTCCATCACCTATTGAGGAGACTTTCTCATAAAGCTCCCTCCCGCCGAGGAGTTGACATGGAGTCGGTTTGTATCATCCAAACCATTGAAAAATGACAAGAAAAGGGAAAGGTCGTCTAAGCCATGATGAGAACAATTATGTAACATCTCCTTGAACTGATCCCAAGCGGCATACAAGTTTTCTCCCGGTTTTTGGTAGAAGGTGTTAATTTCTCTGATGAGTTGCCTTGTTCTGCTGGTTGGATAATATTTGGCAAGGGACTTCTGAGCCATTTTGGGCCCAAGTGTGGACTGATCTGGAAGGGAGACTTCTATACCATCTTTGAGCAGCTTCCTAGAGAGTGAGGAAATAGTTGCAACCAGATTCTCTCGTTCAAGGCACCGGTTTTCCCAAAGGAGTTGCAAAACTCGAGGAAGAGGCTTAAATAATTTGGGGTGTCATTTGGATTCAACCCACTAAATCTCCTCATATCTCGGATGGCTGTGATAAAATGGGTCTTGAACGCCCATTGGGCAGCCTCTACATCTATTATCCCCGAGAGAACTATTGCTGATGCTCTCCCTTCAGTACATGGCTGATTGTAGTCTTGAGCATTTGAGGTTGGGCTAACAAATGTTCCTCTGGTTGGTGTTGATCATGCCCATTATCCTCAATCACTGGTGGTTCTTGATTAGCCATATTCAGATCTCTTATGCGTCTTCTCTGGGTGCGCTCAAGTTCAGATCTCGGGCTAACAAGCGGGGAGCCACTAGATCGAGTTCTTGGCATGCACAAAAGAAAAAAAAAAGGTACCTAATCGACCACAAGAACAACCAGCACTAGAAATTTAGAAATAGAAAATATAAACAAGAAGAGATAGAAACAACTAAGACAAAAACAAAAACAAAAGTAAACAAAAATAAATTAAACAAAAACTAAATTACCGAAACTATAGAAATTGGTGGAATCCATTTCCCCGGCAACGACGCCATAAACTTGTTGTGCAAATACTATATAACAAAATATATAAATATATGCAAGGAGTAGGCAAGTGCACCTAATCGATGTAGCACACCAAGTGTCGTATCCACAAGGAATTTGGTCCTATCTTCCTTGTATCAGTAATCTAGCTAATGAAACAAAGAGTGGTAAATGAGGGGTTTAGCCGGCGGCAAGCTTGGTTGTGTTGGATAAACAGTGGAAAGAAAAACAAGTAAATTAGAGATGACAATTTGTCGGATTGGGTGGAAGAGTACTTTGGGATTTTGGCAATCACCCAAACCTCCTAACCATGCTAGTATTTCCACTACACTATATTAGCCTCTTAAAACAAGAGTAATAGCCCTCTAACCAAAAGATGAGATAAAACTTATTTAGTTAATTATAACCTTCAAAACCAACTTATTGAATCCATCGTTTTGGCTCATAATAAATTAATTAGGGTTAAACTCACTAAATAGCATTAAGCACAAGTTCCAAATAAAAGCCCTAAATTATACCCACTAACCCTAGAGGTATAAATTAGGATTCCTCTCTCAAATTGGTCACAAACCCTAACTCAAAACCAAATTGTAGAAATGGTTCACCACAAATGTAATAATAAATCAATTTTAAAGCATTGAATGAATATCAAGAGAGGAATTAACTATATTGAAGCATGGAGAAATTGACAAGCGTAGTTGGGGATTTGGGGTCAAAGACCCATCCCAAACCACAATGGAGTCTACTCTAGCATTGAATGAGAAAAGGCAACAAAAGAGAGAGATTTAGCCATTAATGAGGTTGGTGAGCTTTAATGGAGGTGAATGGTCTCTTCTCCTTCTCTTCTTCTCTGCATCTCTAGTTCTTTTTTCTTTCTTCTGTTGGGCGCGACGGGGGCGTGAATGAGAATGAGAGAAATTAGATTTCTCTCCCGATTTTACTGAATGTGGCGCATTTACTACCCTGTCTGGGTCTTCATCTGGCTAACAGGGTCGGACAACACACATACTAGAATTTCTATCTAGGCGAGACTACGTCAGGCGAGAGAATACTCTGTGAGGCGTCCGGCTCATTTTGCTGGACGCAGATGCGGATACTCCTTCGGTCCGGGTTTATAATCCAGGCGCAAACCCGGACCATGCTCAAAATCTGGCCAAGGCTTCGGCAGTAGTGTGGTTCAGGTTTGTAGACACGGACACAAATCCGGACCAGGGTGAAAAGTTGACAGAAAGTTCAACAATTGATGGTCCAGGTTTGAAGACCTGGACACAAACCCAGACCAGGTCGAAAAAGTTGGCACGGACTTCTACAAAGGGTTGGTCCGGTTCTGTAGACCCAGACACATACCTGGACCATGCACAGGGTTTGGCAGAAGGGTTGGTCCGGGTCCGTAAACCTAGACACATACCCGAACAAAACTTAGGATGCTCCAAAATGCATGTTCCGCTCCTGTTTGGTCCCGTCTTGGTCTCTATCCTCGTGACACGCATTCGAAGTCTCGTTCCTTCACCCGAATAGCTCTTTATCATCAATCTATCGTGCTCCAATGAGCTTTTACCTAAATCATAATAAATATGTATAAGTTCACTAATTATTACCAAATACTCTATAAAGTGGTGAAAATAGTTTATAACCCAAGTAGAATGTAGGTAATAAAAACCTCATAAATGCATATTTTGCTACTTATCACTCCCCCTATGACATGTGGCTTAATATTGTTGTCTTTCTAGCTAGAACAAGGCTTAGGGGACTCCATGAGAGACCTGAACCGTGGTCCTTAGCGTGTGGAGTGGTGGATGATCTTCTAGGGTAGAGCGAATAAAATGCAGAAGAAGAAGTTGGTGTTGAAGTGGGCTAGATGAAGAGGGCTAGTCCGGTTGAAATCGAGGGTGATCCATCTTCCCTTCTTGAAGCCATGCACATCGACATACCTAGTTCTTCTCAAGGCCTTAGGAAGGTTTGGTCACCTTTTAGATGATGCATCGAGAGAGGAGATATGGAGATTGAGATTGTTAGAGGCAGATCGAAAGGGTCAAAAGGTTATGGTTACTTCCGATTCAGAAAATTTGAGGGAGGAAGTGATGGTTGGTCAAGGTTTGGGAAGCAGACGAGTACGAGGAAAACTCAGAGTCGCCTTAGAAACTAATGGTATGGTTCTCTAATTGCATGGGGTTCGGGACAACTCATGAAATTAGCGGTTATTGGAATCTATGGTTCATTCTAGTGTCTATATTTTGGTTACGCACTATCTTCAGTTATCTTTTGATTATATCCCTAGTGTTTATGCTAACCGGTTTAAGTACATTTTTTGGGTTATGGGTGGAACTAAGCGCAAATGAAGTTGTAATCTTCTTTCGGTTAGATTGGTTTATGTTGTTTGTAGATGTAGTTGGAAGGATATATAGCTTAGGAGGTAAGGATGAATGGTGGAAGCATGTAATGTAAGGTATCAATGGTCAGGTTATGGGGATTGACCTTTCTGCTCATTGCTCAATGCTCATACAACTTTCCTTAGGGATTTGGTTGCATGTAGAAATGAGATTAGTTGGTTTTTGTGTGATGGTTTGGTATGTATTATATCACCTTATGTAACTCTTCTCTATGTATAATGAAGTAAGGTTGGGAAGAATGGGGTTGTATGCAGGAAGAAAGCTACTTGGCGATTTCTTGGGCTTGTAAGAATATAAGTAATATTCCTAAGATTGATGTGAAGACAATTCCTCAGTATTTTCTTCGAGTTTTCACAGATGGTAGCCATGACGAGGGTGGACGATATGGCATTGGAGTAGTTTGTTGTAACAGCCCAGTTCCCACTGTTGTGATATTGTCCGCTCTGGCATGCAGGCCGCACGGTTTTGTTCTTGGGGTTTCCTAGCCCCAAAAGGCCTCACAACAAGGAGAGGTATCCCCACCCATATAAGGAGTGGTTCTTTCTCCCCTCCAATCGATGTGAGAGGTAAACCTCAAGGGAATTACACTCCACCCCCTTGGGAGCCCAGCGCCCTCGCGGGCCACACCGGCACTGACCTGGGTCTAGCTCTGATACCAGCTGTAACATCCCAGTTCCCACTATTGTGATATTGTCCGCTCTGGCACGCAGGCCGCACGGTTTTGTTCCTGGGGTTTCCTAGCCCCAAAAGGCCTCACAACAAGGAGATATATCCCCACCCATATAAGGAGTGGTTCGTTCTCCCCTCCAATCGATGTGGGAGGTAAACCTCAAGGGTATTACATTTGTCGTGAAACATCTAGTGATATTGTGGCAGCTACTATTAAAGGAGGAACGAGTATACATGAAATACCCCTGACTTAACTATGGTGATTAATTATGCTAATGTGATATTAAGAGGCTTAATTATGCCTAAAAAACATGTGGGAACAATTCCCGAAGAAAACGAATCCAGATATAGGGGTTTTTGTATTATTGTTTTTATTTAGTTTTGTTAAAAAGCAAAAAGAAAGTCTTAAAGCACATTTTTCAGAAAAATCGGGAAAATGTGACTTTAAGTGGTTTAAATGACTTGTATAAATTATAGTCAATCATATAACTTTAATTAAACATTAATGAATATCTAATAACCATTGAAATTAAATAAACGAAAAAAATCCGTAAAACGGCCCCGGTTAGTGAATAGTGCCAAACGGGGACTTATGGGTGTTATTTGCTAAAAGACCAAGATGCCCTCCTTTTTTCCCAGCCTTTTAAAAGAAAACAAATCTGGAATCTTATGTGTATGCCCACGTTTTCTCCTCCCCTCTCAGCCTATTTATTTCTTATTAGTGAAATAAGACAAAAAGCATAAAGTAGAGACAAAGTATAAGTTACCTTTTCTTTCTCTCTCTCCCATTCCTATTCTCTACTACCGTTTTTCTTCCTCTTTAGAAAAAATCCTGCTGCTATCCCTCTTCCATGGTGATTTGCAAAAACTCCCCACCATCTCAAGCTTCTTCTTCGTTTTTCAAGGCTTCAACTAAGTCAAAACACCAAAAAAATTACATATTCTTACTCCTCTCATCTTGAAGATTCTATTCCATCTTTCAAAATATGAAAACTCCAAAGTTGATATCCATGGCTGGAGCTCTATTTGAAGGAAATCACAGCCCCTCTTGAGCTAGATCATCTCCTTGTGGTTTAAGGTAAGAAAGAGCTTAAAACACCTCCTTTTCTAGCTTCTTCGGTGACCGAAAATTACCATGCCTTGAGCCTCTTGTTCTCCTTCTTCCAGCTGGTTTTTGCATTCAAGAAAAATGATGGAGTCTTGATGTTTTGTTTGTCAAACACTCCATCTAGAGGTTGGAAGGTAATATCTCTTTTAGAGCTTTAAACTCTCCCTTTCATCCTATGGTTAATTCTAGAATTTAAGTACTCCCTAATTCTCATTATTGTTCCTTGGGAATGGTATGTAGCATTAGCAAACTCCCCATTTGGCCGGTTGTAAAACAGAGAGCAAGAAGAAGAAAGAAAAGAGCAAGAAAGAAAGGAGGAAAAGAAAACTAGAAAGTCTAAGGTAATTGACTTACCTTTGAACAGATTTTTGGAATGCCTTGTGAGATTAAAACTGCACTGCTTTAGTGTTGTTATTGTTGGAGTATTAATGTTGATGCTTAAGGGCCTTGGAGCCTAGTAAATTAAGAATTATTGCACCTTGTTATTGTTATGAAGATTGTGCTGGAATGTATGTGTTGTTAGTGTCTAATATGAACAGGGCTATTGAATTGGCTTAGGTGATCTGAATAATGCAATGTGGGCATGCTTAAAATTGTAGGGAAACTCTGTCAAAATTTCTGTAGCAAACCAAGTATCTTAGGTGTGTTTTGTTGGTAGAAATGACCTAGGGAAGACTAGGTGTTTTAGAGTTCAAATTAGGTAACTAATCACCTTGGAAACTAGATTAGAGAGAGTTATGTAGTTGGGTAAAAACTTGGAATGAAAATTGTGTAAGTCACACACTAGTAATGCATTAGTGGTGAACTAATTGAGTGAGCAGAGAAGGAGAACAAAATCTGCATTTTGAACCTAGGAGCCTAAGTGCAAGTTCTAAGAGCATTAAGAGGGGAAATTGTGTAAATTAACAAAGAACGGTGATGAGTTTAGTAAATGAATTAAGAAGGTTTAGAGTGTCAAATTAGTGTTAAAACATGTAGAATACATGTGGTAAGATTGGTAAAGAAATGGGCAAAGAATTGAAGTTAGAACAAAAATGAAACTGTCAAAATGTAGCAGACCAAAGCAGGGTCGGGACCTAGGTCTTGGATGAGGTCCCGGACCACCACTTAAAAAGCACCGAAAATCAGACATGAGCATGGTCCGGGACTTAGGTCCCTGGTAAGGACCGGACCACCCCTTGAAAATAGTCCAAGAATTAATCTAGCAGCTGGTCCGGACTTAGCCCTTGTAAAGACCGGACCATTAAAAAAAATTAACCGAGAGTTTCTACCAGAGCTGGTCCGGGACTTAGGGTAAGTAGGAAGTCCCGGGCCAATGCAAAATTGTCCCGAAAGTTTCCTGCAGTGCTGGTCCGGGGAGTTAAGACCCGGTCATGGTCCCGAACCAACACCAAATTTCACCGAAAGCCTGAAAATGAATCTAAATGATAGGGGTTGTTTGGTATTGATGTTATATGAATGTTAGGACTTGTTTGGTGTCATGTAATGGCCACTAGAACTGTAAACAAGCATAAATTATGATGAGGGGTTGTAACACCCCTACCGCTAATCAATCCATTATCTCCTAACCCGTCTCAATTATCAATAACAAAGCAGCGGAATTCTTACTCCAACGGTGGGTGATACAATGCCGTAGTCACCCACGTGACTAACAAGGCCAAATCCAAAAAAACAATACAATATCGGTCTGATGAGTTAGTATACCGAGTACTCTATATCAATAATATACTCCTAATCAAGTCATAATACAATCCAACCTCAATTCAATTCTATACCAGAGTCTACTACAATTCCAAACTTGCCGATAACATAACGGTCTTACAATCCAACATTTGCAATTATAAATACAATAGTTCTCAAATTCACTACCCATGCTTAAGTAGCAACCCCGTCATACACTTCGAACGGTGAATATCTTCAAGTACCTGGAAAGTAAAAACGGTGCCCCTAGGGGCTCAGTAAATTGCTGGCATGAAATTTGCATACCCGCGTGCTAACGGGGGTACGCCGACTACTTTGTCGAGAGCATGGGATTCATTTATTCAATCAACATGCAAGATAGCAATACATTATATATGTACACTAGCACAAGTATTAAAATCAAAAATGGAATACAATTCCTAACTAACACATCGAGGTTGTTAGTCATAATATTTACTCTAGGCCTTGAGGGTTTCCCCTCACTAATGCCTTAGTCACTTACTCATTGCCTTCCGATTCTCTTGGGTTACTCTTACTCAAACTCTCTTATTCTCAAACTCAATTCAAGTTCTATAACTCTCAATCTGAATTCTCAACTCAATCCTCAAGGTTCTCAACTTCAACTCTCAAATTCTCAATTTCAATCTCTATACTCAAATTCTCAAGTTTCAATATCAAATTCTCAAAGGTATCTTTTAAGTCATTACCCATGACCTCCGGGCAAAATACACAAGACTCACCACCGGGCTTTCAAATACAAGTCTTACTTCCCCGGTTTCGACCCTACTCTGGGTCTAGCATGGTGGGAAGGTTCGACTAACAAACGGAACTATTCTCCTAGTTCCTCAAATTCTCAAAGGTCCGTTTCTCTACCGGACTATTCAAATTCCCCAAAACTCCTCTCCCGGAGTCATATTATAATCATAACGAATAGCCTAGAAGTATCTCTCTCGATACATCTAATAGCTTAGGGAATTTCTCAATGTATAGTATTCTCAGATTTAAGGGTTTCCCCAACTTATCGAATACTTTTATGTTCGGGACGTTTTCTTACATTGGTCGGTTCCTCATATAGTAGGTCGACTATTCTTCTAAGGGAGTTTGAGGGTCCCTTATCATTCTTTTACTTCATTCAAAAGTTCATGTCTTGAACTATAACCAATCTCTTATTAGAGGTTTCAACATTTCTTTCCACTATTGATTAATTCGTGGATTGTTCATTTCGGTTCTCTAACCGTTATTGGGAGTTTACTAATCCCGTACAATTCTCTCATGTTCTAGTGAGTTCATAGGTTTGCGTTATCGTTATTTTTAAATCGATAGTGTGTGTTTCCACTTGTTCGTTATTCGCGGAACGACTCTTTCTATGAGTCTCTAAATCAACAACACTCATCTATGAGTCGGTCTTATAACGCTAAGTTAGACCACGCATTCATTCGAGTATGTTAGTTCATACATCATGAATCAAGACATACACAACATGCGATAAATCATTTTCATGCTTTTATCTTGATTAAGCCGGCACACAAGCACACAAATCAGTGTAACCACGTTAGCATACGGGGCATGAGAAAATCATACCTTTCACTGTGGGTTAACTTTACCGCGTCACCTCACGTTCCTCAGTTTACTCTCGAATCACTGATCACATGTCAAGTGGTTCTATTAATATCAAGATCATACGGTACGTACTAATCTTACTCCCGTATTTACCCCGTTATCCCGTTAATCTTAGGTTCTTAGGGCATATTCTTCTTACCATAATTACCCTACCAATGGCTTACTACTGGTGTCATTTTTTTTTATAAAGGTCGACGGTCCCCTGGGTAGGTCGGATGCAGAGAGCATCCGGGTTAACAAATTCAGCTCGACCGACCCATACTGGGTAGGTCCCCTGGGTGGGTCGGCTGCAAAACCATTTTCCATGAGTTTATCCTACTCAAATTGAACTCCAAATTCACCTCAATTCTCACCCAATATTTTCCTAATCATTCCACATGTTTCCTAGCATGTTTTAGCACCCTAAAACACTCCTTAAACCTTCCCAAATCATTGGTCATACTCATACTCCATTCTTGCTCAATTTTTATGACTTTCATTCTCACATTTTGCATTTTGCACCCTTGTGCATTTCTAAACTTTCTCAAAATGATTTACCATACTCTCAACTCATTTGACCATTCTTAAACCTTCTCAAGCATTTGCAATTACTATACCCAAGTCCATCCATTTCCTTTAAGGCTTTATAGCCTAGTTTCTTCTCCAAAGCTCCAAAACACTTATACACTATTTTGCTACAGATTTTACTTACTTAATCAAGCCTTACACCCACATCCTAGGGTGCTTAACTAACCCAAATAAATCTCTTACAACACTTGGTTAACCCTTGGTCATTCCTTACTCATGACATCTCTTAAAACACCATAATTTCTACCAATATTTTGCCATGCTTCACCTACAATTCTAACATCTCCAAATTCATCATTTTCATCCTAAATCACTTCCAAACTAGCCACATCCACAAGGGATCCTATCAGCACACAAGCTCAATCCAAAATTCACCAAAATATCTTCAAACAACAATATTAATATATATTCAAGTCATTTGGCCCCAAGGCTCTCAATTCAAACAATCAATTCATAATTTCTCTCAAACTTTCATCAAACACATTTCTAGTACAAATTTTCGGTTTCATTCCTTTAATTACCCATCCCCAAATTCTAATACATATAGAATATACATTAAGGTGGGTTTCTTACCTTGAATTCTCATAAGTTCTTTTTCCAATTCTTCTCTTCTTTTCTTGGTTCTTGAAATACCCCCGTAATTAAAAATTGTGATTAATTAGGCTAATAAGTAATTTAGAAGCTTATATATGCATAAATAATCATGAGGGAACAAATCCCGAAGAAAATGGATCCTTAAAACGGATTAAAAGCACAAACGAACATTAAAGCGCGTTTTTCGAGGAAACCGGGAAAATGTGACTTTAAGCGGGTCAAATAGACTCGTAACAATTTTGGTCAACTAAATAGTCATTAATAAACATTAATGAAGGTCTAGAACCAATAAAATCAATTAAACGGGAAAATAGTAAAAACTACAAAAAACAACGGGAAGTTGTGGGGTGAGTGTAAATAAACTAAACTAGTGTGTCCACTATTGCAAATAAAATTTTTAAAACCCTTCTGAGCCAGCTGCTTTACTCCTTCCCTCTCTTGTTTTAATTGTTGCTAATATGCTACATGACAAAGCAATAAAGCAAGTCAAAAAGCAAATATTACCCTCTCTCTCCTACTCCCCCTCACTCTCTCACGTACTCTCTCTCTTTCTCTAATTTTCTTCTTCCTCTTTGGGCGCCAACAATGGAGATTTGCAACACCCCACACAGCCACCTCCTTCTCTCCTCTTGTTGAACCCTCAAAACTTCTTCAAAAATTACAAAATTTGTACCATTGCATTCCTCTCATCAAGGAGAGTAATTCCCTCTTTTCCAAATTCAAAAACAACCAACTTCATCTCCATGGGTGTTCTTGGTCTTGATGATGAAGACCACCATTAGAAGCCTCTCCTTCACCTTGTTGGTCTAAGGTATAAAGCAATCCGAAAACACTAGCATTCCTTGCTCTTATTTGCAAAATAGAAATTTCTAAGTTTTAAGTTATATTCCTTGTTTGCCCAGCCGATTTTGGCTTCTCTTGGAGTGTAGAAATCTTGTTCTTGTTGCTATCCAACACTCCTTCTTCATACTTGCAAGGTAATGCATTCTTAAACCCTAAAATTTACTTTAAAGCCTTAGGATGATTTAAGGGTTAGTTTGAATTAAAATGGTGGTGTGTAATGGGCTGTAGCTTTAGAGATTTGAATCTCCATAACCGGTGGGAAGAGAGGAAAGGAAAGTAAGAAGGAAGAAAGAAAGAAGAAGGAAAGGAAAGCTAGTAAGGAAGCAAGGTAAATTACACTCACTTGTGTAGCTTTTGTAATGCATTGTGTAACAGATTTTTGGTAGTTTTAAATGAGTATTGTAAATGGTATTGAGTAGTAGTATAATGTGTGAGAGAACCCAACAGTTTTAAAACTTCAAAAGATGATGAAAAACTTGTGTAAACCTAGATGGAAATATATGGGTGTAGGAATTAAATGAGTGTTAATGTCTAGTATTTGTGTTGGAAGATTGTGTATTAGTGTTGTTGATAAACAGGTGTAATGAGTGGTATTGTGTGAGCTAAAACATGTGGTGAGAATCTAAAAATATAGGGGAGACTATGTCAAATTTTACCTACGAACTAGAACACTTAAGAACTAGAATGAGTAGAGAAACACTTTGAAAACAGATTTTTGAATGGAGCTAAGTTATGGGTAGATTAAGAGAGATAGATAATGCATTATAAGCCTTAGAATGACATTAGGAAGAGGAGCCATGAATAGTAAATGAGGGAACCAAAATCTGTAGCATAACTATGCTAGGAAGAAACAATGTAAGTGCTAAAATGAAATTTAGAAAACAAGTGTGTGAATTGATATAGAAAAGAGTAATGAGTTGATGGATGAACTAAGATGATTTAGAGGGTTTAATTAGTGTTAAAACATGTGGGATTACATGTAAGAAGATTGGGGAAGAAATGGGTAAGAAAAGGAAGTTGAAACAAATTCTGTAGGCAAGTTCTGACTTCGACCGACCCATAGGGTTGGATCGGTCGTGGGTCGGTCGGGGCATAAATAACTGGAACGAAACTTTCTGACTTCGACCGACCCAAACAGGTGAGTCGGTCGTGGGTCGATCGAGCGAAATTCTCTGAAGTCGAAGTTTCTGACTTTGACCGACCCAGGAGGTTGGGTCGGTCCCGATGGATTCCAGCGCCGATTTCTTTCTGACTTCGACCGACCCAGAGGGGTTTGGGTCGGTCGGGTCATGCTTGGGTCGGTCGGGTCCAAACAAAAAAAATGTGTTAATTATAGTAACCATATGTATATATATATATGTATACACACATATATACATATATATATGGGAGTACACCATTGTGGGTAAAAATAATAAGAGAACATACACATGAGTAAGAAGGCAACTTAAAGTAAGAAATGGATTTCATAACCACTCATAACTTGTAAGAACAAGTGAGAGTACTTAGGAAAAGGTAATGGAATAAAGAGCTAGATCAATAATAAGTCATTAACCATACAACTCCGTGTATGTTAAGGACTTGAATTGTGAGCACCGAAGGAAAGTCGGTTTCGAGTACAACGGTGAACGGTATGACTTCTCATGTCCTGTATGCTACCTTGGCTACTCTGATTTGTGTGTATGTGTGCTAATTGATCACCTAAACAAGATAAACGCACAAATCGGAATTATTATGCTTACTTGTGATTATATGATATTGTTCCTTGTTGAATATTATCTTAAACCCTAGTTTGTATAATTCATGAAATGAATGGATGATGATGAAGTGTGTGTGTGTGTGTGCTTGATATACATTGTAGTGACCGAATGATATTGTGATGGACTTCTAACTGATTCCTGACAAGCTAACCAATCTAACATAATAAATTGGTAAATTGGAATGAGTAGAAGTCCGATATAGTTTTGGCCACGCGTGAGGAGGCGGACACACAAGAGGTTGGATCCAAATCCTGGCTTTAATCTTTTCCACGGCCCAAACCCCTTAATTGGGTAGCATCCTGGATTAGTGAGCCACCTAAAGCCCGGTGGTGGGACGGTGTAGTCCCTGCCCGGAGGTCATACCAACTTAACATGAGTATAAGTAAGTAAGTAAGAGTAAGTAAGTAAGTATGGAAAAGTAAGTAAGTATTGAATGAGTATGTTTGCGTAAGTAATGTGTAATGAGTAAAAGAGTAATGAACAACCGATTAACCCGGATGTGTAACTGGCTAACCCTTGAAGAGGTAAGTAGTGTGTATGGTATTGATATACTGTTGGCTTGTGTATTGCCTTCAGTGATGTGTATTGTATTGTGTATGAATGTGTTGTATATGTAAAGCATGTGTGCATGTCTAAAATGAACTACATGTATAGTCGACCAAAAATAGTCGGTGTACCCTAGTTAGCACGCGGTATATGCAAAGTTTATATGCAGTGTTTTGTTGAGCCCCTTGGGGCACCGTTTTTAATTTTACAGATGCTCTTGAAGGGTGAAGATGGTAATGAGATCAAGAAGATTTCCTTTTGGGTACTTAGTGAGTTATGAAAGGTGTACCAAGTTGTGCATGGCTATAGGCCTTTTTGTTTAGCCGGTGTACCATGGGGTACACCCTTTTGGATATTGTGGGGATTATGAATTGGTATAGATGAGTAGTTTGTTAAACTCATTATTTTTGTAGACTTGAGAAGGGATGTAAGTAACTATGCTTTTGATACTCAGTAATCCAACAATGTAAGTAAATGGTATTTTGTAATGGTAAGTAATGTTAGTAGCTCAGTATTTTCTAGACATCAGACCATTACGTATGTAGTGTAAGCCTTGCTAGCCGTATGGGCGCTTAGCGGCGTTGTATAACCCGCCGTAGTATTAGTATTTCCGCTGCGAGTAGTAGGATGAACGGGACAATTAGACGGTGAGTAAGGGATTAGCGGTAGGGGTGTTACAGTTCTTGTTCTTGGCTCACAAAAACAGTAATGATACAGCCACCCACACAACAATACCAACTTAGAAAACTACTCCTCTTTTTGCCTAGAATCTAATACATGTTAAGGGCTTAAAAGGAGGCATTACCTTGGAACTCCTAGGTGGAGTTTTTTAGCATTAACACAACAAGCTCCAGCACCTCTTGGAGGGACTAATAACAGGCTGGAGTAAGAATGGGAACAAGAGTTCAAATCTGGAAACTTTCTAGGTTGAAGAGGAAGAGCTAGAAAGATGAGTTTTAAGGTTTCTTTCTTACCTTAAAACAACAAGGAGAGGATGGAGATCAAAGTGGCCTTCTTCAAGCTTCAAGAAGAGCTACACCTATGGAGATGAAGGTGGTGTTTTTCTAATCTTGAAAAGAGGGAAATACTCTCCTAAGTGAGGGGAGTTCAATGGTGTAATTTTTGTAGTATTTGGGCAAGGTTTGAGCCTTCAACAATGGAGGAGAAGGAGGGAGCTGAGTGAGGTCTTGCAAATCGCCATTAGAGAGGCTGAAGGAGGAAGAGAGTTCAGGTGGGGGAGAAAGAAAAAGTAAGAGAGGAATGGGGGGGATAGGAGAGAGACTCCTTTTTGCTTTTGTACTTTTGGTCACTTTATTTGTTTTTCTTCTAGTGTGTTAGGAAAGAAATAAAGAAGGGGGGAAGATGGGAGCCATCCCACACAGCACCCACACACAATTTACTGATTTTTATTTACAGTGGGGGAAGTTACTTTGGTTTTATTACAACTAGCACCCCATAAGTTCTAGTTTCTACACTATTCACTAACCGGAACCCGTTTTCCGGAATTTTCTCGTTTAATTAATTTGAATGGTTCTAGACCTTCACTGAGGTTTAATTATAGCTATTTGATTGACTATAATTATTGCGAGTCTATTAACCCGCTTAAAGTCGCGTTTTCCCGGTTTCCTCGAAAAACGCGCTTTAAGGTTCGTTTGTGTTTTTAACCCGTTTTATTGATCCGTTTTCTTTGGGAATTGTTCCCACATATCAATTAGGTATAAATAAGCCTTAGGAATCCATCTAGGAGCCTAACCGAGGTCGTATTCCTCCTATGGTCACGTAACGCTC
This sequence comes from Limonium bicolor, assembly GCA_023374045.1. Classification (NCBI taxonomy): domain Eukaryota; kingdom Viridiplantae; phylum Streptophyta; class Magnoliopsida; order Caryophyllales; family Plumbaginaceae; genus Limonium; species Limonium bicolor. The sequence goes on from CM041778.1 coordinate 53,538,957, forward strand.
ATTTTTTTACGTTTTTTGCTTTTTAAGTGTTTTCTCTTTTCTTTTCGATTTATTTTCTTCACCAAAATTCTTTAGGCACTATTAGGACCTCAATTACCATATTAGAATGATTTAATCACCATTTTTAAGTTTGGGGTATTTCAATCTACCCCCCTTAAAGAACTTTGCCCTCAAAGTTGGTGAATCTAATATAGTTACTCACATAGGTACTCTATGCTAAGGTTATAACCTCACAGACTCCAAGATCTGATTCAATATATATCACACATCCAAACAACATGTTGCTGCATGCATAGCAATCAAAATATCCCTTATCAAACTCTTCACGGGGGTCCATCCAAAGACAATTAGGCACTCAGTCTCCCCCATATCGAGTGATCCCTCAGGTACCGGTCACGTTTGAACACTTACGCTTTCTGGTTCATGGCCGTCATGACTTTGGGCACTTACGCTCTCTGGCCCTACGGTCCTTTGGTTCTGATCAAATTCATTTGCACATCTAGAGATCCTCAGGCACTCTGGGTACTCTCCCAATACAGGACTACTCATATCCTGCTGCCCTTGGAAAAATACAAAACACACGCCCACCATTCAACCGGTCATTAAGACTTAAGGCCGCAGCCACGGCGGGTGACAACAGTTTCAAAACTAATCATCACTCCCACTGGCTCACACACTAGCCTTACTTCCCCGGTTTCGACCCGATACCGGGTCTAGCATGGTGGGAAGGTTCAGCTAGCGCCCGTGGGAGAGGTTTCAAATCCGATACTCATTCTCAAGTTTGAAGAAAAATCATTTTACCAAAACCAGTTGGGAATTCATTTTGAAAACTCAATACAACTCCAAATTCCAATTTATGATACTTATGTCTATTACTAGCGTTATTACTTGTGACCACTTATAGGGAGCTTCAAGAGTCATTCAACCCCAATGTGATCAGCATTGGTGTTGAACTATCCTTCCACCCCAATTTGTGTTCGGTTTCCCTTGATCGCTAGCAAATCAAGTTCCACCTCCAACCTCAATTCACATAATCAAATAGTCAAACATTATTTCTTTTTCTATCTTTTTATCTTTCTAGTCATAATCACCAAGGCAATACATTTCCAATTTCTAGAACTCATTTACTCACTTACTTGTCATCTCAATTATTACTTTCTAGCCATCTCATCAATTATTACTTAATTATCTCCAACTACTATACCTAAGAAATTCAAAAACACAACTCCAATTGATTTACCCAGGCTATTCAATAGCATAATTCCCATTAATTCTCTATCCTCCAATCATTCACAAGTAAAATCAATCAAGTCACCTAGGGGACTCAATTCCCACTAGGTTCAACATCGGTTTCATACCGATTTATACTCATCAAATACCATGTCTAAACTCAAATCAAATACTATGTCTAATCTCAAATAGACATATACCATTGGGGTTCTCATTCCCCTGGATTTTCTCTACTCCTTTCCACTTCAAATCTCACAAATAATCATATTTACACAATGAGTGAATACAAATGTTTATGTAACATAAGTACCAATCATCCAAAACAAATTCTTTTGCACTATTTGCATTGTAGTTTACGCACTTATTACGTAAAACATACACTTCGCGGTTTTCGCTCTACCCCCCTTAAAAAGGGATTACGCCCACGTAATCTACCATGTGTCAACATTGGACATTGATCTAAGGCGTTCAGCCATCACGGAGTGGTTCAGCTTCCATGCGGTCTATTTTACAATGTTCTTTGGTTAAAGGGTCTTAACCAATTTACTAGTTTAGTCCCTGCACCAAGAATTCTCATTGGAGTTGTTTAACTCATAACCGGGTTCGGTTCGAGCCTTAGAGGCTTCAAGGCATTGATAATTAGCCATTTATCACTAGGTATATTAAACCTTAGAATTCTGGGCCCACTAGCTTCTGCTACGTGACCCTGATAACTTGGGGTTCTTCACTCTTCTCGTTATTCTTAATGTGTTATACATTACCCTTTTATCCCTTTTTATTTTGGGAATAAGGTTTCTCAATTGATGTGTGGTTCTTACCGTACGCGAACTCAATGAGCTTTGGATTTTCTATCCAACTCTCTGGAAATCTATTGTACATGGTCTTTGTACTTCCGTGATTATTCACTTGGTTCTTCCGACGTGTTGTCGGTTGAGGTTGAGCCACTACTTAATTGTAGTGCTTCCTCTTTTGTTAATGGCTTCTGAATTATGCCAATTCATCTGATTCTGTACAAGTGTTCCTTTCCTTATACGACCTTGCATCTATTATGCGTCGATCCTTATGACTTTCATAAGTTTCCTTCTGCTTTTTATTCTGATGGAATTCACATCTTGTGATTGTTGGTGTGTTCTACACCTTCGTGCTTTGTTGGCCTTAGGCCGCACGGTTTGTTTCTAAGCTTTCGCTTAACTCGCTTGTGCCATGTTCATTTGTGTGTTTACAACACTTCCGTATCCAATATGGTCAGTGTATTCATCAATTGGGTACTCTTGATCCGACGTTTATTACTTCAATTATCAGTTTGATCCTCTTAGGATATGCTTCTAGTTCCTTATGCGATTGCATTAGGAATGAACATTGCCTCCTCTGTGAGGTGTTTCATCACTTGGTGCAGACTCCTGGCTTGTTGCCCGGTCTGTCTACCATCTTTATTCATCAACTCCATATCATTGTGTGATTTATTCACATACATTGGTCGCTTGCTGCGCACCATGTTCGTATTTATTTACGACTTGGTTTCCATGGCGTCCGCTATTGCATTAGCTTCTGCTCATGTATTCCTATCATTTAGGCAATGGTTCGCCATTTACTTGGTTGTTTACAGAATATGGTATTCTTCTATGTCTCTGGGCTCCTTGAGCACTATTTACTTTGCACTTCACGTTTACACATACAATGTTTCTTCCAACCCGATTACTCTTCGGTTTTCAACAATTGCTATAACAGCTTATTCCACATTGTCTGGCGATAATTGTATGCTCAAGCTTCACTACATTAGTAGTTCTAAAAGAGATGTATATCAGACATTTACTGATGACATCCTCTTCTTTGGAATCTATGTGTTCACCGCTCTCGCGGTCTCACATTAACGAGTGGTATCCTCGCTTGTTATTTATTAAACAATCTTACTGGTGCCGTTCTTGGCAACTCCCATATGATTCACAGTAGGTTTTACAACCGTTTGATCTATATATATAGTGGGTTCATGGCATACTAGCCACGTTGCCTAGGGCTTTGCTCATCTTAGGCTGTTCACAAGCTTTGCTTTACCCGTATACCATCAAATGGATTGGAGGTAATACTGGGCTCCATGATAAGATCATCGTATCACGCTTCCGTTCATTGGAGGCCATTTAGGTGTTTTGATGCTGACGGTGCCAATTGTCAATTTAGGGTGTCCCCTGTCAAGTGGGATCCCTTCGGTGTTCTTACCGAGTGTTTGTTCTAATTCTTGTGTTTTTATCACAACATTTAGTTTGACACCCTTCGAGGATTTCTCTTGGGTGTTATCAATTTATGCCATTACCTTTGGCTAACTTATGAGTATGTTCCACTGATTACCCCGGCTTTGCGGTTCTGGATTTCGAATCATCCCGTTTAGGGTTACAACGTCTCCCGTTCTTAGGGTAGACCATGTGTACTTCTCTTATGGTTTGACCGGTTTGATATCCTTTTTGGTGATGAATGGTATTCTCCGATTCCTTATATGATCACTCTGGGTATTTTACCTTGTCCATTGAACATTGGTGTGTTCATGTTAGGTATTTTCCTTACCGGGTTTAGACCGAGTATTCGTTCCGGCTATTTCATGCCTTTACTTCAAGATTTTTGAGACATTTCCAATGTCTTTACTCAATTGCTTGTGCTTCTCGCAGTTCCTAACTCCTAATCATCCTCCTGGAGTGAGTTCTTGACCCCTTTAGCTTGTAAGCTTATCTGGTTCTTCGATCGTTCGAGGTGTCCAACTGTTCCGGTTTGGATTTACTTCATTGTCCGTAGAACGGAGTTGACTACTTCCCGTGCTTCGTACACCACTTGTATACATACGTGGGGTACCTTACTGGTACGTTACCACTTACCCGACTAACTCACAAATGGTCTGTCAAGCCCGTAAGCTCCTTCGGCGCGCGGTCGTCCCATATCCCATATTTGGGTACACTCATAGTGCTTGTCACACGCCTAGGTGAAGTATTCTATTGTCAACTCCTCTTGTATCATTCTATGATAACTTACCGTGTTTCTCTGGTTTGGTTTTGAAATACTCTGAGGTTTAAAAGAAAAGTTTGTGGTTTTGAAAGAAAAGTCTTGAGTTTGAAAGAAAAATTTTCATGGGGTTGCCATGTCTGAGGTCTTGACCAAGTCTAGCTTCTCGCTGACTGTTATGTTCACTAATACGATGGTCAGGCCGTTAGGCCTTCCCAAGGTTCCGTTCTTGAAGTTTCTAGGATTGGTGATCCTATATCTGCTTCATTGTCATGGTGGTACTTTAGTAGGAATGGTTGGCCATTAAAAGTTTTCTAAAACAACCCTTTTTGTTGCTGCATTTGCCGTGGCAAGTGCGTGGGTAGGTCGTTTTCAGGTTAACATTTACCGGTTACGGTATTGTATCTATCCGTATTTGGTGGTTTTATGGATCTTCCTTTGATCTTTTGATCTTTGTGATCAATTTCCTGAGTAGCTTCTCAGTGTTCTTGACATGATTGTCACTAGTTCGGGTGTTCCTCCATTCTTGGGGATCCCCGTTTGTTTAGTTCTGTGTCATTCCTCGTTGCTCGTTCCCACAATTTTACTGTGGTTACCGAGGTTTGACTTATCCTTAGGAACTACGTCGTAGTCCTATTAGAGTATGTTTCATGAATATTCTCATAGTTGTCTGAACTATGTTATTCGGGTATTACTGCCTTTTTGGCGTTGTAGGTTTGGAGTTATCCAACCTTGACTGATTCCTTAGTCGGTTGTATGTTGTTAAAGGTATTGTCAAACGTTTGCAGTCCACAGACTCTCTTGTCTCGGGTTTTGTTACTCCACCTTTTTCGCTTCATTGCGCGGTTGTGCTTCTCTCCTTGCTGGCTACACATGGTTCTTGCGACTGCGAAGCACGTCGCCCTATGGTGCCGTAATTTTCATTATCCTATGGTTAGGATTTTCAATCTACCGCTAATAGGTGCGGTTATTGTCATTCAAACGGAAACCGTCTCCGGGATTTCTGGTTCTCGGAATCTACCGTATGACAGGTTCTTTCTCTTACAAGCTTTATTCTTACAACTGCCAGATCGGGTTTACCCGAGTAAGAGAGGTCTTTCCATCTCTCTGGCGTTCTTTTCCCAACTTTATACTGGGGGATGTGGAGGGCGGGTATGGTTATTGTAGGTTTCCAGTTTACATGGAAGTTCCTAACTAGCGTACCTCACACGCTAACACTCAACCCTTAGCCCTAAGTCTCTAATTCCTAACTCGGTATTTTCCTAAACTCGGTATTTAAACCATCAGAGCGATACTTCGCTCTGATACCACTTTTTGTGACACCCCTACCGCTAATCAAGCCATTATCTCCTAACCCGTCTCAATTATCAATAATAAAGCAGAGGAATTCTTACTCCAACGGTGGGTGATACAATGTCGTTAGTCACCCACGTGACTAACAAGGCCAAATCTAAATAAAACAATACAATATCGGTCTGATGAGTTAATATACCGAGTACTCTATATCAACAATACACTCCTTAATCAAATCATAATACAATCCAACCTCAATTCAATTCTATATGACAAGGATAAGAATATGACGAAGACAAGAGGGTCAAAACGGTCCAGGCCGTAGATTCCGACCCAGACCCCGGGCCCCCTTCAAGACCTTGTTCCGGCTCCACACTCTATGATTGGGTTCTGTGTTCCGGCCCCGTACTCCATGACCGGATCCCGCACCTTACACTTTGGGACCGGAAGGCTTTATAAGGAAAGAAGTGCCAAAACTAGAGGAGAGGCTCCAAGAAAATAGTGTCACATGTACAAAGGTTAAGAGGAAGACTTCACCCTAGAAAGTCTATAAATAGAGATGGGAGGCTCACTTGTAAGGGGACACAAGATTAGAAGAGAGAGAAAACACTACAAAGCTCTCTAAAGTTGTAATAACAAAGGAAGTAATAAAGATATTGTCAATAAGTGGATGTAGGCTGGATTATGGCCGAACCACTATACGTCCCGGTGTTCTGTTAGTTTGTGAGATAGGAGGAACCAAATTATGTATTTTTCATTTGGCGCCGTCTGTGGGAAACGGACTGCTAGAATTAGCAACCACGATTTAACCACACTCCAGTTCACTTTGGGTTCGATTGGTGATTGAGGTATCTCTGGACAAAGTTCGTCGAGATTGTTTTCAGTAGAATTGTTCGATTCATCAGAAGTTAGTAGATCTCAACAACTTTCACAAAAAACAAACCACAAAGCACCACAATTCGACCGCACCAAGACAATGATCGTTTGATAACATAAAAAAGCGGAGTTCAAAAAGAGAGGAAACGTGAATCCATGATATCCAAATCTCTGACAAGGGGAAATCGGTGGAAGATGAGTATTCATCGTCGTAATATTCTAACAGTCACGTGAATATTGGAAATTGTTCATACCGGAAGAAAGGAAAGCAGTTGAAAAGCGGCTTCAAGGGACCACGCAAGAAAATCCGACCCGACGATATTACCGCACGAATGGAGCAAATCAGAGGCCGCTAGAGTTACCAGTGAATTCTCGGTTCTCGATGAAAATCTGGTCGCATACGGCGAAGGACAAAGGAGCGCATGAAGCTAAACAAATTCGTCAAATACGTCCGAGAGTTCCATTCGCTTGACCAGCTGCACTTGGTCCAGTAGCTCAATTCGGTAAAATAGACTCCAAATCGGGCGACAATCGAGAGACAGGAATTCCGACTCCGAAGCGGATCAAAACCAACCAAAGCAAGAAGCTCGAGCCCGCCAATTACCAATTGCTTCGCCAAATCCGGACTGAAACCTCGACGATGAGAAATCTCATCCTCAAACATAGATCGTGTCTAAAAATTCAATCAACTATTTGTTTTTATCATAACATTCTTAAACACTTTCAATAAATTTCTGCAGGGATCGAAGTTTTGAAACAAATCTGAAATGTCCGGCCATGACTGGAAGTCGCAAAGACTGGCAGGTTCAAACCAGAAGAAGACAGGACCCAAAGGGCACGAGTATTCAGGATCTAAGCGCATAAATTCAAGCGACTTCACTTTCCCAGCCGCATCGACTACAAAGGAAGAGAGACTAGCAAGTCTTGGATCGTAGAAGCTGTTCCGATTTCCAAAAATGACCGGATGATAGCCAAATCCGACGCCACCTTCAAATTCGGGTCCTGGCGTCTAAAGCAACAACGAAGGTCTTCAAGCTCTGGAACAGGCAGTACAACGGCGACAAGGGCCTCTCAAAATTGCCGGAATTACTTCAACAACCGTGTGATCCTCAATTCATGGCCGGATGGTAGCCAAATTTTCTTGGCCGCATCTCAGCCCGTGACCAGAGGGCAGCCGGATCTCCATTGGCCACAGCAGATTTTCCTCGTTCCCCGGAGAGCGACGATCAAATCTCCAAGGAATCTCTGGTCCAGAAGCATTAATTTCAAGAAGTCTCGCCCCCAAGAAGAGCTAAAGATGGGGAAGGGACATGCGGCGGTGGTGTTTGCCGCACCAAAATAACTTGGCTGCAATAAATTCCTTTGACTTGTTCGACTGCGTCGGATTTCCTTGGCTGCGCCGGATTCACTTGGCCGCAATGAATTTCCTTGGCCGCAATGAGCGCCCTTGGCCGCAACAGGCTCGCTTGGCCGCAGGGCTAACTTGGCCGCAACAGACGCTCTTGGCCGCAACAGATTCTCTTGGCTGCAGGACTAACTTGGCCGCAACAGATTCTCTTGGCCGCAACAGACGCCCTTGACCGCAACAGGCTTCCTTAGCCGCGTATCAAACTTCAAACTGAAGATCGCAAGCAACCAACCCAGAAAAGGGGAATTCGTTCAAAGTTTAGCAAAAGGAGAAAAATACGATTATGCGAAGAATTTGGCAAAGATTGGCAAAGATTGGAGTGACGCCAGAAACAAAATTCCTCGGCCGCATCGACCTCTTGGCCGGAGCAATTTCTTGGCCGCATCAGTTCTTGGCCGCATCGGCTACTTGACCGCATCGACTTCTTCGCCGCAGCAATTTTTTGACCGACCTCTTGGCCGGAGCAATTTCTTGGCCGCATCTTTGGCCGCATCTCAATCCATGACCGGAAGGCGATTCCACTCCCTTTGCTGCACCCTCAAGTACGAGGCCCAGGCAACAAGGGATTGCTCATTTTTCAAAGGCCAGAGGCGATGGAACAAGATTTAGAAAACGATTCCAGAAAGCTATTCAGGGAGTAAGTGCTATCAACATTGGTAATTCGCAACTGGGCGCAGCTCATGAGCAGGCGAAGGGAACCAGTCCGAAACTTTGAGATAAGTTCAAACTTTCCTATATCAGCTCGGTCATATAACTATCCGTAGTATAATCAAAAACTCAAAATAAGTGTTGAACTATGTTCAGATTTCAAAGCTCTGTGCAAGATATTCTGAGTTTGCTTCTTCATCATAGTACTGCCGAAAATTGAATTGGTCACAATTTGCTACGGGTCTCCGATAGCTCATATTTCTTGCTTCCATATTCTTTGCTCCTCCTTAGAGATAGCTCCTGTACTTGAAACTTCTGCCTAAAGTAAAAACTATCGCTACGTATGTTGGCCTAAATATCTAAACCTTGACTGCCCCTGTCCAAAGTTTGTGTCATTCAGTCTATTTTTGAACTCAAACTGATGTTTTACCTAAATCTTACGACAGCTTCAAATCTGTGAGTTATACCTCATTTTCGTTTCTGCATTTTTGACCTACTGGCACAATCCACTCTAAGTTTCATTACAAGAAACTTTGAAGATTTTTTGACACTGTGTTTATCATGTAAGTTTCTGGTACAATCTTGATTTACTCACTGCCTTATGGAGATCAGATTGTGAATTTTTCAAGTTGAGTTAAATCAATCTTTTTGCTTCTGAGCATGGCATTAGCAAATTGTCGCTTCGGCTTTAAAACCAATAAGCCATGTTTCAATCTGCTTTTAAAAAACTCCTTCTGTTGAGCAATTTAGAGTAATGTAACTTCCAGCAGATCAAAACGTTAAAAACTACTCTATTCTTTATCTGTTTACTGCTACTACTCCAGTTTGATCACCTCAAAAAAAACTGCCATCATCTACAGATTTCTCACCTTTAAACTTTATCCAGTTTTAACCGACAACAAACCTTCAGCTTCATGGTACAACAATTCAAATCCTTGTTTGAAGAACACTTTTTCTTGTTACATTGTTTAAAATATGCGATAAACATGAGTGTGTGATTAGTCTGATCAAATGGTTCAACTCCACCTGTCTTTTGTTGCTATTACTCATCCGGTTACTGCTATTATTTATTTTTCCTGAGTGATATTTTACACATGTGAGATCTGTTGCATAGACAGCTAGGCTTTTCTTTTGGTTTTTGCTGCTAGCTGATAAATAAACGTGCTAAGAATACTTTAGAGTTGTGAGAAATTATTTTGATTCTAGTTGAGTTAAAAATGTATAATGATCTGAGTGTGCTATTAGTCAAGTCGAATGGTTCAACTCCACTTGTCTTTTGTACTTCTTTATAAAGCATTTCGTTCTCTGAATTTCATTCATTTTTACAGTTTATCCAATCTAAATCAGCTTCTTAAACTTGTGTCCATACTCATTCTGTTACTGCTGCTATTATGTTGCATTTTTCATCCCTATGTTGCTGTTATTTATCTCTTTCATCCCTGTTACGCAAACAGCTAGGCCTTTATTTTTTTTCCCTGCTGTCATCCGATGAATAAACATGCTAAGAATGGTTTAAAGCTGCGGAAGGTTTTCTCTGTTTTGATTATAGTATCCCCTGCTCAATCTTGGTGTACTTTGGCAGCGATTCTAAGTCAGGTCTGTTAGTAAAACATAGACAAAAATAGTGCAATGCAAAATCTCTGGTTACCACCACCTTTATCGCATGGGTAATGTTTATATTCAACAGTCCGGTCCTTGCTGCTAATTTGCCTAAAAAGCAACACAACCAGGAGTTATGGCATGGTTATGATCAGCTTTATATACTGATACATTTGTCATCAGAATAGGAGTGAGTTCCCCTTGTCCTTATAATACTGCAATAACCAGCTTCCGGCATGAACTTTACACCTGGGCAATTTTATGAGAAAACCTCATCTGCTTTGGAAACTACCATTCAGAAAAGTATTCTTCTACTAGATTATGGCAGTTAACAGATTTGTTCTGATTACCTAAAATCAAATTGATCTCAGCTGTTATGGTAAGCTATTGTTTGCAATTACACGGTCTGCTGAAATCAATCTTATGATATGCTTGGTCAGACCTGTTACAGCAAGTTTCAAAATCCCATTTACCACCATATCCAGTAGTTAAAAAAAAAGAGCATCATCTTTGTATTGTGTCTGTTGGCTTAAAATACTCAGTTGCAGTGTTATAATATATGCTCTACTTCTGCTGAGATCTACTCACTATAGCTTGTTTATCTCTACCTAATATGTGCTTTTGTTCAGTTTTAAGCCGACATACTGGATAGGATTCATGAATAATGCATATACCTTTGCTTTAATAGGATCGCTTTTAGTCTGATTTGAGGTAAAATTTGGTTGACAAAGCTGATTGCATAACTTGATTATATGTTATACTCACTACTACTGCTGTTTCTGTATATTGGTTAAACAGTTTCTAAGCCTTCACATCTTGATGTTGCTTTCCTCCACACTAATTGAGTATTATACAACAACAGTATAAGATGTTTTGCTGCCTCTGTGTGCTTTAGTATGTTTACTTGCACTTTGGTAGATGACGGCATGTCCAAATCTGTTTTCACTTAATTTTATCTGTTTTCATTTAAATATGCATATCCTAGCCTCGATTTTTGAATAAATATTCTGAGGCACCATACTATTGATTGCTTTGTTACCTAATTTGCTCTGTTTCTTTTCTGAAATTGGAACTGCTGTAATCTGAGGCTTCGCAAGCTTCATATTCTACCCATGATTGTTGCTGCTCCTTTGCTTATACTGCAGTACCCTTTAGATACTTTGCTCCTGTTTTAAGGTGTTGGTTATGTGGTTTGGTTAAAAGCGCAAGCCTATATTATAGCATAATTAAAATACTTCTGATTTTGCAGCAATAAATAAAACCTGTTATAGCTGATTCAAATTTTCAGATATATACTGTACTTTCTATATCAATGAACTGAATTTTAGACTTCATAAAATTCTTCTATCGATGCTCAAATTTTATCTCTGTTAAAGTCTGTTCCTTCAATAGTAACAATACATTCCATGTTTAGAATAACGTAGCCAAACATATTGACTTGTTTAAAAATCAATTAGCTTGACTGCTTAGTATAAGGTAACAGCTGCAGTACACATACCCTCTGTTATTACACAGCAATAATTTAACTTTCCATCTTTTAATCTCAGAACAATTTAGCTACCGTCTTACTTCTCTGTCTTTAAACACTAATGCTGCTACATTAATTAACAATTCATTCCCTGCAACTGTTTATATTGTTATGATGGTTGGATCACTTTAGCAGCTTGCAATTCCTATAGTCATGATCCAATTTTGACTGCTATGTTATCTACTCTAACTTGTAGCGGCTTAGAACTGACAATCTAAGCTTCTTTCTCTATTCTTGCTATCACATTCTGGAGATTATGATTATGCATTCTTAGGCTGATATGTATACGGTCCACATAAAATTCTCTTACCTTTGATTACTCCGAATACACATGATACCGTTTTTGGATAAGTTTTAAGCAATTTCATGTTAGCACTGCTGGGATTGAAAAACCTACAATATCAAGGAGGGTGCATTTCAGTTTAAAGGTCAAAGGCAAAGGCCTGTATACTTCAGACAAGAAATCGTTACAGAAATTCAAAGCTCGGCAGAGAACAAAAGCAAAGAAGTAGGTAAGGGGAAATTGCAACTTCAAGCTACAGACTGTTTTGCGATCAGAAATCCTAGAGGTATGATGATACGAGTCTATCTTCTGCTTGGATCTTATGTCTCTTCAACCTATACCTTCTCAGGAAGTAAGGTACAATCTAAAATTGTTCTAAAATTGAAAATGATAAGTTACAAATTCGCTAGCTGCCTTCCTTTCTATCTAATGGCAGAATATTATGCTGATAGTTTTGCTTGATCTGAACTTAGATTCCTGCTCATTTACTTCCGCACTTCCTCAGAAAAGGAACTTTTCATAAGCTAAAGACGATACAATTATTAGGATCAAAAATCTAAAATTCATTGAGAAATTACTTGTGAATAAATCTTGCTCGTATGCCTCTGTTCACTGCTGTGCTCTATTTTTTGCTTCACTTCTGTCTCTGTTTGAAGCCACAAAATGACCTCTTTATTTTCTGATCCTGTTTTCGCTTGAGTAAACCATGTGTACCCCTGTTATGAACTAATATAAGTTTGTGCAGTACTAATAGTTATCCGCTTCTTTTATGCTATTAAAATGAACGTCTCCTGCTTGGTTTTAACTGCTGTCGTAGACCTCTTTCCAGCAATTTACCATCTATGGACATGCCTTATCTTTGCCTCCGTTTAGTCTCAGTTATTAAGCCACAGTATGTTGCATTGTTGCGCCTGCTTTTGTTGGGTTTAGTTGAACCTTGTATAGGTCACTTATGGACAGAAAAGATCGATACAATGCAAGCCCCTTCCTGTTACTATCTATATTGGACAATGCTGATTCCCTGCAGTTTGGTCTTATGAATACAGCTCACTCCTTAACTGCTTTATTTGCTGCCTAAGTTTTGACTGAATTTTTGTGCTAATGATCAACCTGGGATACCATGAATAACAAACCCATGCTGAATCTGAATTTCGCTGCTTCGTAATGATTATTCTCAGCAGTCCGTAGTAACAATATTATGCTTACCTTGCTCAAACTTTATGCTGCTATGAATGGATACTGTTTCAGCAATGCATTTGTCCCTAATAAGGTTTATTTGCTTCCACTTTCACCACTGATTCAAGCCGCCCTATGAGTCTAGTCGAATCTGTTTTAGCTGGGCTTGTGTGCTACTTCAATGAGTTGCATTTTCAGCAGTTTAAGACCTTTAAAATGAGTCTTACTTGACAAGAGTTCATGGTCAATTCTTATGTTGTTCTGTGCACCATGACATAAGAGATGTGAATAAAGACCAATATCGGCATCGAATTCTGAATTCATGCCTATGCTTTCAGTAGTGCAAAACCAAAAATGCTTGGTAAGCAAGCTGTGATATTTTGGAGAAAAAATATCAAAGCCTTTTAATTTGTTTCTGGTTCAAAATCTTCAGAGTATGTCTCTGTTTTAAACCAGATTTAAACCAATCCTTGAAACAGTGATGGGTGCAGTACATTCTCAATCTGAAGACAGATTTTAATTCAGTTCTCCTAATTTTGGTCATATTTCTAACTTTAAATGGTAGCTTTGCCAGAATTATTTTCTGAATTACACATCCAAAAGCTTTTTCTCTCCTGGAATGCCCCTAATTTTTGACAAGAAGTTGAGTTGTTGCTATTTTGCCTATCCCTTTGATACCCTGAGGCACAAATCTGAAATCTGTTGAAATTCCTCACGAACAGACCTGTTTAGTAAAAACATTTTTTCCTTCGATTAATGTTAGTATCGCATATGCTGTAAATTGGCTATCTCATCCAGCAACACCTCTATGCTTTTACATTCTAAAGATGCAGCTGTATTAAGGTCCAGTGAAAGCTGTTCTGGAGCCCTACAAGAAAGAACATGAAGGCTGATTCACAATAGAAAAGCACTTCTCTGCATATTCGAACTGGAGGTCAGACTGCTTCAAAAGGCTGGTATTAAGCTTGACCGGAAAGTACTAAATTCAAAGGGCCAGTGTTCAAATTCCAAAGCCGGAAGGTCGTTACCACCCCAGCAATAATCTTGTGGGCTGATGAGTGGTAGCACATGAAAGCGTCCAAAAGCAAGCGTTTAAAAATGGGGATCAGACTTAGATACAAACTCAAGCTCGCAGAAGCTCAGGTAAATGTAGAATTGAAAATGGTAAGTTATAAATCTACTAACTGCCTTTCCTTCTATCTAAGGGCAGACAAATATGATGATAATTATGATTGATTCCTGCTCAGTTATAATTAGTTTAACTTGATTTCTGCCACATGCTCAGTTATTAAGTCATGAATCTCTGCTGATTAAACGGGCAAAATTATGGACTCAGCCCTTAAACTGCTTATGATACGCTACCTTGAATAAACATGATTACCAGCAGTTCTCTGAATATATACTTTATCTTATTACTCAGAAAATCTGCTCCTAGTTTGCTTCAAAATTAGTCCAGCTTTCACCCAGATTGACTACTGTTTTAAGTATTCTTGCTGCCGCAATTACTGATCTATTATGGTCTGTTATTCTGCACTCTTGGAGCTGTTATACAGCAATCTTTTTGCTGCTGTTTGCTGATCTAAAACGCACTGGTGCTATATTACAACACTCTGAAATTGCAGGTACTGCATGAAAAGGTTTTAAAACAAGTTTTTGCATAGTAACTCCTCTAGCCGTGATCTATTATGAGCTGGCAAGCGGTTCATATCTGCTTCAGTTTTGCTTGACTTTATGCCACCTCTTAAACACGACAAGACCTGCTTGAAAGTGACCAATCTCTTAAAAACGCTCACACACCATTCTGTTTTACTGCATCATGATACTGCTGTTGGAATCCAACTTATGGAAACAAAATGCCTTGCCTACTCCGGTTATGCTTCTTGGGAATAATGTTCATAACTCACCCACTTGTCTTACTCTTCCCGGGCACTATATCACGAATATTGGGCTGCTGCATAGACAGTGTTTAGGCTAGTCTATTGCCTATGTTTTCAGCTAGTAAACGGCCATGATGAGAATGTTTGAAATTCATAAAACCACCTTGAGTATTTTGGTTATAGAATGCTTCATTCAACGTTAACTAAATGCATGATTCTAAATAATTACCAGACTTGTCTATTATTACATGAGTCTATTCAGCTTGACCTTGATTTATGCTCAATTACAAACTGATTTGATATCTTAAAATATTTATCATGTGCAACATGTCCTACCCTGCCTCAAGAGAGCTAACAAGGTCTCTAAAAGAAAGTGCAGGTACTTTTTACCAGGGGACTGATCACCCCCTGTAGTATTCAAAGAAAGCACCCGCCAACGAGCGGCAGGCTATCATGCCTTGAAAGAAAAAGAAAGCACCCGCCAACGAGCGGCAGGCTATCATGCCTTGAAAGAAAAAGAAAGCACCCGCCAACGAGCGGCAGGCTATCATGCCTTGAAAGAAAAAGAAAGCACCCGCCAACGAGCGGCAGGCTATCATGCCTTGAAAGAAAAAGAAAGCACCCGCCAACGAGCGGCAGGCTATCATGCCTTGAAAGAAAAAGAAAGCACCGGCCAACGAGCCGCAGGCACTTGTGCCTTGAAAAGTAACACTTTGGGTTGAAATGAAACCCGGCCATCGAGCCAACAAAAAACCCATCTCGGGACCCATCAGGAGCTCTGGTCGCCTGTAATGGGTGCATTGTTAGGTGTGGGACGCCACACCATACTTGAAACACAAGTACCATCCTTTGGCTAGCATAAGCAAAGTTGGGAAAATATTATCTTTATTCTCCCTTTAAGGGAATTATCATCCTTTGACTAGTATAAGCAAAAACTTTAACACCATATTATTTAGCCCTTTCAAAAAGGGAATGGTTCTTATTAAGGGAACCATTGGTCTTCTTTATGGGGACCTCAGGGGATTCATCCATCAAGATATATCATTTCAAAGATTTATGTCCCAAAATTTCCAATTTGTCAGAAGGAAGACACTTGTGGGACTTTGATTGCACTGTACCAACTTTCTTTTGTAAGTTCATTTTTCTTTGTAAGGGCTAAAAGAAAAAGAACTTGTGGGACTAGAGGATAGGAGAAGGGAAGAAATAGAAAGAATGTAAATTTCAATTTTTCTTTTCTGTAAGTTCCACTTTTTTAAGTAGCAAAAAGTAGAACTTGTGGGACTGATGACAAGGATAAGAATATGACGAAGACAAGAGGGTCAAAACGGTCCAGGCCGTAGATTCCGACCCAGACCCCGGGCCCCCTTCAAGACCTTGTTCCGGCTCCACACTCTATGATTGGGTTCTGTGTTCCGGCCCCGTACTCCATGACCGGATCCCGCACCTTACACTTTGGGACCGGAAGGCTTTATAAGGAAAGAAGTGCCAAAACTAGAGGAGAGGCTCCAAGAAAATAGTGTCACATGTACAAAGGTTAAGAGGAAGACTTCACCCTAGAAAGTCTATAAATAGAGATGGGAGGCTCACTTGTAAGGGACACAAGATTAGAAGAGAGAGAAAACACTACAAAGCTCTCTAAAGTTGTAATAACAAAGGAAGTAATAAAGATATTGTCAATAAGTGGATGTAGGCTGGATTATGGCCGAACCACTATACGTCCCGGTGTTCTGTTAGTTTGTGAGATAGGAGGAACCAAATTATGTATTTTCATATACCGAGTCTACTACAATTCCTAACTTGCCGATAACATAATGGTCTTACAATCCAACATTTGCAATTATAAATACAATAGTTCTCAAATTCACTACCCATGCTTATGTAGCAACCCCGTCTTACACTCTCGAACGGTGAACAGCTTCAAGTACCTGGAAAGTAAAAACGGTGCCCCTAGGGGCTCAGCAAATTCCTTGCATGAAATTCGCATACCCCGCGTGCTAACGGGGGTATGCCGATTACTTTGTCGAGAGCATAGGATTCATTTTATTTCAATCAACATGCAAGATAGCAATTATATATGTACACTAGCACAAGTATTCAACAATCAAACATGGAATATAAAATCCTAACTAACACATCGAGGTTGTTAGTCATAATATTTACTCTTAGGCCTTGAGGGTTTCCACCTCACTAATGCCTTAGTCACTTACTCATTGCCTTCCGATTCTCTTGGGTTACTCTTACTCAAACTCTCTTATTCTCAAACTCAATTCAAGTTCTACAACTCTCAATCTCAATTCTCAACTCAATCCTCAAGGTTCTCAACTTCAACTCTCAAATTCTCAATTTCAATCTCTATACTCAAATTCTCAAGTTTCAATATCAAATTCTCAAAGGTATCTTTTAAGTCATTACCCATGACCTCCGGGCAGAGTCATACACAAGACTCACCACCGGGCTTTCAAATACAAGTCTTACTTCCCCGGTTTCAACCCTACTCTGGGTCTAGCATGGTGGGAAGGTTCGACTAACAAACGGAACTATTCTCCTAGTTCCTCAAATTCTCAAAGGTCCGTTTCTCTACCGGACTATTCAAATTCCAAAACTCCTCTCCCAGAGTTATATTATAATCATAAAGAATAGCCTAGAAGTATCTCTCTCGATATTATCTAATAGCTTAGGGAATTTCTCAATGTCTAGTATTCTCAGATTTAAGGGTTTCCCCAACTTATCGAATACTTTTATGTTCGGGACGTTTTCTTACGTTGATCGGTTCCTCATATAGTAGGTCGACTATTCTTCTAAGGGAGTTTGAGGGTCCCTTTTCATTCTTTACTTTATTCAAAAGTTCATGTCTTGAACTATAACCAATCTCTTATTAGAG
Organism: Limonium bicolor; assembly: GCA_023374045.1. Lineage (NCBI taxonomy): Eukaryota > Viridiplantae > Streptophyta > Magnoliopsida > Caryophyllales > Plumbaginaceae > Limonium > Limonium bicolor. The sequence goes on from CM041778.1 coordinate 53,556,741, forward strand.
GTTTAAACATTTCTTTCCACTATTGATTAATTCCTGGATTGTTCATTTCGGTTCTCTAACCGTTATCGGGAGTTTACTAATCCCGTACAATTCTCTCACGTTCTAGTGAGTTCATAGGTTTGCGTTATCGTTATTTTAAATCGATAGTGTTTGTGTGTTTCCACTTGTTCGTTATTCGTGAAACGACTCTTTTTACGAGTCTCTAAATCAACAGCAGTCATCTATGAGTCGGTCTTATAACGCTAAGTTAGACCACGCATTCATTCAAGTATGTTAGTTCATACATCATGCATCAAGACATACACATCACATGCAATAAATCATTTTCATGCTTTTATCTTGATTAAGCCGGCACACAAGCACACAAGCACACAAATCAGTGTAACCACGTTAGCATACGGGGCATGAGAAAATCATACCTTTCACCATGGGTTAACTTTACCGCGTCACCTCACGTTCCTCGGTTTACTCTCACATCACTGATCACATGTCAAGTGGTTCTATTAATATCAAGATCATACGGTATGTACTAATCTTACTCCCGTATTTACCCCGTTATCCGTTAATCTTAGGTTCTTAGGGCATATTCTTCTTACCATAATTACCCTACCAATGGCTTACTACTGGTGCCATTTTTTTATAAAGGCCGACGGTCCCCTGGGTAGGTCGGATGCAGAGAGCATCCGAGTTAACAAATTCAGCTCGACCGACCCAGACTGGGTAGTGCAGACGTGATTATCGTGAGTGGTTAGAACTGGTGTAATTAAAACAATTGAAAGAAATTAATACTCAAAATATCCGTCGGGCTGCAAATAAAACCCGATCGCAGTAGTATAGTAAGACAGAAGCGGTCGGGGTCAAACCGTGGGACTTATAGCGAAATAAAGTAGTACCTAAGCTTGTCACAAAAAGGGGGGAAATTAATTGACTTGTTTTTGAAAAGTAAATAACAGATTAATTTAGTGAATTATGATAAATTAAATGGAACTCCGGGTTCAGGTTAATATAATCTAATTAACTATGCTATCTCTACCGGTTAAATATAATAAATTGGCAAGATTCCTGTTATTATCTTAAGGTCCGATGAAAACTCATAAGAACTCGTTACCAGAAAATGCAAGGTCCGATGAAAACTCAAGCAAGCACTAGTAAACGGCAGAGGAGTGTAAGGAATTTTATTCTTGCAACTGAGTACTAACTTATCCGATGAAAATAAGTTTCCTACAGTTTTACGGCTTAATTAACCTATCTGTTTGTCACCGATCAGATTAGAAACAGATTTAGTAAAGCTTTTTAATAAATTGATGAAATTTATTAAAAAGGGAGAGAGATAAACTTTAATCGTAACAAACTGAATTTATTTTAACCGGTAAAAATATAGATTACACAATTAAACAAATTACGGCCAAACCTTCGCCCGGAGTAAATCCTCTTAGCCCAACATAATTAAAAAGACAGAATGAGAAGTAAAAGAAATCATCTGGGAAAGATAATTAGTTCAGCTCCACTATCTTGACTGCTAATATTTGGGCAGAGGTTGGACAGAACAACGGTATGGAAATGGAATGTTTTTATGGAATGAGGTGTTGTATGGAATTTATGTGGATAATATGTGGATGAGATGTATGATTTTTGGAGAGTTTTTATGGTATTTTTATGGAAGGAAAATGGCATAAGTTTGGGGTGGAATGAGATATGGATTAATGGAGGTTTGGAGGTGTATTTATAGAGAAATATAGGGTAAAGGAAGGAGTGGTAAGGCGGTGGTGTTAACGTGTGAAGAGATAATGATTTTATCTCTTCACACGCTACTGCCCTGTACGCTGGCATGACACGTTTGTCCGGACCCTGGTCCGGATCAGTGTGGTCCGGACCATGTCGATTTCTTTCTCGGGCGCGCTGGCATGTATTGGTCCGGACCAGGTGATTCGGACACTGGTCCGGACCAAGGGTCTTTTGCCTCTAAAATGTTTGTTTTAGCTCCGATTTGACCCGTTTTCGCCTACGTGTCTCTTCGTGTACTTTGCTCCTAGCTTGGTTTTCCTCATGTTTAACCAATAAATTTGTGACATAATCAATAAAACATAACTAGAGGAAAACTAACCAAAGTGGAGAAATGAGCAAGAAAAGTGCTAATAAAATATATGAAATACACCTATAAAACATGCTCATTTGGACACTTATCAGGTAGGTCCCTTAGGTGGGTCGGATGCAGAACCATTTTCCATGAGTTTATCCTACTCAAATTAAACTCCAAATTCACCTCAATTCTCACCCAATCTTTTCCTAATCATTCCACATGTTTATTAGCATGTTTTAGCACCCTAAAACACTCCTTAAACCTTCCCAAATCATTGGTCATACTCATACTCCATTCTTGCTCAATTTTTATGAACTTTCATTCTCACATTTTGCATTTTGCACCCTTGTGCATTTCTAAACTTTCTCAAAATGATTTACCATACTCTCAACTCATTTGACCATTCCTAAACCTTCTCAAGCATTTGCAATTACTATACCCAAGTCCATCCATTTCCTTTAAGGCTTTACAACCTAATTTCTTCTCCAAAGCTCCAAAGCACGTATACACTATTTTGCTACAGATTTTACTTACTTAATCAAGCCTTACACCCACATCCTAGGGTGCTTAACTAACCCAAATAAATCTCTTACAACACTTGGTTAACCCTTGGTCATTCCTTACTCATGACATCTCTTAAAACACCATAATTTCTACCAATATTTTGTCATGCTTCACCTACAATTCTAACATCTCCAAATTCATCATTTTCATCCTAAATCACTTCCAAACTAGCCACATCCACAAGGGATCCTATCAGCACACAAGCTCAATCCAAAATTCACCAAAATCTCTTCAAACAACAATATCAATATATATTCAAGTCATTTGGCCCCAAGGCTCTTAATTCAAACAATCAATTCACAATTTCTCTCAAACTTTCATCAAACACATTTCTAGTACAAATTTTCGGTTTCATTAATTTAATTACCCATCCCCAAATTCTAATACATATAGAATATACATTAAGGTGGGTTTCTTACCTTGAATTCTCATAAGTTCTCTTTCCAATACTTCTCTTCTTTCTTGGTTCTTGTTCTTGGCTCACAAAAATGGTAATGCTACAGCCACCCACACAACAATACCAACTTAGAAAACTACTCCTCTTTTTGGCTAGAATCTAATACATGTTAAGGGCTTAAAAGGAGGCATTACCTTGGAACTCCTAGGTTGAGTTTTTGAGCATTAACACAACAAGCTCCAGCACCTCTTGGAGGGACTAAAAATCGGCTGGAGTAAGAAGGGGAACAAGAGTTCAAATCTGGAAAATTTCTAGGTTAAAGAGGAAGAGCTAGAAAAATGAGTTTTAAGGTTTCTTTCTTACCTTAAAGCAACAAGGAGAGGATGGAGATCAAAGTGGCCTTATTCAAGCTTCAAGAAGAGCTACACCCATGGAGATGAAGGTGGTGTTTTTCTGATTTTGAAAAGAGGGAAATACTCTCCTAAGTGAGGGGAGTTCAATGGTGTAATTTTTGTAGTATTTGGGCAAGGTTTGAGCCTTCAACAATGGAGTAGAAGGAGGGAGCTGAGTGAGGTCTTGCAAATCGCCATAAGAGAGGCTGAAGGAGGAAGAGAGTTCAGGTGGGGGAGAAAGAAAACGTAAGAGAGGAATAGGGGGATAGGAGAGAGACTCCTTTTTGCTTTTGTACTTTTGGTCACTTTATTTGTTTGTCTTCTAGTGTGTTAGGAAAGAAATAAAGAAGGGGGGAAGATGGGAGCCGTCCCACACAGTACCCACACACAATTTTCTTATTTTTATTTACAGTGGGGGAAGTTACTTTGGTTTTATTAAACTAGCACCCACTAAGTTTTTGTTTTTACACTATTCACTAACTGGAACCCGTTTTCTGGAATTTTCTCGTTTAATTAATTTTAATGGTTCTAGACCTTCACTAAGGTTTAATTATAGCTATTTGATTTACTATAATTATTACGAGTCTATTTAACCCGCTTAAAGTCACGTTTTCCTGGTTTCCTCGAAAAACGTGTTTTAAGGTTCGTTTGTGTTTTTAACCCGTTTTATGGATCCGTTTTCTTCGGGAATTGATCCCACATATCAATTAGGCCTAAATAAGCCTTAGAAATCCATCTAGGACCCTAACCGAGGTCGTATTCCTCCTATGGTCTTGTAACACTCATTTTTTGTGTTTTTTGCTTTTTAAGTGTTTTCTCTTTTCTTTTGGATTTATTTTCTTCACCAAAATTATTTAGGCACTATTAGGCCATCAATTACCATATTAGAATGATTTAATCACCATTTTTAAGTTCGGGGTATTTCAGGGGTAAAAAATATAAGTGATTAAGTTTGAATTATAATGAGTTAGTAATTATAAATCGGGAAACATTAGAGATGTAATGAACTAGGTTAAGTATAGAGAATTAACCACCCGATTCCATGGATGTTATAGGATTTGAATATTCGGACTCCGGAGGAGAGTCGAAGACCAAGAACGACGGTGAACGGTATGATTTTCTCATGCCTGTATGCTACCGAGGCTACCTCGATTTGTGTGTTTGTGTGTTTATATGCAATCACCTAATCAAGACAAATGCACGAATATGATTTATTGCATTTCCTTATGTCTTGTGAATGATTATCCATTGATTAAGTTGTGACTAACAAACTAAGTTTGTATAACTCATGAAAGACATGAATGATGAACGAAGAACTTAAACCGCTTAAACGTGCAAATGTTCTAACCATGAATTATTGCTTGTGGACTTCTCACTAACTCCCTAACTTTGTGACCTTCCTAACGCTGAGAAATTGGTAACTGGGGGTGTGAGAAGCCCGATATAGAATCGGCCACGCGTTAGAATGAGGAGGCAAGAGAGTTTGTTTTCCGAATTCTGGCCTAACCTTCCCACCATGGTCCAGACCCGTATGGGCGCAACCCGGGGAAGTAAGCCAACCTAAAGCTCGGTTGTGAGATTGACTTGTCTTTGCCCGGAGGTCAACCGACTTGACTTAATAATTATTCAAGAGAAAGAATAATTGGTAAAGTAAGATCAAGACTAATGTGAGTCATATGATCTAGAGAAAAGAGTTAGGAACATTCGATTAAACCGGATGATATATTAACTAACTAAGAGATGAGGTTAGAGCTTGAGAAGAGAATCTTAAGGCCTCGGTGACTAATGAATGGATGACTTGTGAATTGTATTCCATTGCATGTGTTGTGCTCTATGTATCAATGTTACTATTGCATGATTATGATGTTGTTCATATTAGCATGTTTGCTTGAATTAAAATGAACTCCATGTATGTGACAAAGTAGTCGGCGTACCCCCGTTAGCACGCGGGGTATGCGAATTTCATGCCAGCAAGTGGTGTTGAGCCCCTTTGGATCCAATGATTTTTATTTCAGGTACCCGAGATGGTTGATTGGTCAAGAGAGACCGGGCTGTTATATTTTTGGCTAGCTGATGTTTATTTTGATAGAGTACTGAGTTGTACACGGGCTTGTAGCCCTTTTTTATTAGCCGGTGTACCACGTTGTACACTTATTGTTTTTTGGATTATTTAGACTTTGGTAGAGATGAGTAAAAAGTTATACTCGTAGCTTTGTTTAGACTTGTGAGAGAAGAATGTATTTTGGATTATACATTGTAGTACTCGGTAATCAAATGTTGGCAGATGATGTTATGGGATGTATTTATGGAAGTTTGGTTATTTCTAGTTTATCAGACCGTTACTATATGTAGTGTAGGCTTTGTTAGTCACATGGGTGGCTAACGGCATTGTATCACCCACCGTTGGTATATGAATTTCCGCTGCGATTAGAATGGCGACCGAGACGATTAGACGATAATGATAGGATTAGCGGTAGGGGTGTTACAATACTTCATCCACAATTTGTGGAAGTTAAAAGCTTTACAGTTAGGTCTTGGTTGCACAGTTAATATCGGTCGTAGGAGTGTGTTTACGTTAACAGATTGTAAAGCGTTGATCAATTATCTTCATGGTAGTGACAGTATTAGTTATGAAGTAAAAAGTCTTTCAGATGATTTGCTTGATTTTGCAAGAGTTTCGTTTGATGAGGTTTTGTGGTGATATGTTCCAAGAGAGGAAAACATTAGTGCTCATATGTTAGCCACATTAGGGAGGAGTAGTAAGGATGAAGGATGTTGGTTTGGACATGAATTTATGTAATGATTAATCTATAATGAAGTTTCTTAAAAAAAAATGAAGGTTGGTCCGGTTTGGAAAAAAAATGGTAGACAATGAAGCGAATCAAATTTAGTTCAATTTTTGCAAGGTCACGGGGATCTTGTTCCCCTGCATGCAGCAATAGCACACAAAAGTTCTTAAAATAAGAGAACGCTCCTCTCTAATCCAAGGCGACAAAAAGGTGTTTCCTGCACTTCAACTACATCGCTAAACTACAAAACTCAGTTCAACGCATCATCTTCTTGAATTCACAAGCCTACATTACAAAACACTAGATGAATTTCAAATCTAGTTAACTTATAAACTCAAGAGCAAGTATACAGGATCTTAAAGTTATATATTAATTCTGTCTATACAAAAATAATACAACAGACGGCCTATTCATTTTATTATAGGATGTTGAACACTAAGTTTAAAAGAAAGGGAACTAGGATCATGGGGATCATGCCATTATGATACCAGGTGTGGTTTTGTCCCTCTGTGACCTTCGCTTTCAAAGTGAGGACACAACTATGGAAGACTAGTTACATACATCTCAAATGCCAAAAAAAAAGCTCTTTCGCAGAATTCACTATTTTTCTCGCGGCTGCAACTTGAACGGTACCAAATAGGATGTCATTGCGGTTTCTAACTGCTCTATTTCCATGCAAATTGTTAAAGAAAATCTGATCTTTGAAATTCTTCCACCGCCTCTAATTAAAATCCAGCAAGTCTCACAAGGTCACTACCATCTGAAGGCTACCACGTGAAACTACAGCCATGAATGAATCTGCCGCCACAAACAAAGTATCATCTGTATAAAAACTTTCCTTCTTTATACCCTTTTGTTTCTCTTTTCTGTCCTGATAACTTACCTACATCAACAGTTGCTGTTATCGGTGAGAATCCATAATAGGGCCTTTGGCATGTTGACTTTCCATTTCAAGATCCATTAAGGATTTCTGCCGGTGATATCTGTTTCTCTTTGCTGCTGTAATCGTTGCGATGCAAATAAACAAAGAAGTCAGGAAAATCTCAGTTTTGAAAACTGCCAGCAAATAACAAGATCAATTTGGAGATGACAAACAACTTACACATCATATCACGGGGTAGACCAAAGTCATAATCATTCCTCTTCTTTTGAATACAGATATATATCATTGCCATCACAATGCAGACAAAAACTGCACAAGACACAGCTATTGCTACTTTAGCATGCTTTGATAGTTGGCCGTGCTGCCAAAACATTGGACAATCTGGCAATGGAGCCACACCACATAGACCTTTGTTGCCGGAAAGACTGCAACAAAACCAACTTCAAATGATTACCTACACATAAGACTTGTTCTTCAAGATGTGTACTCATAGCGCATAGCTACAGGTCCATTTGCAGTGAACATAATATCTGATAAATATAACACACTCTTGAATGATATGCCTGTATAAATCAAGTATAAAAAGTTCCTGGTCACCAAGATATAATGCTTATGGGAGCCATAAGGAAGGAAAAGTGTACATACTCAAGGACTCCGCCACGTACACCAACCGAGTATAGGTCCTCTGGTACTGCTCCTTCGAGATGGTTATCATTAAGTAGCCTGGAATGGGAACCGGAGGCTAATCATCAGGTCATCTGACATCGTATCGTGCACTCACTTCATGTAACATTACATTCTAGATAATAGCCTTATCTATAACAAATAGTTCATAATCAATTTACTACAGACTCTTCTGACCAACCATGACATGGAATGTAGAATAAATAGTTTGGGCACCAATAATCAGAATTTTAAGCGGAAACTTGATCTTCATGGCAGGACACCTCAAATCCAAAACTGGCAAGCCATAATGCTTTAAGTTACAAATTGAATAAGTCGGATTTTGAAGGCCTATTACTTACTTAATAGTAGTGCTACTACAAACAAGCCCTTAAGATGCACTAACTTAGCAGTGTAATTCTTAAGTTTTTGAAATCATAGAAGATGGTATGACAATCTCTTTTGTTTCAAAATGTTTGGTCAGAAGCATATGGCTAAAACAGCTTGGGTCTTTTAGGTTTAGGGCTAAATATTCATTACAAACTAACTCATCTATCCTTGAGCGGGTTTCTTACTAACTCCAACATGAAATTCAAGTGTAGCAGACAGAAAAGCATACCATTCAGAAATCAAATTTCACAAAATTATAGCATCCCTAACTTAAAGAACTCTATGTTCATTTTAGTCTGGAGAAGATATGCTATAGGAGGTGCGGCGTTTTCATTTTGTGCCATTAATCTGATCAAAATTGCATCTCCACCATCAAACAGAATTTGCATCTCTGGGAATACTACAAACCCAGTTAGGTTATTCATCATATTTGTAAAATGAACTGCGCACAGACACTGCTGAGCAGACTAGATAGAGTTATAAACAAAAGCGTTTGGTAACAGGTGTGAAATTGTGGAAAGATATTAAGATGACCGACTATTTTAAAACGTAACGTCATTGTGATGGTACCACCTGGCGCCTTCTGCATTGAGAATTGTTTCCATCAATTCATTAAAACTTAACAATCAGCTCAAAGGACCCCTTAATCCGGCTCAACAATTATCTTTCATACCACGGTCAGGCAGCACATATTACTACCAGAGCTCTACAGTCTATACTAGCCAGGCTTATTCAGATTGTTCCTCCCCTACCCTGACGTTTGTTCTACTTCTTTCTATCTTGGTCAAGCACATCAAGAATGGCTCACAGGAGCAAGAATAAATTGGAATAAAGCTCATACCAATATCGAAACTGATATCGTGATTTATGGTATCTCAAGCAAGGAACTTACACAAGCCGCAATGTTGAGGAAGTTAAAGAATCAGGAATTGACCCAGTGAGCTCATTATTTGATAAATCGCTGCAGAGGAATTTTGTAGAGTATTAAAGCTAACTTCTCTTCATACATAGATATTAATAAGCAAAGAAAGGGAAGGAAACTACAAAAAAGAAATAGGAATATTTGTGGCAAGTACACAAAAAATAAAATTAGGGATCGGCAGAATAAACTTACAGCCTCACAAGAGGCAGCTCCCCAAGCGCAGCTGGCAAAGATCCTTCAAGAGAATTCAAACTCAGATTCCTGTGTATGGCATGACAATTCAGACGCTCAGTAGATGAAGAGTTAACAAAGAAATATAGGTGAGAGCAAGTGAGAGCCTTTCTGCCAGTATCACTGTAACACTAAATTTGTCATTCTATCTATTCTAGTGAATGTAATGTGTCCCCTAATTGCAGCTTGAACAGCAGAGTTGATTGTCACGAGTAGGCTGGCCAAAAGAGAGCAGAAAAGATTAAAATTCTGGTACATGCATCTAGTAAACAGATGTCAGCTGCATAGATCAAATCAAGTGTTAAATAGTCAAATTCAATCCACCCCATAGATTTTCAACTCCAGATATGGCTTTGGGACAAGGCCTACCAAACAAATATGTAGCAGCATAAACAGCTGAAGCAGGTGCAGTATTGTATATCCTCATACGGAGCTCTTGATCACCAAACAATCTTATAACACAAGAGACCGTCGAAGTTATAGATGCAGCTAACTTATATCCTCATCCAAAGTTTTTCATCTCATTTTGTAAAATAAGATTCAGTCTTTAGATATACAACTTTTGACCGGATGTACAATAAATAACGTGGCTACAAGTCAATAGTATGCTTATACTGTCCCTATAACAAACGTCTAGATATCGTTATCAGCAGACAAATCTATAATGACACTTCACACTGAAAATTAGAACTATTTTTATGTATACGACTTTCAATTTTCATCAGGATGTATGAAGATAATAATGCCTGGCTACAACCAGAATATGGTTATTATATCTCGGAATAAACTTAGAATCACGTATTACTGGCAAAACAATGACTGAAAGTTGGTACAGAAAATATATGACATGCAACTATATAAAGCAGTTCAAGAATCAAGTTGATACAACCATGAAATGGAAGCAATTACGAAAACAAGATCAAGGCAGAACATACTTACAAGCTTGCCAACTGTTTCAGAAGACCTATCTTATCACTGATGAAGCCTTTCAATCCTTGACTTGAAAGATCTCTGAAAAACAATAACAACTATCAGATAGGTGTAGATGTCAGCATCACAAATAATAGCAACAATAACAACATCAAAGCCAACAATGGGGTCGGTTAACATGAATTAATTTATGAAATTGGGGCAAAGCCATAGACATAAAAGAAAGAAAAATACAATAGAGCGAAAAAGTAGAAATATGACAGGGATGAGGGAAGGAGTAGGGCAAGAAAACAAGGTTCCAAGAACAAAATGAAAATTTGAAAATAAAATACTGAAAATACCAAGAAAGTGAGAGTAATGAAAAGGATAATTGAAAGTGGCGAGGAGTACATGAAAAATCAATACTGTATCACACGCAGTCCACCACTTCAATACTTCATCTACATTCCACCTCTCTAATGGCATTCTCTCATCTATTCCAAGTAGTCACATGTCCTTCTTGAGCACTATAACCCATGTTTGTCTGCGCATTCCTCTTTCTTTCCTCCCTCCTCTCCCTACATCTCAATCTATTAAAGTGGTGCCTCCCTCAGTCTTCTACTCACATGAGCAAACCACTGCAAACGAGATTCCCGCATCTAATCGTTATTAGATGTTACTTCCACTTTTTGTCTGATTGTCTCATTCCTCACACGGTACTTCCTAGTGTGCCCACACATCCATCATAGCATATGCATCTCTTCCACACTCATCTTTTGAATGTGATATTGTCTTATCGCCAGCACTCAGTGGCATACAATAGTGCAGGTATAATTGTTGTGCGGTAGAGCTGACCCTTTAGTTTAGTGGGCATTCTACGGTCACATTGAAATCCTGACACACTCTTCCATCTTTGTCAACCCGCTTTGATCCATGTGATACATTTTCATCAAGTTTTTCATCCTTTAGGATTATGGATCCCAAGTAACAGATTGCATCACTGACTGGGATTTCCTTGTGTCCCCACTGAACTTGCACTCCATACACTTAGTCTTGCTTTTCGACTCAACTTGAAAACCTTACCATGCAAGGTTTGCCTTCAAAATTTCAACTTTGCCTTAACACAGGATTTTATCTAATCAATCGACAAAATATATCATTTGCGAACATCCTGAAATAAGGTATCTCCTCTTGAATCAGCTTTGAGATATCATCCATTACTATGAAAATAGGTAGCGGTGAGCATTTGGATTGGATAATTTGGATTTATCCAAAATCCAAATTAACCGAATTTTTTTTTATTTTTAACCGAATTTAAAATTTCGGTTATTCGGATATCCGAATTATAATTCAATTTGGATTTCGGTTTTAACCCTGTAAAATTCGGTTAACCGAATTATCCAAACTTTTTTTAAGAAAATCCTTAAATCTTTCCTTAATAGTTAATACTCTTTAAACATGACAAACAAAACGGCAAAATTCAAAACCCTATCTCGTATTACTCCAATCCTTCAATTATATAATGTCATACTATTCTTTTTTCATCAAATTAATTATATATAACTAGTTATTTTAGAACATCGTTCATCGTTGCTCACCCCTAGTTTGATGTAACTAGTCTAATGTTTGAGTGAGTTCTTTCTGTTTCTGTTGTGATGAATTGGCAACTAAGAAATTCACAAATTTCTAGCAGCTTATGGTTATTACTATTGCTGATGATGAACATGAAACAAAAAAATGTGTTTGGTTTTTTTTTTAATTCTGTTAACTGAAATCAGATTTATAAAATCGGTTTTTGGTTTTTTTAAATTTCGGTTAATAGAAATCTGAACTGAATTTCAACTTAAAAAAATATCGGATTTTGGATAATTTGAATTTCAGTTAATTCGGTTTTGATCAAAATTTGGATAATTCAGTTAAAAACCGAATTAACCGAAATCCAATTTTTTTTTTACAATTTGGATTTCGGTTAACCGAATTATCCAAATGCTCACCCCTAAAATAGGAAAGGGCTCAGAGCCGCCCCTGGTAGTACATCCCTTATACATATCTATGATGATGTTAATACACTTATGTGATGTCTTTCATAGCTAATGCCCATCAAAGGACTTCTCGTGGTACCCTATCATATGCCTTTTCTAAGTCAATGGACACCATGTGTAAATCCTTCTTCTTATCCCTATATTTCTCCATAAGTTGTCTAAGAAGGTGAATTGCCACGGAAGTTGACCGCCCAGGCATAAAATTGAATAATTCTTTGAAATCTTCACACTTCTTTTTAACCTCTGGTCACTCCATCCCTCCCTAAGTTTCGTGGTATGACTTATAAGCTAAGTCCCTCGGTAGTTGGCACACTCTTTACATATTCCTTATTCATAAATAAGTGAACAAGAGTGCCCTTTCGCCAAATGTATGTGAGCAAATAGTTCATCATTATGTCCTATTGTGCACAGGTGTCAGCATGAGGTAAACTACATACAATTGATTTTTCAGCAGAATTGTTACTAAGAAAGTAAAGAAAACACTATACACCAACCTTGATGCTTAAACATTTAAAGAGAAAGAACATACTTGACTTATAAAGCTTAAACATTGTCAAGAAGCCAGTTTCAACAGCTAACGTAAGCTGGAAAGTAGTGCCATTCTTTTCAGGCCAATTATGAAATTTCACTAGACTTCAAGGTACAGGCTAACAGGAAATATGTTTTCAGATTCAAGGGTAAAAGGTGTAGCCTTACTGGGAAGCTATGCAAACTTGCAGACTTAATCCAACATTGCAATCTAAACAAAACAGCATGAAGTTATGATGAAAGACAGCAACGAACTAATTTTACAGTTGCTTTATTTCAAGTAGACTGATCAGGGAGGACTTGTAATGTGCACCCGATATGACCACACATTCATGTTCTTCTACAGTTCCAGAACTAATACCAACCATCTTATGATGTTTTCAACATCCTGAACTCTATTACTAGAACATCCTAAACGGTGAAGCTGTAAATGCTCCACCAATGTGAAGTATAATCCTATCAGAATCAGTAGTCAGCTCTATGTTCTATATCCCAATGAGACTAGCTCGCTACAGTCAGAAGTACCAGGGAAGCATATGAAAATTCCAACTGAAACCAACCAACAGATAATGGGGAAATAGAACATACATTTGCGACACGACAAGGGAATTCCCCTCTTTGTTGGTCCGACAGACAACTCCCTCCCAAGCATCCCATGTACTGGGACTGCAAGGATCACCATTCCAACCCATCCTGTTGGGTACCTGAAAAGAATCCTTCAAAGCCCTCATAGCCATCACTGCATCGAACAAAAGGACAGCATCAGTCGATGATCAAACCAGGTGTCTCGTCTTTCACAAAGCATCAACTTATGGATTGGTAATTTTAACATTCTTTCTCTAAGTGTCTGAATGCAGGATTATCAAAACTGAGCACAAGTGACCTCTTTGTATATCATAATAAATGCTTCCTAATTGACAGTTTCCTTTTCCTGTGATGGCATCTACCATCCTTCAATACATTAAATGGCGTAATTCTCGAACCCACAGATCAAAGGCGTAATTCTCGAGCCCACAGATCAAAGGCGTAATTCCTAGGGGGCATACAAAAAAGAAAATATTCTAAGAGTTTACCTTGCTCGGGAACAGTGGCGAGGTCACTGGGCACAATGGCGTAATTCTCGAGCCCACAGATCAAAGGCAACCCAACCACAGGAGCTAGCCTGACAGTTAAAGGAGTGCTACTCAAATTCTTAGCCACATAATGCCAATCGTATGCAGAGAATCCGCCGCCAGCTTGCTCAAACACGTCAATCCGATTCACACTCACCCCATTAATCAGCACATCAAAAATTCTCTGCCCGGCCTTGGTCACCCTAGAGTCAATCTCCGCAAAATGGAACAACAGCAAGTAATCTGATCTGGCGTCGACATCGAGCTCGTACTCCAGGACCCCTTCTATGTTCCGCAAAGTCATAGCACTCTGGTACAGCTTCATGGGAAAGTAATTGGGCGCCACGCTGGCATTCTTGATGCTGTTGGTGGTGGAAATTCCATCGATTCCTTCTGATCTCTCAGACAAAACATAACCAGATTGCCACGAACGGCCGAAGATGTCTGTATCATTGGTGAAGCCCGGGCCCCAGTGCTCATCGGTAAAGCTAATCCTTCCGTAGTTGACTAGAAGGTGATTACCATTACCATCGTCTTTAGCGATGGATTCGGAGAAGTAGGATAAAGGATCAACCTCAATGGCTTCAAGAGAGGCGACGACAGGTGGATCAGTGGCAAGGCTGTAAAAGCAAACGTCCACTTCAGTGTCGGAATTGGAGACAAAAGCGAATACGTCGGAGTATGATCCATCACGGGAGAGCGTTTCGGTCCAGGGAGAGCGGTAGCTGAAAACTACAGTGCTTTGAATAGAAACCTCAAAGCTCGGAGGGTGGGATTTTCCGTCGTAGTTGTTATAGACGGTGAAGGTTCGGAAGAAGAACCGACGGCTGCGGGGTGACGGAGGAGCGCCGGAGCTGGTTGTTGGGTTAATGGGTATAACGTAGCAGTTCTTCTTGCCAGAGGTTGTAGGAGGGAAGAAACGGAGAGTCTTTTCGGTGGGGAGCTGGAAGCGAAGCGGTTCCGAGACGACAGAGGATGAACCGCCGGTAAAGTAGCGGTCGGAGAACCAGGTTGTGCCTAAATGGTCTGTGATGTTGGAGGACCCACCGCAATCTATCCGGTATGAAACATCTGAAAAACAAAAAGAAATTCCTCAAGTTCAATTACATGCACATTCATTCAAACGTGCTACACAATTTAGTTCAGGGATGAGGAAAAAATCAAAAGAGTGTGAGAGAAAGAGCAACTTACTGAAGGGAAAGGCGGCAGATGAAGGTGAAGGGAGAGAGAGGGAGATGAGAGAAAGAGTGAGCAGGAGAAGCGGAAACATGGTGATGATCCTGGTCGGTAGGTGCGGGGGATAATTCTTCTTTACGACATTATCAAACCGTTACGAATTCACGGCTTCTAAGGAAGAGAGGAGACGCCAAGAGTTGAGACGAGAGAGACGGGAAAGAGAAGAGGAGGAGAACCTGGCGAGATTAACGGTAAAGGAAAAGAAGAAATTGGAAAAGAAAAAATAAGTGAGGGGAGCAGCACTAACGCTGGTGGTTGGTAGTTTGTGGTGGGGCCATGAAGAAGGAGAGGAGAGAGTGGTCGGGTAGGTAGGGACGTTATTGGTTGAACTGGCGCCGTGGGCGGTGGTGGAAACTGAGATTGGGCACTCACGGCGGCGGATGGGTTTATGACAAGTCGGACCGACTAGTTTAAAATTTATTGGTGGAGGCCCCCCCCCCCGGGGACGGATTGCATCATTTTTCCGTCGCTTACCTATTCTCAGGGACAAAGGATGTTTCTTCTTTATTTTCAAAAAAAAAAAAAAGGATGTTTCTTCTTCTTTTAAGAAAATAAAATTCTTTGAAAACGGACATTAAGGTCTCCACGACGTGAAGGTCATCGGATCCTAGAAAATTGTAACTGCTAAGCAATACTAGTATTATGATGTCTAAAACTTCACTTATTATAATATCTACAATTTAAAATTAGTTTGAAAAATATTACTATTTTGGGAAAATATATCGTCCACCCATGATGTTTGACAAAATTACACAGCCCACCCATGAGGTTTCAAAAATTACTTTGCCCACCCATGTGGTTTTCATAATTTTACATCCAACAACTTTTCTAATATTTGATCAACTTAAAAGATGGTTAAATGATATCCAAATTTGATGAAACTTTACATGGACGATACTAAGGTGTTATAATTTTGTTCAATGTCAAATCCAAAGTTTTTTAAGGTCATATATGACCAGTGGGACCCAATGAAACATGAGACACGTTCATCAGGTCCCATGGATCAAATATGAGCTTAAAAAACGTTGGATTTCACGTTTTACCAAAATATAACACTTTAATATTGTCTATGTAAAGTTTCATCAAATTTGGATATCATTTAACCATCTTTTAAGTTGATCAAATATTAGAAAAGTTGCTGGATGTAAAATTGTGGAAACCACATGGGTGGGCAAAGTAATTTTTGAAACCTCGTGGGTGGGCTGTGTAATTTCGCCAAACGTCATGGGTGGGCGATATAATTTTCCCTACTATTTTTATTCCTAAAGCAAAAACTTTAGATACTACTAGCTATCAGGTGAGCACCAATATTGTAGTGTCTATACACAAACTCTTATTTTACTCTTACAAATTAGAACAACTATCTGCAACGTCTTCCATTACAAAACTTCAGTCTCCGAACAAGATTTGTTGTCATTCACCATTCGATTTATCACTCCAACACAATCTGATAACACACATTAGCCTTCATTGTATATTTGATAGTATATTTGTGGTATAAATGGGTAGATCCTTTATGGGTCCACACTAGCCTTCGTTCCAGCACAATTTCAGTCTCCGAACAAGATTTGTTGTCATTTACCATTCGATTTATCACTCTAGCACAATCCAATAACACACACTAGCCTTCATTCGCCTTTGGTATATTTGATAGCATATTTGTGGTATAAATGGGTGGATCCTTTATGGGTCCCACGTGGGTCCTATGTTCTCCTCCTATAATATACTGTCATAAATAAAACAAATGTAAAACGGCCAAAACCAAACAGGCACAAAACAGTATACGAACACAACCTATATTTGCTCCCACTTTATTTGTAAGCTCCAGCCCCGGCAAGCTAGCTTTTACCTCTACAACCAGCGGACTCAATCACGATTCACCACCATCAACCGATATTCCCAAAGCTGGACCTGTCATTAGGGCTGTCTAAACGGTTCGGTTATGAGCGAAAACTGAATTTTTTTCGGATTTTTAACCGTTTTTGTAATCATATTTTAAAATTTTGGTTTTCGGTTAATCGGATTTTATTTTGGTTTGGTTTTCGGTTATAAAAGAAAGTATTTCAGTTAACCAAATAATCGAAATATTTATTTTAATTAAATTTTTTTCAATAAAAAAGCAATATTTTTCCTTTAAAAAAATTTGGTTAACTGAATTTATCATGGCTAACCGCAACTAATACGGTTTTCGGTTATTATGTAAATAAAAATTTCGATTCTTTAGTTAATTTAGTTAACTGAAAACTGAATTTTAAAAAACCTAATGGACATCTCTACCTGCCATATCACGACAAATCGCCACAAGTACAAAACTCCCATATGTAACCACACTAGCATCTACCCATAATACCACCTTGTCCCCAGGTAGGCACACCTTACCATCGCCAAGAGCGGCCAAATGGGAAGTTCCTTACTGAACAAAAAGACAAAAAAAGATCGAGATTGATCCCAATCCCATTTCAAATTTTTGGCCTTACCAAATTGAAATTGACATCCAACAAACCACAATCCCCCACATGATAAAAAATAACTTTTTATTATTGTCGTCGTTGAATCCTGTAAACATTCAAACAAAAGATCCAATCAATAGTTCACCGTCATGAGGTAACATCACAGTGGTAAGGCATTCAATCATCTTCCAAATCTCCTTGACAGTAGGGCAATCACGAAGAACATGAGCCAAAGTTTCCCTTCCTTCGTAAATCCCACATCTTGTGTCACCTTGGCCACCACATCGATCTGCTATACACCCTTTACATGGAACAATACACATTAACAAGTTCCATGTGAAGAGGAACATTCTAGGTGGAAGCCCACAACGTCTAACTCTTTTCACTGCTACCCCAATAAGAATGCAGTTTGAAGAAGAAGTACAATGAATCAACCGCTTCTGCCTCATAAGATAATAGGTTGATCGACATAAAACTCTCCATAATTAGCAAAGCCCCATACCCATCTATCTTAACAATCAATCGCGTGTAAAGGCATAGCAAGAATAAATTGGACTTCTTCACCATCAAACCAATTACACACTTTATGTTTCCAGCCATTTTCTAAGATCATGATCAATAAGGCAACTAACATGTTCCACAGAGCGAATACTAGAAGGAATTATCCACACCCATGGTCTTTCACCCGCTTTCCCCATAATCCATCTATTAGTAATATGAGTATTCCTACCATTTCCAATACTTCGAGATGCCCCTTCTAAAATGTATTCCATCACGTCATGCAATGATCTTCATATAAGACTTGGTCACGACCCAATAGAAGCATCAAACATGGTACCTTGAGGGAAATAACGTGCTTTTAGGATTTTTGCAACAAATAAGTCATGAGTTTAAATCACACGGCAACACTGCCGCATCAACATAGCAATATTAAAGCATTCCAAATCACAAAAGCCAGACCTTCCATCCCGAGGAATATCACACAATTTTTGTATGCTTTTTCATTACATATCCCTCTCTTAACTTGTCATTTCTACTAGAAAGACACCATAGGAGCTTGGATATCCACAATCAAATCTTTTGGTAGCCTAATGAGCCCCGTGATATAACTAGGTATTGCTTGTAACACATTTTTTATTAAAATTAGCCAGCCCGTCTGAGAAACATGTCGAGTCCATCCTTGAACCTTCGCATGAACCTGATCTTTAATATGGGATAATATAGCATGTCTGCTTGCAGACGTGTATATCTGAGTGGTTAAACTAGTGTAAAAATAAAAGAAAAGAAATTAAAAACTCAAAATAAACGTCGGGCTGCAAACAAATCCCGGTCGTGGTAGTATAGTGAAATGTAAGCGACCGGATATCGAACCGTGGGACTAATGTGCATATTATAGTACCTAAGCATGTTCACAAAAAGGGGGGATTAATTGACTTGGTTTATAAATAAAAGGAAAGATAAAATAACTAAGTTAACAGATAAACTAAACGGGACTTGGTTCAGGTTAATATAATATCTGCTTAATTAGCTAGGTCTCTGGTTTAATTATAATTGTTTGGCAAAATTCCTCTTATTATCTTAAGGTCTAAGTCATAGACTCAAAAGAACTCGTTTACCAGAAAATGCAAGGTTCTAATCCAGGTTCAAGCATAACACATGTAAACGACGGTTTAGATATGAGAAATTATATTTGCATCTGAAAAATAACTTATAAATCATAATACGCTTCTTCTCAGATTTACGGCTTAATTAACCTATCTATTTATCACCGGTCTGATCAAAATAGACTTAGCAAGCAATTTAATAAACTCATGGCATTTATTAAAAAGGCGAGAGATAAGCTTTAATCGTAACAGACTGTATTTAAATAAACCAGTAAAAAATTGCATAATTAATACAAACACATAATAACCATTCCCAGAGTATAAATATTCTAGCCTAACATATTAAATAGATAAACAGAAACAGAGTAGTAGAAATCATCTGTAGTCACTCTTGCATTCGTTCTGCGATTTTGTATACGTAGGACTAGAGGTGGATATTGGTGGAATGTAAAATAAATAAAATGGAGAAGACGGGAGAAGAATAAATGGGATGGACGTGTGATTGTTGGTGAAGTGGATCGATGATGGATTGTTTGGGTGGTGGATCTTCAATGAGAGCAGAAGGAACATGTGTTTATATAGGAGAAAGGAAGAGCAGATGGAAGAACATTATTGCGATTATTGCAGCTCATTGATTGCAGACAGAGGTGGAGACAACGCGTGAGTGAATTAAGTGAAATACCCACCCAAACCTTGGTATGTTGTGTAAATGTTAAACTATGGTATTTAAAGGCTAAAAAGTGCCTGAGAAACATAAATGAACCATTTAAACCATGGTAAAACACAATAAAACACTAAGACATGGTTTGAGCAAAAACATGCTCTAAGCTTGGAGTGAACTTGGTTAGGACCCAAAGAGCCTACCAAGACTTGATAATGTTTAATTATGACTTTATAAGGCTAATTAAGTCCTTAGGAAACTTTGGTAGACAATGAAACCAAACAAAACACAAATAAATACCTTAAGGTCAATAAGAGCAAAAATGTGCTCTAAGCTTGGGATAAATGTGTATAAGACCTAATGGTCATACCTATACTTTATAATATGTTAATGAACATATTAAATCAATTACCAAAGAAAACCAAGCTTGAAAACAAGTTAAACACAAAATGTGCTTTAAGGAGTCTTAAAGCACGTTTTTGAAAAATTGTCTTGTAAATGAGTTTTGAATGGCTAAATGTCCATCATTACTCTTTAATTAACATGTGTACTATATAGTATCACATTTGGGTGGCTATATCAATGGGAAATCAAAAATTTCACTTCTATGTGCCTTGTTATTGGTGAATAGTGATTTTTATAACTAGTTTGTAACATATAATGTTATAAGTGATTAAGTTGGTCAACAAAGACCAAAGCACCCTTCTAACTATTTGGGGCCGGTTTCCTTAGTGACTCACCACACCTACACAAACAAATGAGTTAACTAAATGATAAAGCAAAAGTTACTATACACTTTAGTACAAATATCTTCTAAAAGCAAAAGCAAACCTCATTCTCTCATTTGCCTTCTCATTTCACACGGTCCCATTCTCCTTCTTCCTCTCTTCTCCTT
Organism: Limonium bicolor; assembly: GCA_023374045.1. Classification (NCBI taxonomy): domain Eukaryota; kingdom Viridiplantae; phylum Streptophyta; class Magnoliopsida; order Caryophyllales; family Plumbaginaceae; genus Limonium; species Limonium bicolor. The sequence continues at coordinate 53,577,489 of CM041778.1, forward strand.
GTTCTCTCTCGGTAATGCTACTACTACCATGGAAGTTCCAACTTTGAACACATGTAAAATCTTGCTCACTTGTTCAAATCAAAAACAAACACCACCATTCTCTTAGTTAAGCCAAGCTCTACAATCTTGTCTCTTCAAAACTTCAAAACCTCCATTTCGGTGCCAAGAGAAACCTCCATGGAAGAGCTTGAGCTCATCTTTTCATGCCTTGACATTCTCCTTTGCTTCAAGGTAAGGAAACTCAAAGAAAAATGACATTTCCTTCATGTTTTGTCATGTCCGAAAATTCACCTCACAATGGTGTATTTATCTTGCTTGTTTTAGCTTCATTTGAATCTTCCATGGGCTAGGTGGAGTCCTCTCTTGATACTCATTCAAGCTCTCTTTCCATTCCAAGGTAAAACAATCATCTTAATACCTTAAGATAATATATGTAAACCTAGGGTTTACAATGAGATGAAGCTTAAAGCTTATATACTCATTTCAATGTTGGTATATTGTTTAGTGGTTGGCAAGGAACCAAATGCCTTACCGGTTTTACAAGGAAACAAGAAGGAAATTTGTGAGGAAAAGAGGTAAACAAGCTATCTCAATGTGGTTTAATGCCTTAGGAGAATGAGCTTATATTGCTTATTAAAATGATCTAAGGAGCAATGGTGAATGAGCTAGTAAAATGCTCTCAAGGAGTTTATTAAAGGAATATGTATTGTTGGGTGTATTTGCAGGTCAAAGGCATTATTATGTGGGAAATTCAGTGTTTAAGGTTTATGCAATTTAAGGGCCTAAGAGCCATGCATTTAAGGGCCTAAGTGCCAAGCAATTTAAGTTATGCACTATATTGTGATGTAGTGCCAAATGTGTGAAGTTTGTGTATAAAATGTGTTTGATGGATTTTAGGTGTTCTTGAATGAATTAAGGTAAAAACCTAAGTGGTTGGATGTGGGTATATACTAGAGAAGCTATGGCCAAATTTGGGAAATGTGTAAGAAGTTCTGAGTGTTGTAAGTGAGTTTTGGTGAACTAGGGAGGATTAAAGGTGAATGAATGTTTACTTGAGAAGAAAACATGTATTAAGGTGATTTAGAGTGATGCAAGGATTTAGGCATTATCTTGGAAGTTTTAGAAATCTATGGGTGTTCTTAAGATGTATTTAAGTCTTGGAGGAGTTTGTTTAAGGTTTAGGTAATGTTGATATTCAAGGAATAAATGAGTTTAGGTAAGGTTTTGAGTAAGGAGTTCTAAGAAGTTGTGAAAAGGAGATTTAGTTAGTAAGAAAAGAAGTTGAGAGGTGATGATAAGGTGTAGAGGAAACACCTTGGTATTGTGGTCATTATAGGTGAAATGCCACCTAGAAATCATAAGGAGGAAACATTGTAAGTGCTAGGAATTTTGTGGAGATATAAGTAAAGGTTTAAGGAATTAGGAAAAATAGTTTTGTGAGTGTTTAAGAATATCTTAAGGGTGTGTTTGAAGTGCCAAATGATGTTAGAACACATTAAGAGGTCTTAGGAGAAGTTTGGTGAAGATTGGCAAAGTTTGGGTAAGTATAGAAGGCGACCGACCCAGGGGCCGACCCAGTTTTTGGGTCGGTCGAGCCTCTGTAAGATGTTGGGAAGTGTTCGGTAATGGTCCGACCCAAAAGGGTGGGTCGGACATGGGTCGGTCGGTCAAGTTACAAAGGAGGGAAAATGTTCGCACGTGGACCGACCCAGAATGGTGGGTCGGACGTGGGTCGGACGGGCATGTTTATAAGGAAGTAAAGGGGTTCTGTAATGGACCGACCCAGTTGTGGGTCGGACGGTGGGTCGGTCGGACCAAAAACATGGTTTAAGGTTATGAAATGATATGTGATGATGGGGATTGGTAGGTAATGATGTTATAAGGATGTTAAGGACATGTTAGGTGAGTTTTAATGACAATAAAGTGGGCTAAAGGTTGTATTAAGATGCGAGAGTAAAACGTGTTAAAAATGTAAAGTTATTTAACCAAGTTAACGGGGAAAGTCATAAGCGTTAGACTTTAAAACAAACATGTTACCCCAATGTTAATAAAAGAACATGTCATGTCAACAGTTGTTCGAGAATTGCTCGAGGAACATAAGTGGACGTGGTAAAGTGGACTCCGGTGACAGGTATGGTTTTCTTGCAACCTGTGTCCTACCGGATTACACCGGCTTGTATGCCAATGTGTTTTTCTGTATGTTTGCCACGTTATGAGATAAGTCATGAAACGAGTTTACAGTCGTTATTGTTACTGTATGTTTACGTGCCGATACCGGTAACCTCGAATGCGCTTGAAGGGCTAGTTAACCTCTATTAGGTAAACGTAGGAGAACGGTATCCGGTAACAACGTTTCCGACTTAAGGAACGTTCTAACCACGGCTATGCGTGAGTTGGTTATGTGATGTTTGTGCGTGATGTTTGTATGTGAAGGTATGACTCTCTCCTCCCTTGTGTGCTTAACTCGGTTATGATACCGTATGGTGTGTGGTTGTGGTAGGCTCCATAATGGATCTCTAACTACTTATTTATAAGAGTCTATGGGCTAATGGGGGGTGAGGAGTCCGGTAGTTTCCGGCCACGCGTGTGATGGATGGGGGTCGTTATCATATCCAGTTCGGCTCCCTTGGTGTATGTTTAGGTGGTATTCCAATTTGGTTTCAACCTTCCCTTAGCTTATCCAAAGCTAGTTTACTGACTCACGTCGGGCCATAGGGGCATACTGTGTTGTTTGGTGTGCTTGGGATCACTATATCCGACACACCTTGGGTTTAAGTCAACCGTTCAAATAACAGGATGGTGATGAGGTAATTAACGAGCTTGGTATGAGTTTGGCAACAATCTCTATGCTCATGGTATGGACTAACTATGATGGAAGGTTCCTTGTGAGAACCGATTTTATGATGTTATGTACTGTATGGTGCTATGCAAATTCCCTTGCTATGCTATGGTATATATATATACATATTGGATGTTTAGAATGATGGTGAAGTTATCATGTGTATGTAGAAACCGGAAAGGTTGTTATGTTTGTCATATAAGGAATGAGTTATGTTGTAGGATATGGAATGTGTGGATCATGGAAATGGATCCCAGTTTGTGACAAGAGGCGTTTAAGGATAACCCGATTAATGGGTACATGTCGTCTGTTAAGGAAGTAGCTCCGTTTTGGAGGAGAGCCACTCTAGGGTTTAAGGAATCATTGGATGGTTGGTTAAGTGTGGATGTTTTGGTTATAGGTTGAGCCCATTGAGGCGAAATGCTATGTGTTGTATGGTTATGGCTTGTATGCATGATTTAAATATAATCAACTGCATGCTAAGACGACAATTAGTTGTGCGTGGCCCGGTAGCATGCGGGCTGCGGGATTACCATACCAGCAAAGGTGCTGAGCCCCTTGGGGGCCACCCTTTCTCTTATTTTCCTATTTCAGGTACGGAGAGCTGGAAGCCGTTCGAGAGTAGGACGGGGCAGATGTTATACATGGGTAGCCATTTAAATGGCATGAGTATGATAGGCGTAGTAAGACCGAAATTGTTCGGCAGTAGTTGTAAGTACTCGGTACAGGGGGAGTGTATGTATATAATAAATGTTGTAGATGGAATGAGTATTGTATTGTGTAGTTGCTCGGGAATCTAGTCCATCAGACCGATACAAATGTACATGTATTAGCCTTGTTAGCCACGTGGGTGGTTAACGGCGTGTAACACCATTGGAATAAGTAATGTGATGAGTTGAGTTTCCGCTGCAGATTGTTATTATGTGTTGGTTGTTGGATGGGGTGTTACAAAAAGTGGTATCAGAGCGAAGTATCGCTCTGATGACTGAGTTACCGAGCTTAGGGAATACCGAGTTAGGATTTAAGTACTTTGGGTTAAGGGTTGAGTGATAGCGTGAGAGATACGCTAGTTAGGAACTACCAGTGACTACTGGAAACCTACAATATCCATCCCACCCTCCACAATCCCTGTTTGATAACTTGGGGAAGAACGCCAGAGAGATGGAAGTCCACTCTTACTCGGGAATACCCGATCTGGCTGCTATTGATTACCTTTAAGGTACGGAGAACCTGCCATACGGTAGATCCCGAAAATTGGGAATCCCGGAGGCGGTCTCCACCTAAATGATGTTAACCGCACTTAATAGCGAAGAATGAAGGATTTTGTGTATAGAAGATGGAATTTCTGGCAACCTCGGTCGACATGCAGAGCAGTCGAGAACAACCAGCTTGCAACGCACCTACCGTGCAACAGGCAAGAAATGGATTAATGACACCCGAGACAAGTGTCTACGGAACCACAGTTGATAAATAAAACACCAACGGTATACCAACCGACAAGGGAACTACAACGTAGTGCCCAAATACGTGGAACGGGTTACAAAGAGAATACAATACTAAGAAAAAGGGGTCTCCCAGAATGGGAAACACCCTAGTTAATGATTATTACGTGGAAACAGTGATAAGTCACCTAGAGGAGTATCCATCAAGGCAGTAAGATCAGTGGGGGCCAACAAGGCCACTGATGACAATATGTGTCAAAACAATACCACAATCGGTATGTGTTAAACCGATAGCCAGTTAACATGGCGCACTTGCCATAGCAAGTGCTGCTATAACAGGGCTATTCGGAAAACTTATAGCCACTACAAAGTACTTGGAAAAGTACAATAAAGTTAAATGTGAATGTCATAACAGTGGAAGGGCCTGTTAGCCTAACCTCTGTAATTGGAACACACAGTCAGCAAGAAGCTAGACTTGGCTAAGGTAAGAAGATGTTGTGAAACCATGGAAATTTTTCTTTCAAACCTAATCTTTTACAAACTCTTTTCTTTTCAAACCAGATTTTCTTTCAAACCAACACTTCTTTCCAACCTTCTTTAAACCGAACCAGTGAAACCAAGAGCAACTGACAAGGATGCAACAGTGGATAAACCTTCCCTCGATTAAGTTCGGGAAGTAAGGAATGAATATTGTCACGGGACAATATAAGGGAGTTGACAACAGAATACTTCACCTAGGCGTGTGACGGACACTACAAGTGTACCAACTGTGTTGTGGGACGACCGCACTCCGATAGGAGCATGTGGGCCTGACAGACCTACTTATAGGTTAGTTGGGTAAGTAGTAATGTATCAGTATGATACCCCATATATGTATACCAGTAGAGTCCGAAACACGGGAAGTAGTCGACTCCGTCTACGGTCAGCAGTATAAATCAACAGGAGCTAGAAAATACAAGGAATGCTTGAAGTAAGGAACTCAGTTAAGTTAACGAGACTAAAGGAATGAGTGAATTCCTTTCAAGGAAATGTTTAAGAGTCAGGAGGTGCGAAGTGCACTAACTGAATGTAAAGACAGCTTATGTGACTTAAGGATCCCCAGGGATAAACATGATAGCTGGAAAGCAGGGAAAGGCAAATGCCTAATGTGGACACATTAATGTGCAATGAATGGGATGAAACTCCCAGAATCAGTACCTACACTATCTGGAAATGTGATCTTCACAGAAGAAGATAATAACAGAATGTACCAAAAAGTGTGAAACAAATGTAGGCATAACGTAGCAACACCCAGGAGCAATCCTTAAAGGGTGTTCGCATCAATAATTGCTGCGCAAATGACATGACAGAAACACAAGGGTTGAAATTAACACCCAGTTTAGACATAAGTTGTCAGGAGACGGACTGACAAACCTAAGGGACATCCCATGAAAGGAAATGTGATGCAACAACCTTGTCATGGATGCCAATACAACCTCTAACCAGGTAATGTTGTACAGAGAAGTACATATGTGTGGACAGCCTACAATGAGCCCAGCTCAAGGCCAATAAGGCTTATAAGCCATAATCAAGATATGTTATATAAATTCGAATGATGGTAGAAGTTTATGTGGTATAAGTGAATAGAGTGGTAAGCGAACCACTGCATTAAGAGTGGGGATACCTCTCGATATTGTGAGACCGCAGAAGCGGTAGTAATGTGAATCAAGTTCAAGAGATATGTGGAGGATGGACCACGTTGTTATTACCCCAGGGTGATTTGAATAAAATAACACAAAAAAAAAGGTGCTCGTACCTGTTGTGTAGACAGGAAGTGTGATAAGTTGATAGCAATCACCATAGGTGTGTGAAGCTAAATGTGTAGCGAACAACGCTCAAGGGAAAAATAGTAATATAATCAAAAATCAGCCAAATAAGTGGCCAGATAAACCTAGCGTAATAGCAGAAGCTAATATAATAGCGGATACAGTATAAGTTGATGCTATATAATGGAAGAGGATACGGTGTGCAATAAGCGACCGTTGTATAAGTATTGCTAAGTGATGGTATGACAAATAAGCAGAGTTGTGAGTTAACCCCAGTGGAGATACAACAGTAAGTGATAGCAACGAACCGAGCAGTAAGCCGGTGACAAGTATTTGGGATAAGAATTTCGGTAAAACACTGTGTAAATTCCTAGTTACAATCGCATAAGAGAGTTGCTGTCAAGGGTTTACGCCTCTGCACTCTGTATGACTGAGTGTTTTGGTATTGCTCTTGCGCAGTAATGATCGAATGAGATAGCTAGGAATTGGAAACATGTTGATGGTGGAAGAATAATGTTATAATGGCCGATGCATAGGAAATGCAAGACCGCACCAATAAAGGGATACTTGTACAAAACCGAATGTGGAGACATGATTAACAGTAAATAACTACAGTAACACTAAATACCAAAGGTCGGTATGAGATATACCCCAGGTGTGGGAAATAACTGAGAGAGCACTACACACTAGGTAGTAGCTTAATCTCAACCGACAGTAAGTCGGTAGAAGCAAGTCATCATTGCGAATTACATAGTAGTTTATGCTGTAAGCTACTGGAGAAATGGATGGAAAATTGTGAAACTCACCGAATTCGCTCAGGGTAAGAGATACCATGCGTCGGTTGAGAACCCATTGTTCCCAAGATAAGGGCAATACATTGGAGGTGTACAATACATTAACAGTAACGAATGGGCAAACCAGCTCTATAATTATCAGGGTTGCGCAACAGAGGCCAGTGAGCCCATGCGTCAGGTACCGGGTATACATTGTGAATACAATGGATGGCGAGAAATCAATGCCTAAAAGCCTCACAGGCCAGGACCGAAACCGGTTATGAGTTACAACTCCAATGCGAATTCTTGGTTAGGGACTAAACCGCCATTATGGTTAAGATCCTCTAATCAGAATCCATTGTGTAATAGACCGCGTGGAAGTTAAAATACTTCACGACGGCAGAACATTCTAAGCCAAGGTTTAGTGATTGATTACGTGGGCGTAATCCCTTTTAAGGGGGGTAGAGCGCAAAACCACTTAGTGTGTTTTACCGTACAAGTGTACGCGAACTAGGTGTGCATAGCACAAAATGATTGTTATGATGGTTGGCGCGTGTGTTATATAAACATACGCATTTATTTGTGGTAAATTGTGGTAATTGCGCACAAAAGATGCGAATACCATTGTGGGAAGTGTGTCATTTGTTAACAGTGGTGTGTGAGAGTACAAGTGGAAGGGAGTAAAGAAACTCCCGGGGAACTAAAACCCCGACGGTGCATAATGTAAACCATGTATTGTATTTTGATAAAAAATATGTATTATATACATGTTGTGATTTATGAAGGGTATGAGACCGACATAGAACCTAGTGAGAATTAAATTTCCTAGGTAACTTGAATTAAGTTGGATTTGGATGATGATTGATGACGGAGTTCTATCCCTTGGAGATGTATGATTATGACTAGAAGGATTCAAAGATAGAAAATGGATATGCTTGAATTAATTGTTGGTTGAAAAGAAGTGGGAGGTGAAACTTGATTATCATGAGATCAAGGGAAGCCGAACACAAATTGGGGTGGAAAGATAGTTCAACACTGATGCTGATCACATCAGGGTTGGATGACTCTTGAAGCTCCCTGTAAGTGGTCATAAATAACTATATTAAGAGAACAAGAGCATAAATCGGACTTGGAGTTGTGTGGTGTTTTCAAAAGGATTTTCAATTGGTATTTTCAAACAATCGATTAATATTTGAATAAAAGATCTTCTTATACTTAACCTCACAAGGAAATTTTAAATTTAAGTGATTGTTTTAATTTCCCAAAGGCACGGGGACGGAAGGCGTCCATCGCGACCGGGTTCTGCGGGATCATAGTGTATATCAAGGATATTTTTGATTGCTATACATGCTCTGACATGTTGTGTGGTATGTGTAATGAATGTTGTTTTGACTTTGATCTCCTAAAGTGTATACTATCAAGGCCTATGAGTCTAAATGTGTGGTGTTTCATAGACCTATGTGTCTAAAGACTGTTATGTTATGGGGACCTATGTGTCCAAATGATGTGGATATGTTGCCCGGACCATTAAGTCCGAGGTTGGATGTAAAGGGTGGTTGGTAACGGAAGTGTTATGGCTATAAGTAATTCCCGTATTCTAATCCAATGATGCGAGGAAATGTGAACTTCGAGGACGAAGTTCTTTTAAGGGGGAGATTGAAATACCCCAAACCTTGGTATGTTGTGTAAATGTTAAACTATGGTATTTAAAGGCTAAAAAGTGCCTGAGAAACATAAATGAACCATTTAAACCATGGTAAAACACAATAAAACACTAAGACATGGTTTGAGCAAAAACATGCTCTAAGCTTGGAGTGAACTTGGTTAGGACCCAAAGAGCCTACCAAGACTTGATAATGTTTAATTATGACTTTATAAGGCTAATTAAGTCCTTAGGAAACTTTGGTAGACAATGAAACCAAACAAAACACAAATAAATACCTTAAGGTCAATAAGAGCAAAAATGTGCTCTAAGCTTGGGATAAATGTGTATAAGACCTAATGGTCATACCTATACTTTATAAATATGTTAATGAACATATTAAATCAATTACCAAAGAAAACCAAGCTTGAAAACAAGTTAAAACACAAAATGTGCTTTAAGGAGTCTTAAAGCACGTTTTTGAAAAATTGTCTTGTAAATGAGTTTTGAATGGCTAAATGTCCATCATTACTCTTTAATTAACATGTGTACTATATAGTATCACATTTGGGTGGCTATATCAATGGGAAATCAAAAATTTCACTTCTATGTGCCTTGTTATTGGTGAATAGTGATTTTTATAACTAGTTTGTAACATATAATGTTATAAGTGATTAAGTTGGTCAACAAAGACCAAAGCACCCTTCTAACTATTTGGGGCCGGTTTCCTTAGTGACTCACCACACCTACACAAACAAATGAGTTAACTAAATGATAAAGCAAAAGTTACTATACACTTTAGTACAAATATCTTCTAAAAGCAAAAGCAAACCTCATTCTCTCATTTGCCTTCTCATTTCACACGGTCCCATTCTCCTTCTTCCTCTCTTCTCCTTGTTCTCTCTCGGTAATGCTACTACTACCATGGAAGTTCCAACTTTGAACACATGTAAAATCTTGCTCACTTGTTCAAATCAAAAACAAACACCACCATTCTCTTAGTTAAGCCAAGCTCTACAATCTTGTCTCTTCAAAACTTCAAAACCTCCATTTCGGTGCCAAGAGAAACCTCCATGGGAAGAGCTTGAGCTCATCTTTTCATGCCTTGACATTCTCCTTTGCTTCAAGGTAAGGAAACTCAAAGAAAAATGACATTTCCTTCATGTTTTGTCATGTCCGAAAATTCACCTCACAATGGTGTATTTATCTTGCTTGTTTTAGCTTCATTTGAATCTTCCATGGGCTAGGTGGAGTCCTCTCTTGATACTCATTCAAGCTCTCTTTCCATTCCAAGGTAAAACAATCATCTTAATACCTTAAGATAATATATGTAAACCTAGGGTTTACAATGAGATGAAGCTTAAAGCTTATATACTCATTTCAATGTTGGTATATTGTTTAGTGGTTGGCAAGGAACCAAATGCCTTACCGGTTTTACAAGGAAACAAGAAGGAAATTTGTGAGGAAAAGAGGTAAACAAGCTATCTCAATGTGGTTTAATGCCTTAGGAGAAATGAGCTTATATTGCTTATTAAAATGATCTAAGGAGCCAATGGTGAATGAGCTAGTAAAATGCTCTCAAGGAGTTTATTAAAGGAATATGTATTGTTGGGTGTATTTGCAGGTCAAAGGCATTATTATGTGGGAAATTCAGTGTTTAAGGTTTATGCAATTTAAGGGCCTAAGAGCCATGCATTTAAGGGCCTAAGTGCCAAGCAATTTAAGTTATGCACTATATTGTGATGTAGTGCCAAATGTGTGAAGTTTGTGTATAAAATGTGTTTGATGGATTTTAGGTGTTCTTGAATGAATTAAGGTAAAAACCTAAGTGGTTGGATGTGGGTATATACTAGAGAAGCTATGGCCAAATTTGGGAAATGTGTAAGAAGTTCTGAGTGTTGTAAGTGAGTTTTGGTGAACTAGGAAGGATTAAAGGTGAATGAATGTTTACTTGAGAAGAAAACATGTATTAAGGTGATTTAGAGTGATGCAAGGATTTAGGCATTATCTTGGAAGTTTTAGAAATCTATGGGTGTTCTTAAGATGTATTTAAGTCTTGGAGGAGTTTGTTTAAGGTTTAGGTAATGTTGATATTCAAGGAATAAATGAGTTTAGGTAAGGTTTTGAGTAAGGAGTTTTAAGAAGTTGTGAAAGGAGATTTAGTTAGTAAGGAAAGAAGTTGAGAGGTGATGATAAGGTGTAGAGGAAACACCTTGGTATTGTGGTCATTATAGGTGAAATGCCACCTAGAAATCATAAGGAGGAAACATTGTAAGTGCTAGGAATTTGTGGAGATATAAGTAAAGGTTTAAGGAATTAGGAAAAATAGTTTTGTGAGTGTTTAAGAATATCTTAAGGGTGTGTTTGAAGTGCCAAATGATGTTAGAACACATTAAGAGGTCTTAGGAGAAGTTTGGTGAAGATTGGCAAAGTTTGGGTAAGTATAGAAGGCGACCGACCCAGGGGCCGACCCAGTTTTTGGGTCGGTCGAGCCTCTGTAAGATGTTGGGAAGTGTTCGGTAATGGTCCGACCCAAAAGGGTGGGTCGGACATGGGTCGGTCGGTCAAGTTACAAAGGAGGGAAAATGTTCGCACGTGGACCGACCCAGAATGGTGGGTCGGACGTGGGTCGGACGGGCATGTTTATAAGGAAGTAAAGGGGTTCTGTAATGGACCGACCCAGTTGTGGGTCGGACGGTGGGTCGGTCGGACCAAAAACATGGTTTAAGGTTATGAAATGATATGTGATGATGGGGATTGGTAGGTAATGATGTTATAAGGATGTTAAGGACATGTTAGGTGAGTTTTAATGACAATAAAGTGGGCTAAAGGTTGTATTAAGATGCGAGAGTAAAACGTGTTAAAAATGTAAAGTTATTTAACCAAGTTAACGGGGAAAGTCATAAGCGTTAGACTTTAAAACAAACATGTTACCCCAATGTTAATAAAAGAACATGTCATGTCAACAGTTGTTCGAGAATTGCTCGAGGAACATAAGTGGACGTGGTAAAGTGGACTCCGGTGACAGGTATGGTTTTCTTGCAACCTGTGTCCTACCGGATTACACCGGCTTGTATGCCAATGTGTTTTTCTGTATGTTTGCCACGTTATGAGATAAGTCATGAAACGAGTTTACAGTCGTTATTGTTACTGTATGTTTACGTGCCGATACCGGTAACCTCGAATGCGCTTGAAGGGCTAGTTAACCTCTATTAGGTAAACGTAGGAGAACGGTATCCGGTAACAACGTTTCCGACTTAAGGAACGTTCTAACCACGGCTATGCGTGAGTTGGTTATGTGATGTTTGTGCGTGATGTTTGTATGTGAAGGTATGACTCTCTCCTCCCTTGTGTGCTTAACTCGGTTATGATACCGTATGGTGTGTGGTTGTGGTAGGCTCCATAATGGATCTCTAACTACTTATTTATAAGAGTCTATGGGCTAATGGGGGGTGAGGAGTCCGGTAGTTTCCGGCCACGCGTGTGATGGATGGGGGTCGTTATCATATCCAGTTCGGCTCCCTTGGTGTATGTTTAGGTGGTATTCCAATTTGGTTTCAACCTTCCCTTAGCTTATCCAAAGCTAGTTTACTGACTCACGTCGGGCCATAGGGCATACTGTGTTGTTTGGTGTGCTTGGGATCACTATATCCGACACACCTTGGGTTTAAGTCAACCGTTCAAATAACAGGATGGTGATGAGGTAATTAACGAGCTTGGTATGAGTTTGGCAACAATCTCTATGCTCATGGTATGGACTAACTATGATGGAAGGTTCCTTGTGAGAACCGATTTTATGATGTTATGTAATGTATGGTGCTATGCAAATTCCCTTGCTATGCTATGGTATATATATATACATATTGGATGTTTAGAATGATGGTGAAGTTATCATGTGTATGTAGAAACCGGAAAGGTTGTTATGTTTGTCATATAAGGAATGAGTTATGTTGTAGGATATGGAATGTGTGGATCATGGAAATGGATCCCAGTTTGTGACAAGAGGCGTTTAAGGATAACCCGATTAATGGGTACATGTCGTCTGTTAAGGAAGTAGCTCCGTTTTGGAGGAGAGCCACTCTAGGGTTTAAGGAATCATTGGATGGTTGGTTAAGTGTGGATGTTTTGGTTATAGGTTGAGCCCATTGAGGCGAAATGCTATGTGTTGTATGGTTATGGCTTGTATGCATGATTTAAATATAATCAACTGCATGCTAAGACGACAATTAGTTGTGCGTGGCCCGGTAGCATGCGGGCTGCGGGATTACCATACCAGCAAAGGTGCTGAGCCCCTTGGGGGCCACCCTTTCTCTATTTTCCTATTTCAGGTACGGAGAGCTGGAAGCCGTTCGAGAGTAGGACGGGGCAGATGTTATACATGGGTAGCCATTTAAATGGCATGAGTATGATAGGCGTAGTAAGACCGAAATTGTTATCGGCAGTAGTTGTAATACTCGGTACAGGGGAGTGTATGTATATAATAAATGTTGTAGATGGAATGAGTATTGTATTGTGTAGTTGCTCGGGAATCTAGTCCATCAGACCGATACAAATGTACATGTATTAGCCTTGTTAGCCACGTGGGTGGTTAACGGCGTGTAACACCATTGGAATAAGTAATGTGATGAGTTGAGTTTTCCGCTGCAGATTGTTATATGTGTTTGGTTGTTGGATGGGGTGTTACATTAAGGTAGGCAGTGGGCGGAGTAGATGGATAAGCAGAAGCAAGTCGACGAAGAAGAAAAACTGTTCGCGTCTGGGAATTCACATGCGTCCGCTTGCTGTCCGCGTGGGCGTCCACCTCATTTCATGCGGACGTCTCATACTCTCTCGCCCGCGGTCTCCATCTCTTGTCCGCCTTAGTAATTCACTCACGTCCGCCTAAGTCCGACGCGGTCACCTTATGTGTGGTCCGCCTAGCTGTCCGCCCAGCCCCATGCGGACGCATGTGTGGTCTCCGCGTGACTTATTTTCTTTACAAACTTTGACCGGCTCTAGATTCTTCGTTTGGACTCCGTTTTCTGAGCCGTTTGCGTCTATGCGTTCGTATCTTCGTCTACTTTACTCCCAGCCTGGTTTTCCTCATGTTAAACCAATAAATTTGTGAGATAACAATAAAACATAAACTAGAGGAAAACTAACCAAAGTGGAGAAATGAGCAAGAAAAAGTGCTAATATAATATATGAAATACACCTATAAATCATGCTCATTTGGATACTTATCACACCCCCACACTTATCTTTTTGCTTGTCCTCAAGCAAAACCACGTACCCAAGTAAGTAGGGAATGCTCAATACTAACAAATATTATTATAAGGGTAGGATAAAGAAGTGAACAGTTCATGATCTTTTTAACTTATTGAGGAGTGTGATCATCAACTGCTGGTGGCATAGGTGTGCTCAGGGTAAAAATAAAATATAGAGTTTCGGGGTATGATCTAAGGTACTTCAATGTTTCTTTTGTTTAAGTGACTCTGAGAACTTTTACCATGGCCAACTTCTCTCAAGAATGGGCATTGAGGAGAAAACAAAAGGAAAAATAGATTCATGCATTTGTTTCACTTATGCATAAGGGATGAGAAAATGTAAGCATCACGCCTAGTATTTAAGAACACTCAACTCTCTTTGTTGGTTACCAATGGTGTCTCACAAGTCCCTTATTTTTTGTATTTTTATTTCTTTTTTTTAACAGAGAAGCACCCCTTAGCAATCCCTAAGAGAGAAGACAGAAAGAAACCCCTGAGCAATAAAATCCAACCATTTGCAGATCATTTGGTCACACCGCATATAAAATGCTCCTCAAAAGTAATCAAAATTTTAAAATTTGTACCATTTATCCCACAATTCATAACAGTATTTATTTTTAAAGAGAACAACCCACATATAAAGGGTCCATGATATTGAATTGGACAAACGCAAGATAAGGAGAGAGATTAAGCATTTAAGCACAAAATTCCACCGAAAGGGCACACTCCCCCACACTTAATTTGAACAATGTCCTCATTGTTCACCAGAAAAACAAGGGAAGTTTCAGAAGACCTTTTCGGTAAGTAGATAAAATAGAGATAACACAAAGGTCACAAATAAACATTTAAGCACATAAACGCTCCTCTGCAGTTTTTATTTAAATAAAAACATAATTAAAGAAACTGGTACTCCCCTGAGATTATTTTTGCTTTTTGTTAAAGGAGTTCCCCCACACTTGAGCTTCAGCCTCAAGTAGCGTAGCTTGGTTGCAGTGTAGACATGAATTTGCACCTGCATAAGACACTAGAAGCAACCATACTACAAACGGGGTTAAAAGTTAGCAAAAATAAAATTTAAAGAGAACCTGAAAATTAAAAAGAGCATAAAAGCAAATAAAAGTTCATCCGGGTTGCCTCCCAGGAAGCTGCCTTTCTTTAACGTCTTTGGCTAGACGCCCGCTTCGTTATCCTGGATCAAAAATAAAAGTAGACAACAGCTTTGCCAGGATAACGAAGTTAGCAGTAATTAAAAGCAAACCACCTGGATCAAAACAAAACGTTACTTCGGCATATAAAATAGGAAAATGGATACTCCACGAAACCTGGTGTTTGAGGAGGTACTGCCGGGAACGTAGTTCTAACAGAAGACCCGGTGGTGACGATTTTTCTTCCTCAAATTGGAGGATGTAAACATCCTCCTCTTGTAGGTGAGACTCGTAGAAAGAACGCTGATCGATATCATCTTCAGAGAAAGTTAATTCTTCGAAGGTGATAGTGGCGTTTTGTTTGGATATCTTGGCGAGAGGTGATGGCAATTCCTTCTCTTCATTTTCGAGGATGTAAGTATCCTCATCTTCTGGATAGAGCATAGAGAAGGATGGAAACTGGCGGTAGGTGACCGTAGAGGGAAGAGAGTAACTTACATTCGTAGTGGGGTGTTGTTCTACCTCATGAACTATTTTGCTCTTTGGTTGCTGTTCTTGTTGAGCGAGTCTCTCCAGGTAATCTGGTTGATCTTCTAACCAGAGTTGTTCTTGGAATATGAGACAATCCTCATAATCATGAGCTCCTCCACATACGGAGCAGTATAAATACTGAGAATAGCAAAACTCTTGTTCGAGCTCCTCCTCCATTTGCCGCGTACAGATTTTTTTTTTTGTGTTTCTGTATATAAAACGTAACTACTGAAACAGATTAGAAAATAAAATGATTAGAAACAAACACAATAATAATAAAAGTGGTTCGGTGAAGAAATGAAGAAGCTTGAGCAATTTGGAGCTGGGGCTAGTCGCGCGCTTTGTTCTTCTCTTCGTCGTCTGGGTCGCGAGTTTGAGAGTGTTTGGGGAAGAACAGATTTTTTTTTTTCGGAACGCGTCGTCTAATTTGGGGACGTCCGCGTGGACGACCGCGTAGAGCTAGGCGGACGCGGCTTACCTGACCGCGTGGGAGTCCGCATGGAATGGGGCGGACACAGCTTCCGTCTGCTTGCGGACTTAGCCTGCGATTCTTTTTTTTTTATTTTAATTAAATTATTAAACAACAACAAAATAAATATGTCATAAAATTATAATTTAGTAGTTAGATGACAATGGAAAGAAATGACAGAAAATTGAAATGACAATGGAAAGAAATGACAGAAAATTAAAGTTAGTGGTTAGTAAACTGGAAATTTGAAGTTAGTAGTTAGTATACTGGAAATTATAAGTTAGTATACTGGAAATTGAAGGACAATGGAAATTAAATGTTAAGGACAATGGAAATTAAATGACAATAATATAAAGAGTTAGTAATTAGATGTCCAAAGTCAGAAGTCCGAAGTCAGGTATCCAATTAATATTAACAGATTATTATAATATAACAGGTGAATTTTTTTTTTGATTTCAATTAAACTTACTGAAACAGATTAGAAAACAAACATACTAATAATATAAACAAAATATAAAAGATAATTAATATAAACAACAACAAAATAAAATAGACAAAATATTCTAATATAACAAGTGAATAATCCGGGGCTTAGGGACTAGAATAAATCTAGTCCCCGGCAACGGCGCCATTTTGCAGACGTGTATATCTGAGTGGTTAAACTGGTGTAAAAATAAAAGAAAAGAAATTAAAAACTCAAAATAAACGTCGGGCTGCAAACAAATCCCGGTCGTGGTAGTATAGTGAAATGTAAGCGACCGGATATCGAACCGTGGGACTAATGTGCATATTATAGTACCTAAGCATGTCACAAAAAGGGGGGATTAATTGACTTGTTTTTATAAATAAAAAGGAAAGATAAAATAAACTAAGTTAACAGATAACTAAACGGGACTCTGGTTCAGGTTAATATAATATCTGCTTAATTATGCTAGGTCTACTGGTTTAATTATAATTGTTTGGCAAAATTCCTCTTATTATCTTAAGGTCTAAGTCATAGACTCAAAAGAACTCGTTTACCAGAAAATGCAAGGTTCTAATCCAGGTTCAAGCATAACACATGTAAACGGACGGTTTAGATATGAGAAATTATATTTGCATCTGAAAATACTAACTTATTAAATCATAATAAGCTTTCTCCAGATTTACGGCTTAATTAACCTATCTATTTATCACCGGTCTGATCAAAATAGACTTAGCAAGCAATTTAATAAACTCATGACATTTATTAAAAAGGCGAGAGATAAGCTTTAATCGTAACAGACTGTATTTAAATAAAACCAGTAAAAATATTGCATAATTAATACAAACACATAATAACCATTCCCAGAGTATAAATATTCTAGCCTAACATATTAAATAGATAAACAGAAACAAGAGTAGTAGAAATCATCTGTAGTCACTCCTGCATTCGTTCTGCTATTTTGTATACGTAGGACTAGAGGTGGATATTGTGGAATGTAAAATAAATAAAATGGAGAAGACGGGAGAAGAGAAATGGGATGGACGTGTGATGTGTGGTGAAGTGGATCGATGATGGATTGTTTGGGTGGTGGATCTGTCAATGAGAGCAGAAGGAACGTGTGTTTATATAGGAGAAAGGAAGAGGCAGATGGAAGAACATTTATTGCCGATTGATTGCAGCTCATTGATTGCAGACAGAGGTGGAGACAACGCGTGAGTGAATTAAGGTAGATGGTGGGCGGAGTAGATGGATAAGCAGAAGCAAGTCGACGAAGAAGAAAAACTGTTCGCGTCTGGGAATTTACATGCGTCCGCTTGCTGTCCGCGTGGGCGTCCGCCTCATTTCATGCGGACGTCTCATACTCTCTCGCCCGCGGTCTCCATCTCTTGTCCGCCTTAGTAACTCACTCACGTCCGCCTAAGTCCGACGCGGTCACCTTATGTGTGGTCCGCCTAGCTGTCCGCCCAGCCCCATGCGGACGCATGTGTGGTCTCCGTGTGACTTATTTTCTTTACAAACTTTGACCGGCTCTAGATTCTTCGTTTGGACTCCATTTTCTGAGCCGTTTGCGTCTATGCGTTCGTCTCTTCGTCTACTTTACTCCCAGCCTGGTTTTCCTCATGTTAAACCAATAAATTTGTGAGATAACAATAAAACATAAACTAGAGGAAAACTAACCGAAGTGGAGAAATGAGCAAGAAAAAGTGCTAATATAATATATGAAATACACCTATAAATCATGCTCATTTGGATACTTATCACTGCTCCACCCAATTTGACTTGAAAATTCTAAATAAAGTCCTAGATTTTCCACCTTCTGAATCCCAAACAGACACGAGATAGCATGATTCTATGTGGAACACCTCGAGTGAACATTATCATTCATTTCTGAGCACTAATACTTAGGGGTGGAAATTCGGGTTGAGATTAACCCATACCCAACCCGTTTAATAATCTATTGATCCAAACCCAACCCAAAATAATCGGGTTACAAATTTTCAACCCTAACCTGACCCGTATAAAACCATTCAACCCAAACCCAACCCATTTAACCTAAAATTTTATAAGTATGTCTTTTTTTACAATTTCACGCTTGTTGATACAAAAAAATATCATTTTATCAGTTGTTCATTAAATTCCTTTAGAGTTACAAGTGACTGCATGGTCTTCATTCACCCTAATACAATCCATATACAAAAAAGAATGTAGATGGTTTTGAAAACACGTATTTCTTAAATTATTGAATTGGTCAAAACAAAGAGTTGATAATGTTTGCTATATTTATTAACTAATAGTTATAGAGATATAAAAGAACCAAAGTGACATTCTAGTATATGTGTACTATATATTATCTTTGTTTTCTCAAATAAAATAAAAATAACGGGTCGGGTTAAGTTTGGGTTAGAACATTAAACCCATAACTGACCCAAAAATAATGATGGGTAACCTGAACCCGACCTAAAATTTAAATGGGCCAAAAATCTTAGCCCAAACTCATGATTTACGGGTTGATTTTAGTTCGGGTCTTTCAGTTGGGTCAAAATTTCCATCCCTACTAACACTCTGCTCTGAAGCTTCGTGAATATCTTGAAGCATAAAAGATAACTGTCGAGCATTTTCCAAAATTTCTTATCCAAATAACACACAATCATAAGCAAATAACAATACTGGTCGATAAAGCCTCCATACAACAAATGAATAAATATGGTGTTAGATGATCGCCCTACCTCAACCCCCTCTCTAGGTAAAATTATTTGTGCAGGATAACCATTTACCACCACCACCACCATCGAAAACAAAAGTAACACATTTATTCACTGCTCAAACCCAACATTCATGAAAACCCATCTTACAAAGAACAACAAACATAAAAGGCCATTCAACATGATCATAAGTTTTAGCCATGTCCAGTTTCATTGAAAAGAAGCCCTTAGCCCTAGCTTTGGAACATCGCATATAATGGAGAATTTCATGGGAAACCATCACAGTATCAAAGATTAATTTTCTCGTGACAAAAGCAGTCTGTCAGGACTAATAATAGTATCCAAGACAGAGCTAACACGACGCATTAAAACCTTAGCAATCACCCGATAAATAGTATTACACAATGATATAGGGCGATAGTCAGCTAACCCCTTTGGATTGTTCTTTTTAGGAATCAACACCACATGAGTATGACTAATTCCATTTGGTAGAGCATCAGAGTTAAGCACACTAAGGGCAGTATTAATAAAGTTTTCACCAATAGTATCCCAATAGAATCAAAGAAAGATACCATTAATATCATCCAGACCTGGAGCCTTATATGGATTCATTTCCTTGAAAGTTGCTAAGACCTCTTCTCTCTGAAAAGGTACCCCAATCACCTGATTCATGGCATTCGTTACTTGTCCTTCCACACATGCAAGGGTATGATTATTCTCCACTGGTCGCGAAGAGGCAAATAGTTACACAAAGAAGGTTCTTGCAACTTGTTCAAAATCTTCACAATTTGTCCACCTAACAAGAGTCCACAATTTCAGTTATCAACTAATGTCATTTCCTAACAGCATCCCTCGAGAAGAAGAAATTAGTATTACAATCACCGAATTGAATCAAATCTTGCCTAGCTCTTTGGACACGTTGCATTTATTCTTTTGCCAATAAAGTATCAAACTTTTTATTTGTTTTCTGCCATATTTATGCATTTCTTCTACCTCTCTTTGTTCCATAAGTTTATCCATCTCCGCCTGTAACTGACCTAGTCTGGCATGTTATGTCGAAACTTACGTGCACCTCACCAACGTAATTTTGGCCACTCCGTGAAAGACATTTGACATACTCAGTATGTTAAGCACATTGGTCGTCCATACATGTTCTACGAATCTGTTGTAATGCCCCCATCCCACATCGAGATATAAGTAGTAAAAAGATTAGTTTATATGGATACATATAGGTTGACTACAACAACAATGTCTTCCACTTTTATGTCCAAGTGAGGACAAAAAGCTTTAAATTGCTAGTTTCCAAGCCCATATGGCTTGGGTGCTTGGTTCTTGAACAGTTGCTCATATGGGGTGTTACAAATGGTATCAGAGCTTATTTGGGACCATATCGGGGTGGACTACCCGACACCTACCGAGGAGGTCCATAGGACTTGGATATTATGTTTGCGACGACGAGGACATTACATTCTATGAGTGGGGAAGTATGTAATACCTCCATCCAACATCGAAAGATGAATAGTAAAATGACTGGTTTATATGGATATATATGGGTTAACTAAAACAAAAAGGCCTTCTACTTTTAGGCCTAAGTTAGGACAAAAGACTTAAAGTGGCTAGTTTTCAAGCCCATATGACTTGGGCAGGGCGATGATCAGACACTCCCTACTTCAGGTGAACTACACGGGCCCTAGGAAATTTCATCATCCATACACAATTTGCTAGGGCTCGATTAATCCAACTTGTGAGTTATTCCTTCCCCATTGTTAGAGAATGTAAGGTACGTCACCTCTCATTCTGGGCTAACTACCCATAAATCCCAGTGCTACGCGACTATGCACCCAAACATCCTCCATGAATGATACAGTCAACATGATTAGATGAATAAGACACCAACTGAACATGTAAGTCTTTTTCCAAGGAAAGTCCCACACCACCACATTGTCCAAATAATATGAGTGCAACTCCTAATAGTCTCAAGTAAGCCTCTACACGACGCATCGTTGTTGCTGGTAGTTTTGTTTCCAAGAGGAAAGTTACCAAAGGTGATTCGCATCTTATGAAATCACACAACCATCATTTCACCTTTGCACCGCCCAAACCCCTATAATTCACCGCCATGCAGCTCATGCCGCCGCCAGAAATTTATTTGCACAATTAATTACTACCAATATCACAGTTGACGAACAAAATCCTTGAATCCCTTACTCCACCCTAAGGGGATGCACAGAGACATCATGATCGAAGAGGACAACATACAGGAGAATCATTGGATTGTGGGGAAGCTTAAGGCGCAAGAAAGAGAAAGGGGAGAGGGAAGAAGCCATCATGAGGGAGGGGACCATTGAAATTTAAATGTAAGGTTATTCTTACATGATCTGATAGTTATTTGAAGTGTGTATCAAAAATATTGTTTTTTCCATAGTAACTCCCAAAAAATATAATGCATTGCTTCGAAAATTGTTATTCTAACTAAGTAACCAAATGATTTAATATCTTTTAATTTAAACAAATACATTTTATATATGATTGAAATAAAAATAATATACAACATATAAAATTAAACCATTTAATTACAAACAAATATGTTATATCTCATACATACTTAAATAAAATATTAACAATTATTATTTGAGTTATATATTGTATATTAGTATTTAATATTTAAAAAGGAGAACTAGATATATCAAACAATATATATTACAATATCAAAAGTTACGTATTGAATCTCTTAAAATTTGAATTTATAAGA
Source organism: Limonium bicolor (assembly GCA_023374045.1). NCBI lineage: Eukaryota > Viridiplantae > Streptophyta > Magnoliopsida > Caryophyllales > Plumbaginaceae > Limonium > Limonium bicolor. The sequence goes on from CM041778.1 coordinate 53,599,301, forward strand.
CACTTATCTTGTTAAAATATTAAAATAAACTAATATTTAAATGGCTATAAGCAAATACATATGTAACTTAAATTAAGTATAGTCCATTGTTATTATATTATTGTTTATCCAATTGTTAGAAAAATAAACTTTTCAATTTTACACTATCATTTTTAGTTATAAAATATTTGTAATTAAATTAAATATTTCTTAATTAGATGTAAATCTTAAATATAATATTTAAAAATATACCAAATAAAAAAATTAGCATAAGCATTATATTGAATCTGTAAAAAAAAGGTATATAATGATAATGATATTTTTTCAAATATAATTTTACAAGTAATTTTTACTTAATAATTCCATTAGTTAACTTATATACTAAATAATTATATTTAAAATATACTACAAATATTTTTGAATTATAATGTAGTATTCTTATAATTACTTAAGAACTTGTTTTATGTTTTGATGAAAGCTTTTCTCTTAATTTGAAATATTGCTTAAGTTTGTATTTAATATAAATATTACTTATTACTTGTGTAATATGTTTATTTAATGAATGAAAGAAAGTTGTTACCGTAGTTTGTACACATGGTCATACAAAACTGTACAAAACATATTAAAGCCTATACATTATTATATTTAAAATTGTACGTTTAGTAGAGAAAAATTGTACAAAATGAGAAGGATAGCTTACATATGAATCACAAAAAGATAATAACCCTACAAATATCCTAGGAATGATAAATCATCGAATGTTTATTTTAGTGTTTGAGGTTTAAGGTATAAGTAGCTAAGGGATTGTAGTGCACAAACAATAAAATAATACTTGTACAGATGGTCATACAAAGCTGTACAGATGAGCATAATAAGGTTTACTTAATGACATTCAAATATGTACATATGGTGAAGAATAGTAGAAAGCTTACCCTATTAAATCCAATTTACAAACTAAACGTTTTATAAGTTCCATCTCAGTACCATCCAATCACGAAGTAGCAAAATATCTTCTAACTTTGACGGCCCGACATAAACCGTAACACACTATCCACAATAATATTGTTGGATGATACTGCAAAAATAAATATAGGAGACATAAATCAAGGTGATAGCAACTAATTATCTCCATAATGGTCAACATCCCTTATTTCTCTTATGGCTCGCATGAATTTTTTTCTTCTGGAACTTCTTCATAATAGGGCCTTCAGAGTACCATAAGCAGATTTGAGAGATTAAGGCCTTGTTCGTCCATAACCTAGCAGTGACCAAGACTAACCTGCACACAAACACTTGCTGAATGTAAAGGAGAAATACTCTCAGAGGGTGGACCATTCTGCTTCACCAATCGTACAAAAGACTCGATTTCATGCCCTTCTCGCTGAAGAATTGTATTTGTATACACTGGATTGTCACCAAACATTCGATCTGATATGTATGCAACTGATAATATAGTAGAGAACACAATTTGAGACAATAACATATAAAAAGTTGTACATAATGACATACATGTAAAACCCTTACTAATTCTTCAAACTATGAAGAAAAGAAGACCAGCGAAAACATAATGTTTTTTTATCATACAAACACCACCTATTTTACACCCACATCATATGTTTGGGATCCAGATTAGTCATTCACATACCCTAGACCCCTTATTCATCATTAAAAGATCATGTGTTTTAGCCTTGCTCCAATCAATTTACATCAAGAAGCCATAATCAACCTATACAAAACAACAAATCTATTCTCAAAACGCAACCATCATCCCCACAGTTGGTAATGAATAATTGATTTTTAACTACAACGCATAAACCATCCCTTTCTTGTTAAGATCTTTAAGCACGAGCTTAATCATGTACTTCCTTCGTAATTTGTTTAACAAAAAAAAAAAAAAAAGGAACAAATGAAGTTAGAAGAGAAAAAGTGTAACGACCCCAAAACTATCTTGGTTCTGAGACCGTCACACGCCGCACACTTATTACCTAAGATACATAAGGCAACACTCACGAAACCCAAAACTGAACAAAAGACTCATATTATATAAGTAAGTGTTTACAAACTGTTCATACTTCTTACAAAGTAGAAGCTAGCAAAAACGTACAAAAGCCGCGAGGCTACAAAATACAGAAGGCGGCCACGAGGCCAACAATCCAAAAACATATTCCTGACTTAAAACTAAAGACGAAAGTAGATATCTTCAACCAAATACTAAAACCTACAAATCAGACGGAGATAGGGTGAGCAACCACAACTCAGTAGATGATAAACTTCATCAGCCTGAGCATGCTCAAAAACGCTTTATAGAACATAATATACATATATGTATACGCTTAGCAAATCAAAATCAGAGGCAAAGTAGAAGCCCTTCAAAACAGCCCGAAGTCCAAAGACATAGTAGAGCTAAGAGGAAGTCAAAATAGAAAGCTAAACAACGGAAATCATTACAGAATACAGAAGCCTTTCATAATGCAGAAGTTACTTAACAAACTGCCAATAAGACGAAAACAGAGGCGGAAGCAGAATTCATAACAAAGCTCAAATGCAAAACAGATCGAAACCTTAACAGAAGGGAAGCTCATATATCAGAACTGTCTTACTCAAAAGTAGAACGAAGATAAAACCACAAATCAGAGTGAAATACCCACAAATTTTTTATTAAATTATGAGCATATATTATACTTTACAATGAATTAAATATGGTTATGATAATTGATGGATATAGGAATGTTAATTATTGAATCATTGGATTTGGGATTTATTCCTCAAGTAAGGATCAAGAAGTATTTGAGAATAAAAGAATATTTAATTATATTGTAATTTACTTCCTTCCTTTTTCCTTATTCATTTCCACCTCTTATATTATTTTCCTTTCTTTCTTATTTTCCCCTCATTCTTTTCCTGACAAGAAATCACGTTCAACTTCTTCTTATCTACGCCTTGCGACGCTTTTCCTCTCCTTCTTTTTCCCTCACGCAACTTCTTCTTCTTCCTTGCTGGGTAGGGGAATCAAAAGGGGTAAGTCTATCTATTGTAGTAAGAGATTTATATTTGATAAATTAATTACTGTGGTGGATGATTGACTGTGTTAATGGATTATATTTTAGATTTTGAGTTCGTAGGCGGTGATTGATTGTGCTTTGTGTGATTCCGATTCATGGTTGGCGTGGTTCCAGGTAAGCTACTATGTTCGTTAAATTGATCTATGCAAAAGTCTGTGAATTGTGAAGGATTGATTCTGATTTGGGGAAACCCCTCATGGGTGAATGTGAAAATTAGGATTTGAGTACATTTGGAAATTCGGTGGAATTGGATGATTATTTCTTCTGGATTGGTGGTAATGACTTTTAGCAACCTTCAATGGGATGGGATCGTACACATTTGTACATTGGAATTATTATTTTGCGCTGCAACCACTATATTGTAGTTTAAGTTCTATGGATCTACTCCTTTAGGTTAGAAGTACCTTCTGGGGGATGTACACACTTAAGGACTTAGAGTGAGGTGGAATTCAGTTATGTGACCTCACTCATTTGGGTGTTTGTTGGTGGAAATTATATATTTGCGACCCTACTTGTTTGGGTGTTCGTTGGTGGATATTTGGTTACCAGTGAAAGGATCCCTTACTCTGGTTGCGTTGTGATATTGATTTTGTTGGTGTACTGGATATTGGATGCGGTTGATTGTGGTATGAAACTAAACTTAGTGCTTTTCAAATAAAATGAATTTTACATTACAAATTAGTAGCTTACTCAATTTCATCTGATTTGTGCGATCCCTTTTATGTGTTGTGTGTAATTTTTTTATCGTAGGTAACGATGGCTAAGGCATGGGGATTGGGAACGCGACACCACTTAAAAATATATATTGGAATGGTTTAACTATTGATACCATTGTTAACTAGGCATTGGAGACTTTAGACATTGTTGTTAATTGTGAGTTAAGTTTCAACCATTGTTATCAATTGCTTTGGAACCGATGATTGGAACGTTTTACCATTGTCAGCATTTGTTTGAAACTAATGATTTGGTCGGGATGATTTAGTTTGGTGGATAGCCTTAGCACCCATGGGTATGGGTGGAACCTGTCCAACAACCTAGCTCCCAAGCCATTCCGGTTTGAAAACTAGCCACTTTAAGCCTTTGTCTCCAATTGGTCTTAAAAGTGGAAGGCCTTGTTGTTGTAGCCAATCTATATGTATCCTTATAAACCATTCACATTACTACTCATATCCCGATGTGGGATGAAGGTATTACAATGGGTGTGGCGGTAATATCCCGGATTTCTTTGATTCTGCTAAGATCTTTATGAACTAGTTTTGGCATTGATTTGCCGTGGAAAGTTCCTTTAATTGTCTTAAAATTGGCATTATTGATAGAAGTATGTAAACGGGGGAGTTTTGAAGCTGATGTTGCATTTTTGGACCTGTTCGAACGTCTGTCCAGACGTGCAAGTTCAGACAGGTACCGAACTGAACTTTGTTTTCTACAAAATGTGGTGTTCGAACATCTGTCTGAACTTACATGTTCGGATAGCATGCGAGGACGAGTTCAAATTTGTAAGTCCCGACATTGGTCCGAACTTACATGTTCGGGCACATGTTTGAACACAACCAGTCAGGACTAGTGTCTGGACTTCAATGTCCAGACGTATGTTCAGACCATGTAAAGGGGATTTTATCGGAATCTGTGTTCGAACTTCAATGTTCGGACACATGTTCGGATAACACTAATTTCAACTCTCGGCTTGTGTCCGAAATTTAATGTCCGGACACAAGATCAGACATGCCTTAAATCACTGTTTTGAGACTCATTTGACATCCGTTTTCTGACCTGTTTACTGCATTAACTTTCTAATTCTTTATACTATATTTTAGGGTAAAATCTGGGGTGTTACACAGAGAGTTTGTAAAACGGAACGTTCTCAAATCAGAGTGTACATCAAATAGAGTGGTTCACAACATATCACTTTACAAACAGAAGTAGGACCCTACTTCATAGCCCTCACATACAGAAAGTGAAGACCCATGGGTCAAAAGACCCCTCGGCAACGTAGAAATGGTCTGAAGATCAGTGGGCCCGTCAACCCCAGAAGAGAAATGGCCCGAAGACCAAAAGACCCATCGGTTCTACAGAAAAAAATGACGTCTACGAAGCATGCTACGGGATAGCTAGATCCAACCATCCACAACTCAGAAGGCAAAGAAACTAGGTCCCAAAAGAAGCTTAGTCTTTCAGAACAAAAGGTGTTGTAAAATACACACAACAAAGCACAATAGCTTTTCACATAACAAAACCAAAGTCGTTGCAGAAACAAAAGTTTTTTGCCAAGACTAGCATAACACGAAAATCCAAACAAAAGTCAGAGACCGAAACACACTTTCAAACCAGATCAGAGATCGGAGACATAATGAATAATTTCATAATAGAAATACCTGTAAATGCATATTAAAACATGTCAAAATAGCTTATATATACTAAGGGGATCATAACTCCGCAAACGGAGCTCATACAAACATTTTAGACGAACACAGGAGGCTGTCCGGACATGCGTCTGGGCTTACAAGTCTGGACACATACCGAGACTTAAAACAGAAGAAATTCGGACATGTGTCCGAGCTTGCAGATCCGGACGCAAGTCGAAGTGCAAATCTTGGCACCGTCCTCGCACCTCGTCTAAACATAGTGAAAACCGTCAAAATATAGAGGCGTTCAAAGCACTGTCCGAACATACAAGTGCGGATGGAGCAAAAACTGTAGAATTAGAAGGTAAAACAGATGAAAACTAGAGCCTCAAATTCACCATTGAATATACATATCTTTCCATAACAAAGTAGGCAAATCAAAACACTTTCCATGGGGTTATAACAGAGCATAACAAAGATAAAAAATCATTACAGATTCACAATGTAATAAGAGAATAATCAGACACAATCATAAACAAAACGAAACCTAGAATCCCCATGGGTGAACACACCTAAACCGAATCCATCTACCACCTACCTTAAATCGAAGACCCACATGATTCGATGGACTACACACAACACTCTCCTCGAATCCCCACTCGAAACCCGATGAACAATCAACTGAATTAAACGGAAGTTAAAACCAAATTCAGAAATGAAGAACACGAAACGAAGAACGAAACAAAAATAAACCCACAACTCAAACTTGAATTCTGATGGACTAGCAAATGACTCTCCCCAAACTGCACCACTCGAACAATCAAATTGTTGAGAGCATTAGAATAGAGGAAGAAGGTGAAGGGTGAAGGAAAGAAATGAGAGGGAGTGAAGGGGATGAGGGAAAGAGTCAGGAAAGATAATTGGGGAAAAATAAAAGGAAATAAGGAAGAACATTCTGAACATAATAATTACAAGCCAAATGATACTAATGCCCCCTCTTCTCTAAGCTAATATAAACAATCAGAAATAACATACTCTCATTAACATAAGGTAGAAATATGACATACACTTCCTTTGTGAATCAGAAACAAATTTAAAAAATGGGGCACAACAAAAATGAAAAGTTTAAAGTGAATGTACTGAATGAAAAAAAAATACACACTCTGTCATTTATTGTGTCAAAACCTGTACTCTAATCTACACCATTCTCACATATGTCTCCTTGGGCCTCAAAACATACACACCACTATCAATAAGTTTTTTGTCATTCCTTCACAAAATTGGCAGCACATCAAACATGATGGAGTATTTGATATTAGCCAACAATTTAAAAAAAATTCAACCATCAAAAATATTTGAAATACACTAAATTGGCAAGATACATAAATAAGATATATAAAAGAAAATATAAATACTGAAAAGGAAGCACATGAGCATAGAATAGTAAGATATCTTACCAGAAGCTCAACATCTTTACCTTAATCAAATTCAAATGGTACATTGACCTTCAAATCTCTATTGTCTAATACTTCAATTGAAATTGACTACTACTAATGGTCTCCACGACTAAGAAGTATCAACAACGCCAACGCCTTCTTCCCAAAATAATTGGTCGACTGATATACTTAGACAATATGATATATTATATTGACCTAACAATTTTCTTTGACATCCATTTGTGCATGTCAACCAATGACCAACAAGAGTAATAAAAAGTAATGACCATGCCATAAATGTCCAACAATACTTTCCTTCCTTCTTTGTTTGTACTAGCTATAGATCCTAAAGAATCAAAATAAGATCACATACATTAGTCATCAAAATTAACCTCGTTTCATGTTTGTCAAAATTAGTCCAACATCTATATTCAAGGAGAGCCTCACTATTTCTCCTTTTAAATTCTATTGTCTAAATATTACACCTAAAATTGAATTTTTTGTCATAAGACTTCATTACCATTTTTCCATCCAAACAAAGAAAATTTACAAATCATAAGAAGGAAACATCAAGGATGCTGACTGCAACATATATTGATGATACTTTCCCATCCACAAAAACAAGAGTGGCAGTTACAAAAGTGGATTTTATTATTTCTCTGCACATGTTTCAATACTTCTCCATCTCCCTCTTTTCCCACTAGTATGTTTGCTCGGCTTCAATTAAATTTCCATCACTCAGACAATATCAACATATATTAAGCTTACAGAAAAGCCAACTAGATTTTTTTCAATTTGATTAGTTTAAAACACTAATATTGAGAATGCAAAATCGAGCGTACGACAGTCCGTGCAACTATTGTGCAAACCGGTGATATGCCAGTCCTAGTCAGCTGCTGACTAGATTCTTTTGCTAACTAGGCTCCCTTTTTTACTATATTAACTTTAAATGGTTGTAACTTTTAATATATAAGTCCAAAATGAAAAAAACAATTATATCATTGTTCATCTAAATTCAAGCTCTTCAAAACAAGACCATACATGGATATGTTTTGACAACTTAAAAAAAACATATTTACACATGTGTATGATGATACAGTAAAATCATATATGATTCATTAGTTTTGATATTATGATTCATTAAAATTGGTATTATGATTCATTAACTAATAAGTGGTGAATTAGAGTTCGAACCCGATAAAAATCATTATTGTTTGGTAGTGTATTATTATAGATGTATGGTGTATTTTAAACCTTATATGGTGAATCAAATATTTTTCTTATGTACCAAATATTGTTTTGTGTTGTATTGTTTAAAAATTTTCTTTTTATATGTGACTGATGAATCACTAAAATGATGTTATGATTCATTAAATTTGATATTATGATTCATAAAATTGGTCTTATGATTCATAACTAATAAGTGGTGAATTAGATGACAAACTCCGGAACCGAATAAAAATCATTATTGTTTTTAGTGTATTATCATTGTATTGTAATATATGTTAAACCTTATATGGTGAATGATGTATTTTTGTTACGTACCAAATATTGTTTTGTGTTATATTCTTGTTTAAAATTTTTCTTTTTATACATGACTGATGATTCACTAAAATGATGTTATGATTCAATAAATATGATATTATTATTCATTGAAATTGGTATTATGATTCATTAAATAATAAGTGGTGAATTAGATAACAAATTTCAGAACAAAGACTGAATCATTATTGTTTTGTGGTGTATTATCAATGTTATATGGTGTATTTTAAACTGTACGTGGTGAATCATAAGTGTTGTTGATATATGTTAATATGTACATATAACTAACATAAAATTTTAAACTTGTCAAAACATATCCATGACTAGTCTTGTTTTAAAGAGCTTGAATTTAGATGAATAATGGTGCACATTTTTTTTTATTTTGGACTTATATTTTAAAAGTTATGACTATTTAAAGTTAATACAAATCTTATCTCATTTATTATGCCACATAAGCAGTCCAGTCAGCAAGCTGACTAGATTGCCCCATACACAGCCGCAATATACTGAGAACGGCCTTCCCACACTATATCTACCGACTGTATTGAGACACACCCCAACCAATAATCCTAAACATACAACAAACTTAAACTGCCTCTATACCACCTCAACAGCTAATCCATTCATTATTTCACAATTACTTACCTTCGCAGCGGATATTACATACACAACGGAGGGTGTACAATGCCGTTAGTCACCCACGTGACTAACAAGGCCAATTGCAAATACAACATACTATCGGTCTGATGAACTTGAATATACCGAGCAATCAAACAACACTACTACATTACATTCCTTTACCGATTCCAATATCTATACCTCAAATCAATACTATACCGAGTTTCTACCATCATTAAGTTTGCCGATACAATTCGGGTTTACAATTCCACGTTACAAAATTAATACAATGTTTCTTAATCAACTACCCAAGCTTATACAATCATCCCCGTCCTACACTCGAACGGAATTCGGCTTCAAATACCTGTAAAATAAAAACGGTGCCCCTAGGGGCTTAGCAAATTGCTGCATATGAAATTCGCATACCCCGCGTGCTAACGGAGGTACGCCGACTACTTTGTCGAGAGCATGGGATTCATTTTAATTCACTCAATATGCAAATAGCAATACATTATGTATGTATACTAGCACAAGCATTATACACTCAATCATGGAATACAATTCTTAACTATACATCGAGGTTGTTAGTTCATATTACTTACTCTTAGGCCTTGGGGGTTCCTCCCTCACTAATGCCTTAATTGCTTATTCGTTATTCTCCCATTCTCTTGGAATACTCATACTCGATCTCTCTTAGGTTTGTAGATACTACAAGTCTTCATACTCAATTCTCTACTCTCGATACTCAATTCTCGATTCTCAATTCCAATACTAAAATTTTCAATTCTCAATTACATACTTAATTCTCATTACTTAATTGGATATCTTTTAAGTCATTACCCATGACCTCCGGGCAGAGCCATACACAAGGCTCACCATCGGGCTTACAATACTCGTCTTACTTCCCCAGCTACGACCCTACACCAGATCTAGTGTGGTGGGGAGGTTCGACTACCAAACAGAACTATACACCTAGTTCCTCAAATAAAAAAACGTCTGGTTCTCTACCGGACTACTCAATTCCCAAATACTCCTCTCTCGGAGTTATATTACAATCTCAAGGATTAGCCTAGAAGTATCTCTCTCGATATCCTCTAATAGCTTAGGGAATTATTTCAATTTCTAGTATTCTCAGATTTAAAGGTTTCCCAACGTATCAAATACTTTTATGTTCGAGACATATTCTCTTACTAGGTCGGATCCTCATATTCTGGGTTGACTATTTTACTAAGGGAGTGTGATGGTCCCTTATCAATCGTTTACTTCTTCCAATAGTTTATATCTATGAACTATCATTATCCTCTCAGTAGAGGTTTGTTACATACTTCCACTACTACTTGTATTGTGGATTATTTCCAATTCGGTTTTCTTACTGTTATCGGGAGTTTACTAATCCCGTACTACTCTCTCACGTTCTAGTGAGTTCATAGGTTTGCATTATCGTTTCTTGGTTCGATAGTTTTCGAGTGTTTCCACGTTTTCGTTATTTTGCGAAACGACCCTATCTATGAGTCACTAATCAAACAAGACTCAACTATGAGTCGACCTATAGTGCACATTCACATCCAAGCACTTCATCCACATTCACACCTTTCATGAATTATACAAACTTCGAATTCAATATGCAGTTCAACAAGGAACAATACGTTACAAGCACAAGAAAGTGCAAACAATCTGATTCGTGCATTTATCTTGTTTAGGTGATAACACAAAGTACACAAGCACACAAATCAGAGTAACCAAGGTAGCATACAGGGCATGAGAAAATCATACCTTACACCATGGTTTAACATTACCGGGTCACCTCACATTGCTCGGTTCACACTTGATCAACTGATTACATGTCAAATGGTTCTATTAACAACAATACTTTACGGTAGGTCAATAATTAGTACTCCCGTACTTACCCCGTTGTCCCGTTATTCTTGGTTTTACTCTTATCAACTTATATTCTTACTTCTCACTCACTTCTAGCACTTGTTTATTCTTCTTAGGACCTTTACAAGTCACATAACAACTCCTAAACATCATCTATTACCATTACCATTCAATCCCCCATGTTTTAAAGCCTTAAAACTACTTTCAGCACATTTTTGGGGGTGGTCCGGGACTTGGTCCGCACCCAAGGTCCCGGACCAACATTTCATAACTTTCGGGCTATTTTCTTACCTGGTCCGGGACTTGGTCTGGGTCCTAGGTCCCGGACCAGCTGCTGGAAAATCTCTCGGGGCATTTTTAATGGCGGTCCGGGACTTGGTGCGACCCCTAAGTCCCGGACCCTGCTAAAAAGCTGATAAAACTACAATTTTCAACCCCAATTCCAACCTTAATCCACACCTAATCATTCTCTAATCTTTCCACATGTTTTTTAGATGTTTAATCACCTAAAACACATGCTCTAAAATTTCTCAAATCATTGGTTTAATCCTTGCTCAACTTCTTGCTCAAATTCAATAAATTTCCATTCTCACCTTTACATTTTGCACACTTGTGCATTTCTAGCTTCTTCTTGATAGTTTATACCTCCTTCCAACCTTACCAAATCTCTTATTGACCATTCCACTTCAATTCTAGACCAATGCACTTCTAAAACATAAGCTCACTCCTTGTTTCACAAATTAAGCACTCAAGCTCATCTCAAGCCCATCCAAGACTTTCTCACAGAGTTTGTGCTACAGATTTTGCACCCTCTCCTCCTCCCTCCAATCAACACTTCAATGTGATTAACTCAAATCAACCTTCATCCATACTAGCTAACCCTAGGTTATTCTTCACTCAAGACATCACTTAAATCACTTAGATTTCTACCAAAATTTTACCATAACCCGGCTACTTTTCTAACATTGACCAAAACTCCTATCATCACTTAATTCCATTCAAAACTAAACAAACCCTTAGTAGGTTCTAACAGCATACATCAATTCTCCAAGGCTCATCAAATTCTTCAAATACAACATAATGGATAAATCATAAAATGCATGGCTCTTAGGCCCTTAAATCAAGCATTAATTCACAACTCTCTCAACTACCACTAAGTACATATTTAACACAATTTTGGGTTCATTCAATTACTTTTCATCCAAAATTCTAAAAGCATTAAGTTAGGCTCCAAGGTAGATTATTTACCTATATTCATAAGCCTTCTCTCCTTTCACTCCTCTTCTTTCTCTTCTCCTTTATCTTGATTGAAAATCGGCCAAGGGCCATGGAGTTGACCAACTCCAAATCGATACCCCAAGATGAACTGAGACCAAGCAAAGACACTTAGAATCATTATTTGTCCTAGATTAAAAGGAGGTGTTCCAAGCTCAAAATTTAGGGGTTTACCTTTAAACCCTAAGATGGGATTTGGTCTTGAATCAAGGAAGTACTCCCACTAAGCTTTTGTGGATTGGAACTATACTCATACAAGGGGAAAAACAAGACTCCATGAGAGACCAAAATCGGCTAAGGTAAGGAAATGGAGGAAGATGAGTTTTTCTCTTGAAACTTCTTACCTTAAATGGAAGAGGAGACTCCAAGCTCCAAGAAACACCAACTTTCTCTTCAAATGGGCTATACCCATGGAGATGAACTTCAAGATTTTGGGATTTTGAAAAGGGGGGAATGTAGATCTTGGCGAGGGGAGTTCAAATATGCAATTTATTTTTGATTTGGGGCTTAAATGAAGCTTGGGCATGAGAAGAGAGTGGAGTAGCCATGGGAGCTCTTGAGAAGCTCCATATTACCGTGAGGAAGAAGAAGAATCAGAAGAAGAAGAATAGAGGGGAGTCTCAATTTGGGGAAGGAATGAATAGAGAGAAAGAAGAGAGAGAGAGAGATGAGGAGAGAGAGAGAGAGAGAGAGAGAGAGAGAGAGAGAGAGAGAGAGAGAGAGAGAGAGAGAGAGAGTGTGTGAGTGAGGGTTTTAACTTACTTTTTGCTTTGTACTTTTGTCCTTTTGTGCATAAAATGAATTAAGGAAGGGGAGTAGTCATCCGTCCCACACAGTCCACACACACAAATTTCTGATTTTTATTTACAAATAGGGGAGTGATTTTGGTCTTATTAAACTAACACCCCACAAGTTCTAGTTTTTACACTATTCACTCACCGAAACCCGTTGTTCGGAATTTTCTTGTTATTTAATTTTAATGGTTCCTAAGCTTCCATTAATGTTCAATTATAGTTATTTGATTGACCATAATTTTACGGGTCCATTTGACCACTCAAATTCACGTTTTCGGGTTTTCTCGAAAAACACGCTTTAAGACTCCGTTAGCGTTTTAGTCCATTATCTGGATCCGTTTTCTTCGGGAATTGTTCCCGTACATGAATTAGGCATGAAAAAATTTAGATATTCATCTAATACTCTAACCGAGGTCACATTACCTCCAATGGTTGTGTGTAACGCTCTTTTTTTATAATTTATGCTTTTTAAGCGTTTCCTCTTTTCTTTTGGCTTTATTTTCTTACCAAAATTATTTAGGCACTATTAGGCCCTCAAATACCATATTAGAATAATTTAATCACCATAATTAAGTTCAGGGTATTTCAATCTACCCCTTAGAGAACGTTTCCCTCAAAGTTGGTGAATCTAATATTGTTACTCACATGGGTACTCTATGCTAAGGTTATAACCTCTATATAACCTAAGACCCCAAATGTCTGACTCGATGTATACCGCACATCCATACAGCATGTCACTGCATGCATAGTAATCAAAAATATTCTTTTTCAAACTCTCCACGGGGTCCATCCGAAGATAAAGAAGGTACCATCCTCTCCCATGTCGAGTGATCCCTAAGGTACCGGTCACGTTTGAACACTTACGCTTTCTGGTTCACGGCCGTCATGACATTGGGTACTTATGCTTTCTGGCCCTACGGTTATTTGGTTCTGATCAAATTCATTTGCACATCTAGAGATCCTCAGCACTATTACTCATACTTACTGCAGGACTACTCGGTCCGAGTGCCCTTGGAAAAATATAAAACACACACTGTCACCGCACCCAACCAGCCACTTAGGACCGCCGCACGAACGGTGTAGTGGTTTCAAAACTAATCTTCACTTCCACCGGCTCACAACTAGCCTTACTTCCCGGGTTTCGACCCGCTACCGGGCCTAGCCATGGGAAGGTCCAACTAGCACCCGTGGACCGGTTTCAAAACCGGTCCTCATTCTCGATTTGAAGAAAATCATTTGTGTCAAAATTAGTTTGGAAATTCATTTTGAAAACTCCATACATCTCCAAATTTCAATTTATGATAATTACACCTATTACTAGCGTTATTTCGTGACCACTTATAGGGAGCTTTAAGAGTCATTCAACCCCAATGTGATCAGCACTGGAGTCGAACTATCCTTCCACCCCAATTTGTGTTCGGTTTCCCTTGATCGCTAGCAAATCAAGTTCCACCTCCCTCCTCCATTCACACAATCAAATAGTCAATCATTATTTCATTTTCTATCTTCTTAATCTTTCTAGCCATAATCACCAAGTCATACATTTCCCAATTTCTAGAATTCTTTTCCTTACTTCTTAATTATCTCGTCAGTCATTACTTAATTTATTCAAAATACTTACCTAAGAATTTCAAAAGCATAATTCCAATTAGTTTTTTATCCGTTTACAATTCAATTCAAATCAAATCAAGTCACCTAGGGGACTCAATTCCCACTAGGTTCAACATCGGTTTCATACCGATTTATACTCGTCAAATACATCTGTTTCGTACCGATTTATACTCATCAAATCTCCCAAACATACTCATTTCTCATACTATTACCAATTGGGGTTCTCATTCCCCTGGAGTTTCTCTACTCCTTTCCTCTTTAAATCTCACAATTAATTATATTTACACTATGAATGGATACATATGTTTATGTAACATAAGTACCAATCATCAAGACAAATTCTTTTGCGCTATGCGCATTGTAGTTTACACACTTATCACGTAAAACATACACTTCGCGGTTTTCGCTCTACCCCCTTAAAAGGGATTACGCCCACATAATACCACATGTCAATATTGGACATTGATTAAAAGCGCTCAGCCGCCATGGAGTGTTTCAGCTTTCATCGGTCTATCGTACAATGTTCTTTGATCAAAAGGTCTTAACCATATTGTTGGTTAGTCCCTACACCAAGAATTGAAATTGGAGTTTGTTTAACTCTTAACCGGGTTCAGTTCTAGCCTTTTAGGCTTCAAGGCATTGATGGTTAGCCATTTATTCACTAGGTGTATTAAACCTTAGAATTCTGGCCCACTAGTTTCTGCTGTGTGACCCTGATAACTTAGGTTGTTCGCCCTTCTCGTTATTCTTAATGTGTTAGACATCACCTTTTTATCCCTTTTTATCTTGGGAATAAGGTTTCTCAATCCAGTGTGGTATTTCTTACCGTACGTGAACTCCTCTTTGGAAATCTATTACATACTGTTGTGTACTTGAGTGATTATTCACTTCGTTCTCCTGACATGTTGTCAGTTGAGGTTGAGCTACTACTTGGCACGTAGTGCTTCCTCTATTACAGTGGCTTCTGAACTATGCCCACTTAACTGGTTGTGTACAAGTGTTCTTTACTTGTATGACCTTGTATTTTCTGTGCATTGGTCTTCTAAACGTTCATGGGTTTCCTACAGCTTCTATTCCGGTGGAATTCACTTCTTGTGATTGTTGGTGTGTTCCACACCATTCGTGCTTCTTTGGCCTTAGGCCGTATGGTTTCTAAGCATCTGTTTAATTGGCTTATGCCATGTTCATTGGTGTGTTTGTGCACCTTCCGTATCCAATACGGTTGATTGTTTAGCCATGGGGTACTCTTGACCCGAAGTTCATTACTTCACTTATCGGTTTGATCCTTTAAGGATATGCTTCTGGTTTCTTATGCAATTGTAATAGGAATTGACATTACCTCCTCCGTGAGGTGTTTCATCATATGGTGCAGACTCCTGGCTTGTTGCCTGATCTGTCTACCATCTCTTTTAGCATCTCTATGTCATTATTGTTTATACACATACATTAGTCGCTTGCTGCACACCATGTTCTTACTGATTCCGCGGTATTGGTTTATATGGCATCCGCTGTTGCTAGCTTCAGCTCACGCATTTCCACCATTTATACCATGGTTCACCATTTATATCTCTGAGCTCCTTGAGCGTTATTTACTTTACACTTCCCATTTATACTTCACGTATTTCTTCTAGACCGATTACTATTTGGTTCTTGTCAGTAGTCATCAAAGTTTCCTTCTGTTTCATCCTATTCAAGTTATTGCCTGGCAATGATTATATGCTCAAGCTTCACTACATTAGTAGTTCTGAGAGAGATGCATCTTCAGACTTCCGCTGATGACATCCTCTTCTTTGGAATATGTTTACCGCTCTCGTGGTCTCACAGTAGCGAGTGGTATTCTCACGTGTTATTTATTAAACCGTCTTCGCTGGTGCCGTTCTTGGCAACTCCCATATGGTTCACAACAGGTTTTGCAACCGTTGGATCTATGTATTGTAGTATGTTCATGGCATACTAGCCACGTTGCCTAGAGCTGTGCCCATCTTAGGCTGTTTACAAGCATTGCTTCTCTTTATATCATCAAATGGTTTGGAGGTAACATTGGGCTCCATGATAAGATCATCGCGTCACACTTCCGTTCGTTGGAGGCCCTTTAAGTATGTTGGTATTGATCGGTACTATTTATTAATTTAGGGTATCCCCTGGTAAGTGGGATCCCTTCGGTGTTCTAACCGAGTGTTCGTTCCAAATCTTGTGTTTTTATCACAACATTTAGTTCGACACCCTTCAAGGATTGCTCATGGGTGTTATCACGTTATGTCATTACCTTTGGCTAACCTTTGAGTATGTTCAGTTTACTGCGTCGCGGTTCTGGATTTCAAGTTGTCCCGTTTAGGGTTATCCGTCTCCCGTTCTTAGGGTAGACCATGGGTACTTCTCTTATGTTTTTGCTTGGATTGATATCCTCTTCAATGATGAACGGTATTCTCCGGTACCCTATATGATCACTCTGGGTATTTATCTTGTCCATTGAATGTTGAAGTGTTCGCGTTAGGCATTTCCTTTCTGGGTTTAGACTGGTATTCATCCCGGTTATCCCGTATTTGCTTCAAGATTTCTTGAGGCATATCCAATGTCTTTACTCAAATGCTCATGCTTCTCGCACTTCCTAACTCCTAATCATCCTCCTGGAGTAAGTTCTTGACTCCTTTAACTTGTAGGCTTATCTGAGTTCCTTCGATTGTTTGAGGTATCCAACTGTTTCGGTTTGAATTTACCTATGGTCGTAGTACGGAGTTGACTACTTCCCGTGTTTCGTACAACACTTGCATACATATGGGGGACCTAATTGGCACATTATCACTTACCTGACAACTCTTAAAGGGTCTGTCAGGCCCGCATGCTCCTTCGGAGTGCGGTCATCCCACATCCCGTATTTGGGTACACTCGTAGTGCTCGTCACACGCCTAGGTGAAGTATTATATTGTCAACTCCTTTTGTATCATTCTATGATACTCACCGTGATTCTCTGGTTTGGTTTTAAAATTTGAGGTTTTGAAAGAAATGTTTGGGTTTGAAAGAAAAGTTTGTGTCTTAAAGAAAATCTTGGGTTTGAAAGAAAATTCTCGTGGTATTGCCATGTCTGAGGTCTTGACCAAGCCTAGCTTCTCGCTGACTGGTATGTTCGTTAATATGATGGTCGGGGCGTCGGGCCCTTCCAAGGTTTGGTTCTTCAAGTCCTTAGGATTAGTGATCCTATATTTACTTCAATCTTCATGGTGGTACTTTAGTAAGTACTTGTTGGTTATCCAAAGTTTTCCAAATGGCCCTGCTATTGCTGCACTTGCCTTGGCAAGTGCGCGGGTAGGCTGTTTTTTAGGGTAGCATATACCGGTTACGGTATGGTTCCCATCCGTATTTGGTGGTTTTCTTGGATCTTCCTTGATCCTTTGATATTAGTGATCAATTACTGGGTAGCTTCCCAGTGATCTTGACATGGTTGTCATTAATCCGGTATTCCCAATCCTTGGGTTTCTCCATGTACCTTGCTTCGATGCCCGTTCCTACACCTTTATGGTGGTTACTGAGGCTTGACTAATCCTTAGGAGCTACGTCGTAGTCTTGTTGGTGTAAGTTTCATGAATATTCTCATAGTTGTCTGCACTATGCTATTCGGGTATTACTGCCTTTAGGCGTTGTAGGTTTGGAGTTTCCAACCTCGACTAATTCCTTAGTCGGTTAGTATACCGTTGCTGGTATTATCAAGCATTGCAGTCCACAGACTCTCTTGTCTCGGGTTCGTTGCTCCGCCTTTTTGCTTCAATGCGCGGTTGTGCTTCCCTTCTTGCCGGCTACGCATGGTTCTCGCGACTGCGAAGCACGTCGCCTCATGGTGCCGTAAATTTCATTATCATATATTTAGGATCTTCAATCTTCTACCGTTAAGTACGGTTATTGTCGTTCAAACGGAAACTGTCTTTGGGATTTCCAGTTCTTGGAATCTACCGTATGATTGGTTCCTTCTCTTACAAACTTTATTCTTGCAACTGCTAGATCGGGTTACCCAAGTATGAGAGGTCTTTCCATCTCTCTGGCGTTCTTTTCCCAACTTATAACGAGGGTTGCGGAGGGCGGGACTGGTTATGTAGGTAACCAGATCACACTGAAAGTTCCTATCTAGCGTACCTCACACGCTAACACTTAACCCTTAGCCCTAAGTCTCTAATTCCTAACTCGGTATTTTTCCTAAACTCAGTATTTCAACCATCAGAGCGATACTTCACTCTGATACCACTATTTGTAACACCCCTACCGCAAATCCATTCATTATTTCACAATTACTTACCTTCGCAGTGGATATTACATACACAACGGTGAGTGTACAATACCGTTAGTCACCCACGTGACTAACAAGGCCAATTGCAAATACAACATACTATCGGTCTGATGAACTTGAATATACCGAGCAATCAAACAACACTACATTACATTCCTTTACCGATTCCAATATCTTTACAATCTTCAAATCAATACTATACCGAGTTTCTACCATCATCAAGTTTGTCGATACAATTCGGGTTTACAATTCCACGTTACAAAATCAATACAATGTTCCTTAATCAACTACCCAAGCTTATACAGCCATCCCCATCCTACACTCGAACGGCATTCGGCTTCAAATACCTGTAAAAAAAACGGTGCCCCTAGGGGCTCAGCAAATTGCTGCATATGAAATTCGCATACCCCGCGTGCTAACGGGGGTACGCCGACTACTTTGTCGAGAGCATGGGATTCATTTTAATTCACTCAGCATGCTAAATAGCAATACATTATGTATGTATACTAGCACAAGCATTATACACTCAATCATGGAATACAATTCTTAACTACACATCGAGGTTGTTAGTTCATATTACTTACTCTCTTAGGCCTTGGGGGTTCCTCCCTCACTAATGCCTTAATTGCTTATTCGTTATTCTCCCATTCTCTTGGAATACTCATACTCGATCTCTCTTAGGTTCGTAGATACTACAAGTCTCCATACTCAATTCTTTACTCTCGATACTCAATTCGATTCTCAATTCCAATACTAAATTTTCAATTCTCAATTACATACTTAATTGGATATCTTTTAAGTCATTGCCCATGACCTTCGGGCAGAGCCATACACAAGGCTCACCACTAGGCTTACAATACTCGTCTTACTTCCCCGGATATGACTCTACACCGGATCTAGTGTGGTGGAGAGGTTTGACTACCAAACGGAACTATACACCTAGTTCCTCAAATACACAAACGTCTGGTTCTCTACCGGACTACTCAATTCCCAAATACTCCTCTCTTGGAGTTATATTACAATCTCAAGGATTAGCCTAGAAGTATCTCTCTCGATATCCTTTAATAGCTTAGGGAATTATTTCAATTTCTAGTATTCTCAGATTTAAGGGTTTCCCCAACGTTTCAAATACTTTTATGTTCGAGACATATTCTCTTACTAGGTCGAATCCTCATATTCTGGGTCGACTATTTTACTAAGGGAGTATGATGGTCCCTTATCAATCGTTTACTTCTTCCAACGCTTCATATCTATGAACTATCATTATCCTCCAAGTAGAGGTTCGTTACATACTTCCACTACTACTTGTATTGTGGATTATATCCAATTCGGTTGTCTTACTGTTATCAGGAGTTTACTAATCCCGTACTACTCTCTCACGTTCTAGTGAGTTCATAAGTTTGCATTATCGTTTCTTGGTTCGATAGTTATCGTGTGTTTCCACGTTTTCATTATTTTGTGAAACAACCCTATCTACGAGTCACTAATCAAACAAGACTCAACTATGAGTCGACCTATAGTGCACATTCACATCCAAGCACTTCATCACATTCACACCTTTCATGAATTATACAAACTACAAATTCAATATGCAGTTCAACAAGGAACAATACGTTACAAGCACAAGAAAGTGCAAACAATCTGATTCGTGCATTTATCTTGTTTAGGTGATAACACAAAGCACACAAGCACACAAATCAGAGTAACCAAGGTAGCATACAGGACATGAGAAAATCATACCTTACACCATGGTTTAACTTTACCGGGTCACCTTACATTGCTCGGTTCATACTTGATCAACTGATTTCATGTCAAATGGTTCTATTTACAACAATACTTTACGGTAGGTAAATAATTACTACTCCCGTACTTACCCCGTTGTCCCGTTATTCTTTGTTTTACTCTTGTCAACTTATGTTCTTACTTCTCACTCACTTCTAACACTTGTTTTACTTCTTAGGACCTTTACAAGTCACCAAACAACTCCTAAACAGCATCTAATACCATTACCATTCAACCCCCCATGTTTTAAAGCCTTAAAACTACTTTGGGCGCATTTTTGGGGGTGGTCTAGGACTTGGTCCGCACCCAAGGTCCTGGACCAACGCATTTCATAACTTTCGGGCGATTTTCTTACCTGGTATGGGACTTGGTCCGGGTCCTAGGTCTCGGACCAGTTGCTGGAAAATCTCTCGGGGCATTTTTAATGGCGGTCTGGGACTTGGTGCGACCCCTAAGTCCCGGACCCTACTAAAAAGCTAATAACACTACAATTTTCAACCCCAATTCCAACCTTAATCCACACCTAATCATTCCCTAATCTTTCCACATGTTTTCTACATGTTAATCACCTTAAAACATGCTCTAAACTTCCTCAAATCATTGGTCTAATCCTTGCTCAACTTCTTGCTCAAATTCAGTAAATTTCCATTCTCACCTTTACATTTTGCACACTTGTGCATTTCTAGCTTCTTCTTGATAATTTCTACCTCCTTCCAACCTTACCAAAGCTCTTATTGACCATTCCAATTCATTCCTAGACCAATGCACTTCTAAAACCCAAGACTCATTGTTTCACAATTTAAGCTCTCAAGCTCATCTCAAGCCCATCCAAGACTTTCTCACACAATTTATGCTACAGATTTTGCACCCTCTCCTCCTCCCTCCAATCAACACTTCAATGTGATTTATTAACTCAAATCAACCTTCATCCATACTAGCTAAGCCTAGGTTATTCTTCACTCAAGACATCACTTAAATCACTTAGATTTCTACCGGAATTTTGCCATAACCCGACTACTTTTCTAACATTGCCCAAAACTCCTATCATCACTTAATTCCATTCAAAACTAACCAAACCCTTAGTTGGTTCTAACAGCACACATCAATTCTCCAAGGCTCACCAAATTCTCCAAATACAACATAATGCATAAATCATAAAATGCATGGCTCTTAGGCCCTTAAATCAAGCATTAATTCACAACTCTCTCAACTACCACCAAGTACATATTTAACACAATTTCGGGTTCATTCAATTACTTCACATCCCAAAATTCTAAAAGCATTAAGTTAGGCTCCAAGGTAGATTATTTACCTTATATTCACAAGCCTTCTCTCCTTTCACTCCTCTTCTTTCTCTTCTCATTTCTCTTGATTGAAAATCGGCCAAGGGCCATGGAGTTGACCAACTCCAAATCGACACAAGATGAAATGAGACCAAGCAAATACACTTAGAATCATTATTTGTTCTAGATTAAAAGGAGGTGTTCCAAGCTCAAAGTTTAAGGGTTTACCTTTAAACCCTAAGATGGGATTTGGTCTTGAATCAAGGAAGAACTCCCACTAAGCTTTTGTGGATTGGAACAATACTCATACAAGGGGAAAACAAGACTCCATGAGAGGCCAAAATCGGCTAAGGTAAGGAAATGGAGGAATATGAGTTTTTCTCTTGAAACTTCTTACCTTAAATGGAAGAGGAGCTCCAAGCTCCAAGAAACACCAACTTTATCTTCAAATGGGCTATACCCATGGAGATGAACTTCAAGCTTTTGGGATTTTGAAAAGAGGGGAATGCAGAGCTTGGTGAGGGGAGTTCAAATATGCAATTTGTTTTTGATTTGGGGCTTTAATGAAGCTTGGGCATGAGAAGAGAGTGAAGTAGCCATGGGAGCTCTTGAGAAGCTCCATATTACCGTGAGGATGAAGAAGAATCAGAAGAAGAAGGAAAGAGAGGGGAGTCTCACGTTGGGAAAGGAAAGAATGAGAAGAGAAAGAGAGTGAGTGAGGGTTTTAACTTACTTTTTGCTTTATGCTTTTGTCCTTTTGTGTATAAAATGAATTAAGGAGGGGGGGAGTAGTCAACCGTCCCACACAGCCCACACACACAAATTTCTGATGTTTATTTACAAATGGGGGAGTCATTTTGGTTTTATTACACTAACACCCCACAAGTTCTAGTTTTTACACTATTCACTCACCGGAACCTGTTTTCTAGAATTTTCTTGTTTAATTAATTTTAATGGTTCGTAAGCTTCCATTAATGTTAAATTATAGTTATTTGGTTGACCATAATTCTTACGGGTCCATTTGACCACTCAATTTTATGTTTTCGGGTTTTCTCGAAAAACGTGCTTTAAGACTCCGTTAGCGTTTTAGTCCATTATCTGGATCCGTTTTCTTCAGAAATTGTTCCCATACATGAATTAGGCATGAATAAGCCTTAGGAATCCATCTAATACTCTAACCTAGGTCACATACCTCCAATGGTTGCGTAACACTCGTTTTTTACAATTTACACTTTTTAAGTGTTTCCTATTTTCTTGTTGCTTTATTTTCTTTACCAAAATTCTTTAGGCACTATTAGGCCCTCAAATACCATATTAGAATAATTTAATCACCATAATTAAGTTCAGGGTATTTCAACCTCATACGTGACATCCACAACTATGGCAAGTAAAAAGAAAACATATAACCTGCTACTAAAATAAAATATTCATAAATCAAACAGAACTTTCTTATCATTATAATTAAAAGGAAGAAAATGCTGCTTTACACTAGAAAAGAGTAATTGATCACTAAGAGCAAGAGTAATAAGCGAAAACAAATAGCTTATAGCTGAAACAAATACTCGTATAAACATGCAAGACCTAAATAAGACGAAATATCGAAAGTTTTATAAATCTCAAAAATTGACTAACCATGGTTATCTATTTGGATCTTCTTCTGCTTGGTTATTGACATTCACCACCGAAGCAGACATAATGAAGGAAGGAGATGAAGATTTGCGCTAGTTATTGCAGAAATCAGGAACAAGTACTACGGAAATGGGATGGCTAAAATTTGGGAAGTTGGAAGATGTAGATAAAGTAACAACCAACTGAACCGTCGAGAGGGTAAATGGGTTTGTATCTCCCACAAAATCAATAGAATAAGAAAGAGAAGAGTACGTTGAGAGAGATAAAGGAGAAGAAAGAGAAGAGTATAAGAATAGAGAAGAGGAGAAATGAGATTGAAGAAGACACAAGAGTGGCTAGTACAAGAATAGAAAATATAAAAATTACAAAAATGAGTTAATGTAGCTATCCATAAGTACATATACATGTAGCTAAGAATTGCTTGACATTGCTCTAGTGCTGATTTTGTGGTATCAATGGGATCAAGTCGTTTAATTGTCTCGCTAAGTGTGTCATTTGGTTGTTCTTTTTCCTAGAATTTGGTTCTTTCACGGTCTTTGCTCTAATTTTTGTTAATGTTATATTTTAGCTAATTGAATTTGCCTAGTAATATTAATTAGTAATAAAAATGGATGTAGTGATCAGTTTCCTAAAAATCGGGAACATTAACTTTTCATTAAGGAATAAGGATGAACATTAATTGGGCATGGATCCCAGAAAGGACTTTATAATGCCTTTACCATAAAGGCTTCAATAACATTCGTTAGATCTACAACCATTTAATCAATGGTTGAGATTAAAACCTAATACTACTAACCTTCTTCTCCTTCTATTCCAGAAAAGAAGACAAATTGTTCTACCTCAGCCGCACTGCACACACCTTCTTTAGTTCTGCTCTTCTCCTCACCTTCTTCCTCAGCGACTGCACTTTCTTCCTCAGCCAACTGCATCTTCTTCCTCAGCCAACCACACCTTCTTCCTCAGCCAACTGCACCTTCTTCTCCTCACCGTCTGCTGGGGTCGACGACTTCAAATTCTTCTTCTTACTAGCAAATTGAAGGTACGTGGTTGAAATGTTGCCATTGAATGCTGGTGCCTGCTTCGTTATTTCTGTGGCTTTAATCTTGTTATTCTCAATTTCTCACCTAAAGTTCTGCGATGTAGCCGATTCTGTTTTCCAATTGAGTTTTTAGCCTTTACTCTAACCAGGGAAATGCGGGCCAACTTCGATTGTCCACTTACGCTTATGTAACATTTTGGTCTCATGATTAGCGCTCTGAAAGTCCCTCCTGTTATCAGTTTAAGAGGAATGGATATCCCTCGCCTTAATTCTCACTAGTAGAAAAAAGATTTTAAATGACGCACTTTAAACCACGGTTAATCACATAACCGTCATTTAAAAATTTTATACTACGGTTATTAGCATAACCGTCACAAAAAGTGTCGGCGGGAGATTTTATACCACGGTTCTGGGTGGAACCGTCATATATAGCTTGACACGTTACATTTTATACCACGGTTCTGATGGAACCGTCATATATAGTTTGACGCATTGTATTATATACCACGGTTCTGGGTGGAACCGTCATATATAGTTTGACGCGTTACATTTTATACCACGGTTCTAATGGAACCGTCATATATAGTTTGACGTGTTGTATTATATACCACGGTTCTGGGTGGAACCGTCATATATAGTTTGACGCGTTGCATTTTAAACCACGATTTTGTCAAAACCGTCGTTTTTAGTCATGGTCAAACAACTTTAAATGACGGTTTCTTGGAAGAACCGTGGTATATAGTCTAAGCGGAAATTTTGATTTTCGGCCCAAATTAACGCGGCTCTTTCTCCGTTCTCTTACATATATTTTCTCTCACTTTTGCAACCCACACTGGTGAATAAATCGAACGTGCTCGCTAGCCTCAACTCTTCTTCTCTTCAACTCCTTTATTTTTTGCAACCCACCGGCGAACATGGAACTCTGCGCCTCTTCTTCAACTTCGCAACACACCGGCGAACTGGAAAACAAGGAACACATGCTCTGCGCCTCTTCTTCATACTCTGCGCCTCTTCTTCACGATAATTTTTGTGAACAAGGAACACATGCTCTGCGTCTTTCTTTATCTTCATTGTAATTTTTGCAACCCTAACCGGCGAACACACGGTAATTTTGTAGCCCACTGACGAACACGGTAATTTTGCAACCCACCGACGAACAAGGAATACAACATTCACTCATTATTTTGTAACCCTAATTCGCATACAAGGAACATACATGTTCTGGCCTCTTCATTCTGTAGTGTTTGAGCTTTGTAGAGATTAGATTGAAGGCGGCGCTAAATCGCCGACGATTTTAGAAAAAAAAATCAGACTATAAACCACGGTTTTATGAATAACCGTGGTTTATTTGTTGATTTTATACATTATATACCACAGTTTTACACAATAACCGTCATTAATACTCACTTTATACCACGGTTCGGGCTTTTACCGTGGTATAAAGTCAATGATATCGCGGGAGAAAGGGGTCTTAAGAGACGGTCAAAACGAACTGTGGTTTATAACCTCACTTTTAAACGATGGTTTTAAACCGTGGTATATAGTTATTTTCTATATGTGACGCGAGTATATACCACGGTTTCTAACCATGGTATATAGGCAAAATAACCGTGGTTAAAAACATTTTTTGCACTAGTGTCTTTGTTACAGATGTTGTTGCTGCCAGAAAACTACTGTTGCTTCTTCCTGTCAGCATAATTTTAATCTAGACCCGTCTTCAGAGTTCATTTGTCAGTTTAATTGCTTGGGGTCTTGTGAATTTCAGGTGTCTGACTAATAATGCTTAATTCCTACAGTGGTGGAGAACTCTAGATACTTCTTTTTAAATGTATACACTTTTGAGCACCAAATTAGTTTTCCATGTTTGTTTGAGCACCAAACGTACACAATTCATGAGCTGGGGAAAGTACAACGACATAGCAACCAATGTCTTATGACAATCACTTTTAGGTTTCTATTGTGCTTGAATTTTTGGTTTGTTTGAGAAATCTTCCAAAATCATCAATTGTTCATCTCCAATTTTTCTCAGATGTGGAATCTCATATTGATATGTACTGCCACTAATTCCAAGTCTTAGTTTCTTGATTAGTGGCAATTCTAGTTGTCCTTTTAAAACTTGGCACTGTCTGAATTTTATATCTATGCTAATGTTGTAGGTACACTGACTATTATATTGTGCTTTTTGTTTAAAATCTTTAGCAGCTTTAGAATCAATGTATAGATACAGATGAACTACACAAGGGATAAGAACAATTGTCGACAAGTTGAAAAATAATGACAAAAAAATAAAAGCAATAAGAGAGGATGCTTTGGTAGCTTCTTAATGATCACTGAAAATTTTGTTCGAGCTGAAATTAAGGAGTATATACTGGAGCATTATGATGCACAAACAAAAACCCTTTGATTTTCAAATGGTAGAGAATTAGAGATCACATCAAATGATGTAAATCGAGTCTATCTTCTGCCAAATGAGGGAAAGAAAATCAAAGTAGAAGAAGATCACAAAGAGCTCCTCATGATTCTTGATATGGAGTTGGACTTGAAAATGAACCAAAAGGGTGGCACAAGTTTGGAGTTGTGAAGAAGAGGTTAGAAGTCACTGAAGATCCTGAGAAATTTGCCAAATTATTTGTGCTTCTAGTGATTGCAACATTATTCCGGCCTACATCTGCCTATCTTATTGATCTAAGACCATATATGAAGTGCTAAGGGACTTGAGATCAATAAGATATTATAATTGGTGTGAACATGTGTTAGAGCTTATCCAAAAAGATTTCCAAAGGACAAACAACACATTTCAGTGTGACTTGTTCTTTTTTCAGGTAAATAATATTCTATACAAGTTAGTATTATGCATTTACTTTCTAGTTTCTTTGTGTAGCTGACTTTAAATATTGATTTTATGTAGACACACATGTTATACTGTCTGTTGGGCCAGATGAGAACCCGATGGTTGTCTCACCAACTTGCACATTGTGGACTAAAAAAAGATGCAAGAGTAAGCTGGAATGGCTCAACAATAATGGCGGAATACATAAGCTAGATTGCTGAATGAGTTACACACTATGGAAAATGCATTAAACGCAGAAGAAATCTTGGAACAGGTTTAATCTAATCAAACTTTAGTTTTGATATTATTGTTGTTTAATTTTCTAAATGAATGATTTCTTAAGTTATTTACTATATTTTTCTATTTGTGTATAGCAATACAAAAGAAAGGAGGAGCTGGAAATTCTCATAAAAAGTAGCACTGCACATCTTGATGATATAAATCTAATGATTGCTCAATCATTACCTCCCATGGAACAGAATGGTTCTGAGATAAAAGAAGGCAATGAGAGGGGGAGGGTGATGGTGTTGAACAAGTTTTTGGGGAAGTAAAGGATTTACCTATGGAGGATGAACAAGAAAGAGAAGACATTGGATGGACTGAAAATGAAATGGAGAAAAAAGAAGATGAGACTGTTGAAATGAAAAAGGTGTCAAAGAAAAAAAGTGATAGAGTCCATTGATGATGATTTTGAAGACTCTCCTTTGAAGCACAAAAGTCCAGTGCAAAAAAGACAAGTGAAGCCTAGTAGAATGTTGGAATCACCATACAACGATTTGAAAACTTTGCAAGTCTCAAAATTCGACATCGATGTTGCTGAATTTGTATTCAATGGCAAAGCTGATATGTAAGTTTTACTCATTTTTAGTTTACTATTTTGTATTCATTTGTAGATTTTGATATATTTGACTAAGCAACTAATATGATTTATTTTTATCATCAATAGGAATACATTGATGTTTGATGATGAAGACAATCAGTTGTATAAGAAAGACTTGCTGAAGTTAAAAGGAAATGATTGGCTGGATGACAAGATTATCAATTGTTATGCAAGTAGTTTGAGCTGGAAGGAACTACAAACTTCCACCAATGGAAACAACCCAAAGCGTTTTTGTTTCTCTACTTATGTTCTGGTAAGATTCCTATGCGATACTGTGGCATTGTTGCACATCTATAACAAAATCTATATTTTCTGATTAAGGAGATGAGGATACTGTGGTGGCATAGCTGTTGTTGATAAATTTTAGGCCCATTTTGGAACTAGCTTGAAATTAGCAAAGCTGAATAGTTTAGAAATCTATATGGTTGATTTTGTATCACAGAGTAAAGCTGAAGGTAACAAACAAAGGAAGAAAAATTTCCTTGAAGCCTACCTTGACAAACACACGAGATGGGGGAGATATCAAACACAATTGACTGATTGTGAAATGGTAAGATAGTAAGAAGGCATAATGGTTTATTGGCATAATTGTCTCTTCTAAAGCTTGACATATATTGTGTTGTGTTATCAGATTTTTTCCCATGCGTAAAGAATTCACATTGGAGATGTTTTGTGATAAATATGCGAGAAGGAAAACTTCAATATTTGGATACTCTCAAGTAACAGATTCAAAGAGGTGGAGAAGATAGCCAAATTCATTGTAAGTTGCAAGTACATTTAAAGTTTGGATTTAATCTTTTGATCATATTTATGTTGTTTAATGTTTATGCAACTAGGTGAGTATTGTTGATGAATACATTGTATCTTTCACAATACATCATTCAGAATAAAAAGTGGAATATAGAAACGGTGCCGATTCAAGATGATGGAGACAGCGGGCCGCTAATATGCAAGCTGATGGAGAAATGGAATGGACATAGTTTGCCAGCTTGGATAGTAGAATGGCCAAAACAGAACAACATTAAGCTATTGAGGGCTCAGATTTGTGCTCAAGTTGTGGTGAGTGATGTGAACAAGAAAGCAGAGGAATTGCTGAGTCAAAGATGGAAGAATGAAGGCAAGCGACAGAAGAGGACAACTAGGGGTGTGGCTCAGAGTATGGTTGCAAAATAAAATGAAAAAAAAGGAATGTTTGAGATTGGTAACATATTTGCTACTTAGCTTGGATTTTTTTCAAAACTCTTCCCTCTTTGGATTAGCGTGGGTTAGCTGCTTGTTTCACAGCTAGTTATTTTAGTTGTAAAGTTACTGTTTGGGCCAATGACAGCTAATATTTTATATGCCTACGGCACTTATGTTTTTACATATATGGCATAGATTCTGTAATGCCTATGGTTAACATTTGTTATAAAAACATAAACTATTAAATAAAGGAATGTTGCAAAAAATCTACGGCTTGCCCATATTCCCTGCGCATTCTGGTATATTTAATGGTTATTGTGCAGGCTTCTCTGATGGAAGAGACAAACTAGTTCTGAGAATTGGCTTGTTGGTTAACTTGTTTATGTTGGAACTGTTCTGTTTCAGAAGGATGGTGGAGCTATTAGTCTAGGAAGTCCAATTTATTCTGATGAATGGTCAACTTCAGGAACTAGCTTAGATTGTGAAGAAAGTGATGATGACTGCGATAAAACGGCAAGGAGTGTGCCTGAATCAGTTGTCAATTTTTGTGGCAAATATTTCATGGGTCTGTGGCATATATATTTGTACACCATGGCATATATTTAATGTCTATGGCTAACATTTGTCTCTAAAACTTCAGCTAATAGCAGTACATGTACAATATAAGTTCAATATACACATAGGGTCATTAAATACAATTAATGTTAGAATTAAGCAATGAATATTGAGTAGTTTTTGTCTATCAACGATATACACTCGTGGCACATCATACGTGTATGGTCATATATTAGTAAATACATGGCATATATTTTTCAAAGCAATGGCTAACGTTAATCTGTATCTAAAACTTCAGCTAATAAGGGATTATTAGCCATACATGAACGTTATAAGCTTTAAAATTTTATCCAACCAAATATATACTAGTTTCATTAAATACAATTGATCTGTTAGAATTAAGCAACGATTATCGAGTACTTTTTGTATATTACGATATACATTCGTGGCAAATATTTATGGGTCTGTGGCATATATATTTGTACACCATGGCATATTTGTTTAATGTCTATGGCTAACATTTGTCCCTGTCTAAAACTTCAGCTAATAGCAGTACATGTACAATATAAGTTCAATATACACATAGGGTCATTAAAACAATTAATCTGTTAGAATTAAGCAATGAATATTGAGTAGTTTTTGTCTATCAACGATATACACTCGTGGCACATATTTCATACGTGTATGGCACATATATTAGTAAATACATGGCATATATTTTTAAAGCAATGGCTAACGTTAATCTGTATCTAAAACTTCAGCTAATAAGGGATTATTAGCCATACATGAACGTTATAAGCTTTAAAATTTTATCCAACCAAATATATACTAGTTTCATTAAATACAATTGATCTGTTAGAATTAAGCAACGATTATCGAGTACTTTTTGTATTTACGATATACATTCGTGGCAAATATTTCATGGGTCTGTGGCATATATATTTGTACACCCATGGCATATATTTAATGTCTATGGCTAACATTTGTCCTGTCTAAAACTTCAGCTAATAGCAGTACATGTACAATATAAGTTCAATATACACATAGGGTCATTAAAAAAAATAATTAGAATTAAGCAATGAATATTGAGTAGTTTTTGTCTATCAACGATATACACTCGTGGCACATATTTCATACGTGTATGGCACATATATTAGTAAATACATGGCATAATTTTTCAAAGCAAATGGCTAACGTTAATCTGTATCTAAAACTTCAGCTAATAAGGGATTATTAGCCATACATGAACGTTATAAGCTTTAAAATTTTATCCAACCAAATATATACTAGTTTCATTAAATACAATTGATCTGTTAGAATTAAGCAACGATTATCGAGTACTTTTTGTATATTCGATATACATTCGTGGCAAATATTTCATGGGTCTGTGGCATATATATTTGTACACCATGGCATATAGTTAATGTCTATGGCTAACATTTGTCCCTGTCTAAAACTTCAGCTAATAGCAGTACAGTACAATATAAGTTCAATATACACATAGGGTCATTAAAACAATTAATATGTTAGATGAAAAATTGGAAATTAATTTCTTGAAGATGGGAAATGAATTTCAATTGACTAAAGTCTTGCAAAATTTGAATTACATTCAAACAACGAGTGCATAAAAAAAAGTATAGAAATGGTATACGTATTGTAAGATATAGGTATCTATCACTATTTTACCAAAGAATTTAACTAATAAAACTGAATGTTGAGTTCACTAAACAATGTTGCATCAATGTTGCATTATTAAGGTACTGAACTTGTGCTATCATCTATATAAACTGCATGAATGGTTGAGAACCGTCATTCCTAACTATAGCCTTGCTCTTCTTCTTTTCCTTCTCTTGTTGAAGCTCAACTCGACTCCTCAGTCTTTTTTTCACCTTAATAGTAGATTCTTTCATTTTCAAAGTTGTTTCGATCACAGAGCTACTCAGATGACCTGCATAAACAATGACAAGACAACACACATGATACAATTAATAATATACAACTATAAAACCATATACACATATGACATAAATTGTGCAATAAGAAAAAGTTAAGTTATACAACCTTGATGAGTATAAGCATGACCAGCAACTTCGTCAACGGGCTTAATCAAATTCTCCAAACTATCCTTTAAAATCAGAAGATTAGATTGAATGAATCTCATATGCATCGTTGCGGTCACACACCCCAACTACAAGCTTGGCAAATGCAGCAGTCAAACATGGGAAACGATCTTTGATAGGAGTAGAGTCACCGGTCAATGAAGAAGGATAAATGCATCCACTCTTAGCACTTTTAGACCAACGAGAAAGAAGATACTTTGCATAGGAATAGTGGACATCATCTCACAACATGTCGTACTGCTCATCACATCCATAACTCTTAGAATATGGCAACAATATACCAAAACTCTCAAACAAAAACAAGAGCAGTGAAGAAGAACATGCTCAATATCAACAACCACATGACGGATATCAACCTTAGCACCGTCAATCTTTTTAAACACCTCATAATGTGTTTCTGATGACACATACTCCACCAAGTGGCTCAAACTTGTAAGAAAACATCAATCTGAACTGCTCTTAGAAATACTGGAAAACATTATGAGTGTAAAAACTTGCAGCAGCACAAACAATGGGTGATGCTTGAAAGTCATTACGAGGCAAGTACTCATCATCAAAATCTAGCTTCACCTCTTCACACCTCTTACTATCAAGCACCTTATTAAAATGGTCAAAGAACTTGTCAATATCCAACGGAGAAGCTAGAGTAGACTTGAAGGCAGAATTAAATGACTCACTGAGCTGAGTGGATCTCATTCCAGCAGTGAAGTTTCGTCTCATCCAGGCAGAAGACCATTGTTGCCTCTTATGATATATCCTCTCCAACCATGGATGACCATGAGATCTTTGGTCTGGAAATGCAGTCTCAACCATCAACAACCATGACTTCTCAAAATCATTTTCAGATTCCACGTTATACATAAGATGGTTTAAATGATCCCTCACAATCTTGAACTTACTACCTAGCCTTTGCATCCCATTTTGAAACAAATGCCAAGTGCAAAGACCATGAAATGTGGTAGGAAACACTGCCTTGATGCCACCAGCCATTGCGGTGTCTTGATCGGTAAGGATAGTCATTGGTGCCTTGTTGTGCATACATCTCAGAAAGGAATTAAACAACCAAATGAAAGAATCCTTTGTTTCATCATATAATAGTGCTGCCCCAAAAACAGTAGTCTTTCTATGATGATTCACCCCAACGAAGACAGCTGTCAATAGCAAATCAAGATCTTATAAGATTATCAACAAGTAAACAATACACATAAAAATTTAACGAATATGCAAAAAGTTTACCATTACCCATATAAATAGTATCCATAGATGCATAATATCTTAGCCATATACAATAATAAATTAGCAAAAGGGAAAAACGAAATGCATCTCAAGATTGGACAAAACATGCATACCAAGTGGCCGGTTGGCTTTATTAGTTCGGAAGGTTGTGTCAAAAGTAACAACGTCACCAAAGATTGAGTAGTCCAACCTCATCCTTGCATCAGCCCAAAGATATTTGCAATCTTCTGATCACGATCAACTTCCACATTATAATAAAACAAAGGAGAGCGGAAACTTTCATCACGGAAATGTTCCATTAGAAGTGTTCCTTCGAAAGGTTTCATGTACTTTTGTCTTTTTCTAGACAAATGGTTCTTCAAATCCTGCTTTAAGAAACCAAGAGCATCTTTACCACCAGCAAAAATACCCATAAGCTCATATGACGACCGCAAAGGAATTCCAGCTCTTTCAATAGATGAAGCTAGAGCAGATTGAGCTTCATCTATACATCTATTGGACCTAAGAAGATGTGAATCGGATTCATCATGCAAGGGATGGTTGTGAACAGTTTCCCATCTATTAATCATATAAACTTCCTTATGTGCAACGTAGCGGAAGTATATATGAGCTTTACAGTCCGTTCTAGTCACTCTCGTTTGACGTTTTTACGTCTTTTATGGATTCCTTTATCAGCCCTTTTCTTAGCCCCTTTGTCAGCCCTGCTCTTAGCTCCTTTCTCAGCAGCTTTTCATCCCCCATCTCTGCAGTTTTTTCAGCCACTTTCTCAGCTTGTTTATCAACCTTAGCTGCCTCTTTTGTTACAGAAATACCTTGCTTACTGCAGCAAAAGTTGATATAGCTAGGAATATGCAACTTTGTGTTCTTTTTTGTAGTTTTGCCTGATGCCAAAACCAACTTTGTTAGCATACAGAGCGTAAAAGGATCTGCATCAGTAACCGAGGAAAATTCCAACTTGCTCCAATATTCCTTATCAAAGGATCCAAAGCATCATGACCTATGATGGAGACAAACAGAAAAATATTTACCACTATCAGGTATTGTATTAACCATTTAAGATAAGCAAACAGAAATTTAAACTATAATCATATTGGAAAAAGATCAAACATGAAATGAAACGAAACTAACCATCACAATTAGCTTCATCGTCACAACAAACTGTATGAGGTTCAGAATAACCTTGTTGGTCACCAAACTCAAATATATCAACGTCTTGATTCAAATCGATAAGTGTTGAAGACGATGAGGCACAATGAGCAACTCCGGCATCATTTAAGTTGATATTCAGATTAACAGAAGCAACCTCCATCACAAATAACCTAACACATAAGTATTGAAGCACAATAGGAAAATAAACAATGAGTAAACAAGATAAACATTGCATCATAAATCAATATAGAGCAAAACAGAATGAAGGGGGGCATAATGAATCACATTTTAGTATATGGAATTTGTACTGTTTTGCGCAGCCTATACATCCATTTAAAGTGATTTAAAGTGATTTCATAATGGATCATATAGTGTATTTGATTGCAATATATTTGTGAGTTTTACAACTTCTCCTTTCCCTTCCCCAAAATAAAGTCAACGAAACCCACCGACTTACCTTCCAACCTTGTTGTAATCTCTCTGTAGTAGTAGTTGTAGCTGTATTCTGCTGCAATCCTTTCGCTTTTTGGTTTCCCCTCTTTTTTTGATCAAGGCAAATGAGGTTTAATTGACCTTTTTCAGGTCCATTGCAATCAAATTCATAGTTGTAATATTTACTTACCCTGGTGTGATCTGAAACTAGATAGAATGTTTCTGATAATGATCTATTTCAATTGTCAATTTTCCATCAGATGTACCATGTAAAGATATATCAATGAAGATTGAGCTGGAGATGTAATATTGCTAATTAATAAGAATATATGATTGAGTGAACTTGAAATACCCCTAACCTTAAAAACATAATTAAATGATCTATTAATGATCTAAGATGGTTAATAAACATCTAAATACCATTGAGGAACAATCTAAAGATCTCAACAAGGCAAAACATGCCTTAAGATCGGTAAAGCCAAAAATGTGCTTTAAGATACCATAGAGATTGTATGACCTCAAATAGGATCCAAAGTGGATTCCTAAGTATTATAATGAAGTAATTAACATTATAAAACCATTCTCAAAGGAAACTAAGCTCTAAAACATGTTCTAACACAAATGTGCTTTAAAATTCCTTAAAGCACGTTTTGAGAAAATTGACTTTCTGAGTGGGTTTTGAGTGGTGTTAGGCATTGGATTAGACCTTGATATACTAATGTACTATAATGTACCACATTAGAAGGTCTAAATCCAAGATTTAAAAAAAACAAAAATATGGCATACATTTGTGAATAGTAACCACTACTAGAATATAATTGTTTGGTAACAACAAAAAATCGTTACCAAAAATCAAAATTGTTACTAATCTAATTTATTGTAACGACTTTTGTCGTTACATATCGTTACACGAGATGGTGTAACCAAAGATCAATTTATTTATCGTAACGACTTTTATTTGTTACTAAAGTTATATCGTTACTAAAAATATGATTTCGTAACATTTATATCGTTACTATAGTCTAAATTTTTTCTTAATCTTTAGTACTATCTTTGGTAACAAAAAACTTGTCACTAATATAATTATGGTAACGAATTTAAGTCATAGTCAGAACCTGTGTAACAAAAAATCTGATTTTTACTAGTGAACCCAAATAGTGCATTTTTAAGTAAAATTGACTAAGTATAGTCAATGGTCAATTAATGACCATCCCTACCCTTATGAAGTCGGCAGCATGGAGCATGGAGGACAGCTCATTCAACTTTAATACAAAATATCTAGCTAATTTGGTGAATCACCATTTTACTATTCCATTTTATACTTTTCATTCATTAAAACACATTATCTTTCTTTATCTTTCTTCTTGTCCCATTCCAGCCGAGCCATAGGCAGTTCATGAACCTCTCAAGCTGTGTTCTTGAGCATTCAAGGCAAATCAATATCTTTTCCACCTAAGGTAATGGTTTAAGGCATATTTTAGCTGTTTTTCTTCATCTTTTCATTACCTACACATGGAGCTCATGATCTATCACTTTCCAAGGCTCATTCTCAGTGTTTTAAACCTTGAACAACAATCAATCTTGGCTGAAGCAAGCTTTGGGACCAAGGTGGTCGAAATTTACATTATAAGGTAAAAACATACCTTAAGGATTTCTATTCTCCATCCGGTTTTCTCCTTCTGATTTCTATGAGTTTATTCACTCATAATCTTCATAATTACATGTTAATTCAGTTGGTTAACCATTTGGAGCAAGGGTGGCCGAAAATCAAAGGAAATATCATTCTTTAAGGCATATTGCCAAGGTAAAACGTATTACCATAGCAGCTTGTTGTTGTCTAGCTATTCCCCATGTTTATATGGTGAATTTAACACCATGTGGTGTGTTTAATTCAGGCCGAAACCCTTTGGAGACTACCTTGCATTTTTAAGGTGATTTTTGCCTTAAATCTTACATTAATTGTTCATTATGGTTAAGCTCATGCTTGGAGTATAACCATATCTTATTTTGGTGTATTAAACATGTGCGAGTGCTGTGGTGATTTTTCCTCCAAGATTCCGAATGGGTATAAGGGCTTTAAGTACATAGATCAAGGTAAAACACCTTAAACTTATGTTATTATGATTTCCTAGCATATATAAATTATGTGCCGAGAGTGGAGGTATTTATATGGGTGATTTTAACCTAAGTATGGAAAAAAAATGACTTAGATAAATTAAGCTGGTCATTTAAGTGGTTTATTTATGTAACACCCCTACCGCTAATCCTATACTTATCGTCCAATCATCCCAATAATCAAAGTTACTCGCAGCGGAAATACTACTACGGCGGGTGATACAACGCCGCTAACCGCCCATACGGCTAGCTAGGCCATTACTACTTACAGTGACGGTCTGATGCCTAAGTATACCGAGCTACTAAAACATTGCTTACTGAATACAAAATACTATTCGCTTACATTAATGGATTACCGAGTGCCAAAGTATAATCAATTACATCGTTTCTAAGTTTGCCAAAAGGATGAGTTTCTACAAGCCACTCATCTATACTCAATTCCGATACTTTCACTATCCAAAATGGGTGTACCCCATGGTACACCGGCTAACAAAACTTACGGCCGTGTACTACTTAGTACACCTTTCATAATCCATTGTTACAACCAAAAGAAGACAAAAGTAATAGAACTAAGTCTTCAACATCTTCATCCTCTCTTGCACCTGCATTCATATTAAAAACGGTGCCCCAAGGGGCTCAGCAAAAGCTGCGCATAAACTCCGCAATACCGAGTGCTAACAAGGGCACGCCGACTAATTGACGTCCACTAAACATGCGGTTCATTAATTTCATACATACATGCTTTGCATACAACATACATACATATACAATACACAATCCAAGGCAACAATACAATAGCATACACCATTCTTACCTTCACAAGGGTTAGCCAAATTACGCATCCGGGTTAATCGGAATGCTATTTACTCTTTTACTCATTTCACATTACTTACTCTTGCTTACACTTACTTACTTACATTCACTTTACTTACTCATTCTTACTTACTTACTTTTGCTCATGTTAAGTCGGTATGACCTCCGGCCCGGGGACTACACTGTCCCACCACCGGGATTTACTTGACTCATCAATCCGGGATGCTACCCATTTAAGGGGTTTACGCCGCGGACCAGTTTAAGAGTCAGGAATCGGATCCAACCTCTTGTGTCTCCTCATCCTCACGCGTGGCCGAAACTATATCGGACTTCTACTCATTCCAATTTAATTACCAATTTATTAAGTTAGATTGGTTAGCTTGTTAGGAATCAAATAGAAGTCCAATCACAATTGATAATCGGTCACAGTACAGTATATCATTCATTCACACTCATATTCATTCATACATTTCATGAATTATACAAACTATGATTTAAGAGAATATTCACAACATACAACACTACATATTCACAAGTAAGCATAATAACTCCGATTCGTGCATTTATCTTATTTGGTGATCAATTAGCACACACACACAAATCAGAGTAACCAAGGTAGCATACAGGGCATGAGGAATTCATACCGTTCACCGTCGTACTTGTATCCGACGTTCCTCCGGTGTTCACAATCCAAGTCTAACATATACATACAATTGGGTGGTTAATTACCCTTACTTAACCTTACTAACTTACTTTACTAACATTTCCTAGTTTACACTTGCTAATTCATTGTTGTTCAAATACTTATACTTATGTTACTTACTTAA
Organism: Limonium bicolor; assembly: GCA_023374045.1. Taxonomy (NCBI): domain Eukaryota; kingdom Viridiplantae; phylum Streptophyta; class Magnoliopsida; order Caryophyllales; family Plumbaginaceae; genus Limonium; species Limonium bicolor. Next base: position 53,637,986 of record CM041778.1, read on the forward strand.
AATTATTTCAAAGCTTGTTTATGGACTTAATGACCTTTAAACATCATTAATTATGTCTTAATCATCTTATAATATCATTACCCATCATTACCCATCCTTACCTAAGCTTTAAAATACATTCTGGAGGAATTTTTTGTTGGTCCGGGTTGGTGTCCGGGTTTACAAACCCGGACCAACTCGCTGTGTAACACCCCAACCACCACCGTACACTTAACGTCAATCTGCAGCGGAAATTTCAACTCATCACATTACTTAATTCAATGGTGTTACACGCCGTTAACCACCCACGTGGCTAACAAGGCTAATACCTATACATTTGTATCGGTCTGATGGACTAGATTCCGGAGCAACTACACAATACAATCCTCATTCCATTTTCAACATTTATTATATACATACATTCCCACTGTACCGAGTATTTACAAACTAATGCCGATAACAATTTCGGTCTTACTACGCTTACAATGCTTACGCCATTTAAATGGCTACCCATGTATAGACATCTACCCCGTCCTACTCTCGAACGGCTTCCAGCTCCTTGTACCTGAAATAGAAAAGGAGAGAAAGGGTGGCCCCCAAGGGGCTCAGCACCTTTGCTGGTATGGTAATCCCGCAGCCCACATGCTACCGGGCCACGCACAACTATTTGTCGTCTTAGCATGCAGTTGATTATATTTAAATCATGCATACAAGCCATAAACATACAACACATAACATTTCGCCTCAATGGCTCAACCTATAACCAACATCCTCACTTAACCAACCATTCAATGATTCCTTAAACCCTAGAGTGGCTCTCCTCTAAAACGGAGCTACTTCCTTAACGAACGACATGTACCCATTAATCGGGTTATCCTTAAACGCCTCTTGTCACAAACTGGGATTCATTTCCATGATCCACACACTCCATATCCTACAACATATCTCATTCCTCACATAACAAAACATAACAAACCTTTTTGTTTCGTCGTACACATGACAACATCACAATCATTTTAAACACCTAACGTATACTTATCGTAGCATAGCAAGGGAATTTGCATAGCATAACACCAATACATAACACCGTAAATCGGTTCTCACAAGGAACCTTCCACCATAGTTAGTATACATAGTGAGCCTAGAGATTATTACCAACCCCATGTTAAGCTCGTTACCAACCTCGTTACCGTCCGGTTATATAGAACGGTTAACTTATACCCAAGGTGTGTCGGATATAGTAATCCCAAGCACACCTAAATAACATTCGTATGCCCCTGTGGCCCGACGTGAGTCAGTAACTAGCTTTGGATAAGCTAGAAGGTAGAAACCAAATTGGAATACCCCTATACATACACCAAGAGAGCCGAACCGGATATGATATCGACTCCCGTCCATCACACGCGTGGCCGGAACAACCGGACTCCTCACCCCCCCCCCCCCCATTAGTACATATACCCTTATAAATAAGTAGTTAGAGATCCATTATGGAGCCTACCACATCCACACACCATACGGTATCATAACCGAGTTAAGCACACAAGGGAGGTTCACACACTTGCATACAACAACAATGTCCAACTAACTCACACATAGCCGTGGTTAGCACGTTCCCAAGGTTTGGGCCGTCAACTCCGAATACCTATCACTCATGTGTTCCTAGATTTGGCTAGCTAAGGTTTAACACATATTTGAGGTTAAATGGTATCGGAGGCCAAATTCGCCACATAAATGAATTACTATAAACTCATTACATTTTTTAATCTTACAAGGTGGCAAACACTCAGTAAAACATATTGGCATACAAGCCGGTGTAATCCGGTAGGACACAGGTTGCAAGAAAACCATACCTGTCACCGGAGTCCATCTTACCACGTCCACTTATGTTCCTCGAGCAATTCTCGAACAACTGTTAACATCACAGTGTTTATATTAACATCGGGGTTGCTTGATTATTTAATGTCTAATGCTTATAATTTTTCCCCGTTAACTTAGTTACATAACTTAACATTTTTAACTTGTTTTACTCTCACATCTAATACAACTTTTAACCCACTTAATTGTCATTAAAACTCACCTAACAAGTCCTTAACAACCTCAAAACATCATTAACCATCAATCCCCTCATTACACATCATTTCCATACCTCAAACAATGTTTTTTTGGTCCATACAGCGCCTTGTCCGAACTTGTGTCCGGACTTCCCAAGTTCGGACACCGTTCGAGACTCTATGGTGCAAACTGGTGAATGTCCGAACTTGCGTCCGGACTTCCCAAGTTCGGACGCTGCTCGAGGCCAAACCAAGAAATAAATAGGTGTGTCCGAACTTCCAAATTCGGACAGTAGTTCGGACACTAGTCGAAGATCAGAAAACCTACGCGCACACAGGGCACGTCCGAACGTCCAAGTTCGGACGGTAGTTCGGACGGGCCAAGAATTTCACTTTCCAAGTCTTGTTTCATCTATTCTCTTCTTCCATTGATTACCCAAACTTCATACATGAACTTAGGCATATTCTAATACTAGAATATCACTTTGATTCACCTTAAAACATTGCCCAACTTGTTACTCAATCTTCTTATCAAATCTCTTTACACTTGTAACATTTCCTTTTTGTTTCCCAAGTGGTGTTTCACCCTAAATGACCACTATACTAAAATGCTTCTTCACCTTCATAACATCATCTCCCAAGCATCCCCTCTTACTAACCAAATCCTCTTTTCACAACTTCTTGAATTCCTTTCTCAAAACCTTACCTATTCCTTGGATACCAACATTACCTAAACCTTAAACAAACTTCTCCAAGACTTAAATACATTCTCAAAACACATATTGAATTCCTAGAACTTCCAAGATGGCACCTAAATCCTTGCATCTCTCTAAATCACCTTAATACATGTTTTTCCTTAGTGAAACATTTTTCACCTTTAATACTTCCTAGTTCACCAAAACTTTCTTAAAACACTTAGAACTTCTCACACATTTCCCCAAATTTGGCCATAGCTTCTCTTGTATTTACTCACATCCAAACACTTAGGTTTTTACCTTATTTCATTCAAGAACACCTAAAATCCATCAAACACATTTTTTATACACAAGACTTCACACATTTAGCACTACATCACAATATAGTGCATAACTTAATTGCTTGGCACTTAGGCCCTTAAACAACATGGCTCTTAGGCCCTTAAATTGCATAACCTTAAACACTGAATTTCCCACATCAATAATGCCTTTGACCTGCAAATACATACACCAATACATATGTTCTTTTACTAGTCTCCTTGAGAACACTTTACTAGGTCATTCACCATTTGCTCTTTAGGTAGTTTTAACAAGCATTATAGCTCATTTCTCCTAAGGCATTAAACCACATTAGGTTAATATATTTACCTCTTTTCCACCCAAACTTCTTTCTTGTTTCCTCATAAAACCGATAAGGCATTTCATTCCTTGTCAACTACTAAACAATATACCAACATTGAAATGAGTATATAAGCTTTATGCTTCATCTCATTGTAAACCCTAGGTTTACATTATTCAAAAACATTAATGTAGTTGTTTTACCTTGGTCTTTGAAGGGAGTTTGAATATCTATGAAGAGAGGACTCCACCTAGTCCATAAGATTGGAATGAAGCTAGAACAAAGTCACACAAAGAGCTCCATCAATGAGTATTTTCGGTCACACACAAAACATGGAGGAAACTTGATTTTTCTTTGAGATTCCTTACCTAGAAGCAAAGGAGATCAATAATATGTGGAAAGACAAGCTCAAGCTCCCTCAATGGTGGAACTCCATGGCACCGAAATGGGGCTCTTGAAGTTTTGAGAAGGTAGAAATGAAGAGCTTGATGAGAGGAAGAGAATGGTGGTGTTTGTTTTTGATTTGGTTAAGTGAGCCAAGAAATATTGGCAATAGAAGATGGCCTTTGGTGCTGTTGCTGTAGCATTACCGTGAGAACAGAAGGAAGAGAGGTAGAAGAAGGCTTAGAAACCGTGTGAAATGAAGGAGGAAGGGAGAAATGAGATTGGTTTTGCTTTTAAGGATATTTATAAGTTAAAGCAAATAGTAACCTATGAGTCACCTTTATTTACTTAGCAAGTTAACATGTTTGGTGACTCATTACTACCAAAAACCGGCCCCCTTATTATTAGAAGGGTTAAAGTCTTTGTTGACCAATTTAATTACTTATAACTTATATGTTACAAACTAGCTTATAAAAATCACTATTCACAAAACAAGGCACATAGAAGTGAAATTTTTGATTTCCCATTGATATAGCCACCCAAATGTGATACTATATAGTACACATGTTAATTAAAGAGTAATGATGGACATTTAGCCATTCAAAACTCATTTACAAGACAATTTTTCAAAAACGTGCTTAAGACTTCTTAAAGCACATTTTGTGTTTTAACTTGTTTTCAAGCTTGGTTTTCTTTAGTAATTGATTTAATATGTTCATTACATATAAAAAGGCATAGGTATGACCATTAGTCTTATACACATTTATCCCAAGCTTAGAGCACATTTTAGCCCATATTGACCTTAAGGTATTTATTTGTGTTTTGTTTGGTTTCATTGGCTACCAAAGTTTCCTAAGGACTTAATTAGCCTTATAAAGTCATAATTAAACATTATCAAGTCTTGGTAGGCTCTTTGGGTCCTAGCCAAGTTCACTCCAAGCTTAGAGCATGTTTTTGCTCAAACCGTGTCTTAGTGTTTTATTGTTTTACCATGGTTTAATGGTTCATTTATGTTTCTAAGGCACTTTTTGCCTTCAAATACCATAGTTTAACATTTACCAACATACCAAGGTTTGGGGTATTTCACGCTGGAACAACATACGGGTGTAAATAAGGCATGGTCCGGTTTTACATCCCTATATACAAACCCGGACCATCTGTCTGAAATTGCTACGGGTATGTTTTTGACATCGTCCGGGTTTGTGTGATACTTGCAAACCGGACAACTTGTTTTGGTAACTTACGGGTTATTTTTGGGGTGGTCCGGGTTAGTATCTTGGTTTGTAAACCCAGACCATCCCTTGTAAAACTTTCTGTCGAATTTTAAGGCTAGTCCAGGTTTGTGTTCTGGTTTGCAAAACCCGGACTAGTTACAGTATTGTGATTTATATAAGTTTTTCAACTTGTTTCAATTCCAAACTTCTACCAATCTCTTCCCTAATATTTCTACATATAATCTAGCATGTTAACTTTGTTTAAGCATTTTAAACTAGCCTAAACAACACTATAAAACGTTACATTATCACCCTTACTGTAATCTTTCTTCCTCTGTTACATTTCTACTTCTTCAAATAATGCTACGACCTTCATTCTTCTTCCCACTAACTCAATGACTCTTACCACTAGCTAACTTAGTTGAACAACTCTCAATTCACCTTACAACTCCACTCAGCTACACTCTTTCTCCCTGTTACAAACCAAAGTGAAAATCACATTTTTCTTCTCTGCATTCTCTTCTGTTTCTTTCTTTTCTAACATCAACCAAGACTCTACATTCCTAAACAATTTTGACAGAGGTTCCATACATTTCTAAGTGTTCCCACCACATAATTTTTCACACTCAATATATTCACAACCTGTTCAACATATACATTATCCTCACATATATTTCTAATACCTCCAGCACACTCAACATTTACACTTAGCATATTATTTTCTTGTTTTCAAAAAACTTCAAACTACAACTACCATTCACATTAATGTACCCATTCTTTTCCTACGGTTGAAGTGGTTTAGTTCATTGCTAAAACAATATACCTACACATACACAAACGTTAAAATTATACAGAGGCTTCTTTCTCATTACCTTTGGTTTTCTTTATTATTTTCCTTTCTCTCCTCCTTCTTCCCTTTCTTGCTCCTCTTTCCTCTTTGTTTTCTTGATTTAATTAAACCAAGCTACACCATGTAACAAGGTATACACATACACACCAAACTAGTAAGTTTTTATATCTCACGTATTAAACCCTAACTTATGAGAACCTATTTAAACTCTAGGAGATCTTACCTTGAGCTTCTAATGGAGTTTTTGGAGTGGAAAATGACAAGACTCCAACCCTCAAGATGGAACACCAAAAACGGCTAGCAATGGAATAGTAGTATGTACGTGAGTTTGTATTTTTTGCAAGGAAAAATGGAAAGGAGTGAAGCTTTGGTCTACTTTACCTTAGAACATGGAGAAGATGCTAGATCTTGAAATGGTGCTCTTGAAGCTCCTAACCGATAATACCCTCAAAAATGAAGTTGGTGGTTTTAGATTTTTGAAGGGTGGAGAATGATCTCCTTGACGATACGAATTCAACGGTATGGTTTTTGTAGCATTTGGTGATGGTTTGAGGTTTCAAAGATGAGGAAGAAGAGGCTCTGTATGTGGGTTCTTCAAATCGCCATGGTTGACAGAGAGGAAGAAGAAGATGGCAGTACGTGGGTTGTGAGTGAGTGAAGAGAGAGATTTTACTTTTTTGACTTTTAATGGTTTTGTCTTTTGCAAATAAGGGGAATTAAGAGAGGAGTGTGAGAGAGGGCAGTTCGGCCCATACAGCACACACACAATCACTTACATTTTATTTTCAAAGTGGACACACTAACTTATTTTAATTACACTCTCACCCCACAACTTCCCGTTTTGACAGTTTTTACTATTTTCTCGTTTATTGATTTTATTGGTTCTAGACCTTCACTAATATTTATTAATGACTATTTAGTTGACTAAAATTGTTACGAGTCTATTTGACCCGCTTAAAGTCACGTTTTCCCGGTTACCTTGAAAAACGCGCTTTAATGTTCATTAGTGTTTTTAATCCATTTTAAGGATCCGTTTTCTTCGGGATTTGTTCCCTAATATTTATTTACACTTAATTAAGATTCTAAAATATTTATTAGTCTAATTAATCACTATTTTTTTAATGACGGGGTGTTTCAATCTACCCCCCTAAAGAAACTTTGCCCTCAAAGTTGCTCAAGGTTTATAGTTTAATAATTCTACTCATTAGGCAAACCAATTGCCATAATGTGTCTTACTACACCAATGAGGTGTTTACTTCCTTCCACATTGCAAGCATACACACTTCAAGCATCATACACAATTCACATACACAATCCATCATTTTCATACATATCATCACACAATACACCATCGCAATCCACCATACACATTACACGAATACATCACACATCATACATACACGTCAATACATTGCACATTACACGTACACACCACATACACTCCGCACTACATGTGCCATCAAAACATACTACGGTACCTACACACTATGCAATGCTAACCCGAAGCAATGCAAAAGCAAAAAAGCTCTACCCCCTTTAAAATGGGTACGCCCCGTACCCGTATTACTAAATACTAGACTATCTAGTCTATGAATAACTGTGGGTACTTAGCCTTCATGGCATCTTCCAACTCTCATGTCGCTTCTTCGACATCATGGTTTGACCATAGGACCTTCACCATTCGTATAGACTTATGGCGAGTGTCTCTGGTCTTCCTATCAAGGATTCTCACAGGGGTCTCGACATATCTCATGGTCGGCTCAATAGATAGTCTCTCAGGCTCTAGGACATGAGAAGGATCAACAATATACTTCTTGAGTTGTGACACATGAAATACATCATGGACACGTCCCAAGTCCTCAGGCAGTGCTAACCTGTAGGCTACATCTCCAACTCTTTCGGTGATGGCATACGGCCCTATAAACTTTGGGCTCAGTTTGCCCTTCTGGCCAAATCGGAAGACACCCTTCATAGGTGAAACGCGCAAGAACACTTGGTCGCCCACGACGAACTCAAGGTCGCGTCGTCGCACATCCGCATAGGATTTCTGTCTATCTTGGGCTGCCTTCATATTCGCTCAAATCTGTTGCACTTCAGCTTGCACTTGCTCAGATACTCCGGTCCTATGATGACTGCTTTGCTTGACTCATCCCAACACAAGGGTGTACGGCAAGGTCTACCGTATAGAGCTTGGAAAGGTGACATCTTAATCGAAGCATGATAGCTATTATTGTAAGAAAACTCGATAAGATGAAGGTTGTCTAACCAACTCCCCTGAAAGTCCAAGGCACATGCTCTAAGCATGTCCTCCAGTGTCTGGATGGTCCTTTCTGTCTGACCGTCGGTCTGAGGATGGAAGGCGGTACTCAACTTCAATTCTGTACCCAACGCTTCCCGTGTGGCTTTCCAGTATCTCGAAAGGAATCTAGTGTCGCGGTCAGATACTATGGTTTTCGGGACTCCGTGATGTCTGATAATCTCCCTGTCGAATAGCTCAGCTAGCTTCACTACCTTCCAGGTGTCCTTCATCGGTATAAATCTGGCAACCTTGGTAAGGCGATCGACTTCAACCCAGATCATGTTGAGTCCTCCCCTGGCAGGTGGGAGTCCTACAACAAAATCCATGGAGATATCATGAAATTTCCACTCCGGAACTGGCACGATTGTACCATTCCGCCCGGTCTACGATGTTCAAACTTTACTTTATGGCATGTCAAGCATCTCAATACATACTCTGTCACATCTGATTTCATTCCAGACCACCAGAAGCACCTTTTCATGTCTTTGTACATCTTGGAGGCTCCTAGATGGACTGATAATGTAGAACTGTGTGACTCTTGCAGGATGCGATCCCTTAGCTCAGCATTGCTTCGGGGGACGATAGCCTGCCATTCAACCGAATCAAACCATCTTCATGTAGCCTGAAGTCGTACTTCTTCTTCTCAATGTACCATTCTCGATCTTTGTCTGATTTCGGTTAGTAAGGGTCGCTCAACTGAGCGTCTCGCACCTCGTCAACAACAAGCTAGAAGAAGCGAAGTAGCGAATGGAGCAAGTGTGCTCGACGGCTCAGGGCGTCGGCTACAACGTTTGCCTTCTCCTTCCTACTGTAAGTCGATGTCGTAATCTGAAAGAAACTCCATCCATCTTCTCTGTCTCAAATTCAGTTCTTTCTGTGTGAATACATACTGTAAGCTCTTATGGTCGGAGTAGATGGTGATGCTTACCCCATAGAGATAGTGTCGCCATATCTTCAAGGCTAAGACAATGGCTCCTAACTCTAAGTCGTGAGTCGGGTAATTCTCCTCATGCTTTTTCAGCTGACGGGAGGCATAAGCAACAACCTTGCCATGCTGCATGAGCACGCATCCCATTCCCTTGCCTGATGCATCACAATACACCTCAAATCCCCTATGCCCTCTGGAAGAGTAAGAACGGGCGCTGAGGTCAATGAGTCTTTAAGGCTCTGAAATGATAACTCGCACTCGTGTGTCCATACAAACGGTGCATCTTCTTTATCAGTGTAGTCATGGGCTTAGCGACTTTCGAGAAGTCCTTTACAAACTCCGGTAGTAACCGGCTAGACCAAGAAAGCTCGTTATGTCGTAACAGTCTTAGGTCTAGGCCATGATCGTACAACTTCTATCTTAGAAGGGTCAAACTGAATACCTGCGCTCGAGATGACATGACCAAGAATGATACCTGATATAGCCAGAACTCGCATTTGGAGAACTTTGCATACAGTGGTTCTCGCAGTAGTTGTCTCTAGTACTTTCCTCAAATGAATTCATGCTCTTCTGCTGATTTGGAATATACAAGTATGTTTCGATGAAGACAACACTGAAGTGTCCAACTGCTCACTGAATAGACGATTCATGAGGTCCATGAATTTTGCTGGTGTTGACAAAACCGAATGGATCACTGTGAATTCATAGTGGCCATATCTGGTACGGAATACCGTTTTCTCAATGTCTTGCTCTCTGATAGCAATCTAATGATACCCAGAACGGAGGTCGATGTTGGAAAAGATGAGGCTCCTTTTCAGCTGGTTCGAATAGTCGTCGATGCGTGACAATGTGGTATTTATTCTATTCTGTGACGCCATTCAGCTTGCACGTAAGTCAATACAAAGTCGGAGACTACCGTCCTTCTTTTCACAAAGAGGACCGGTGCTCCCCAGGTGATACGCTCGGGCGTATAATAACCCTTTGTCTAGAAGGTCTCGTAATTGCTACTTGAGCTCTGTCATTTCAGCAGTTTGCCATGCGGTACGGTGCCCTAGCAATGGGACCACCGGGTACTGGCAAAAGATCAATTTCAAATTCTACCGCTTCTGAGGTGGCATGCCGGTAGCTCCTTAGGGAATACATCAGGGAATTCGGATACAATCGGTACATCATCAATGAACTCTGGATCTCAATCCAGGTCTTGTACATAACACAAATATACTTCATGACCCTTTCTGAGCTCCCGGTACATGGCCATGGCGGAGATGACTGTGGTCGAAGGCTCTCTCGGTCTCTGGCGGTAAGATACAGTAACCCCAGAAGGACTCTTGAGCAGCAATCGGTGCTCGGCGCAGAGGATTCTACCCTTGTGCCGTTCCAAGCAATTCATTCCGATTATCAAGTCGAATCCCAATCCATTGAATTCGATGAAGGAAATGGGAAACGATTCACCTTTGATTTCAATCGTGCTGCCTATGTAATACTTGGGGCACTGTACTCGCTCCTCCGATGGGAGAGTAACCAGGAAATTAGGTAGCTCATCATCCGCATCTAGCTTCAACCTCTTCACGAAAGATGGTGATACGAAGGTGTGAGAGGCGTCGGAGTCGAATAACACATTGGCATCAATGCCGTTCACTGGGAAGGTTCCCGTTAGAATGGTGCCGCTTCTGCCGGCTTGTGCTTCGGTGAGGATACTCAGGTTACCTTCGGTACCGAGTCCACAACCTATTGAATTCACAATTGATTAAGTAATGATGGTGGACACAAGTGGAATTCAAATCAACACTACTCTTTATTGATAAACCAACCATCATACATACCGTGTCTCTAATACACGTTACTAACACATTACATAGTACTATGAATTTAATACTTCCTAAAGGTAAGGTTCAGGCGTCCTGGTTTCATGTGTGTGGCATTGATTATTGCCGGCGGTGCCGTATTCAACTTGATCTTGTTGATCCCGTGATACAACATCCTAGAGTTTCCACCCATGATTAGGACATCTCCTGATCTCAATACCAATTTCTGTGCAAGGTCCACACGCTTCTGCTCGCTATACATAAACACGGCATCATCACCAATGGACCAAGACACTACGGGAACTCCTTGTTCAAGAGATTCCGTTGTCTCGTCCTTGTCTTGGTGTAACCCAAGTCGTCCTTCTTTCTCATAGAAGTTGACAATACAGAGGTCCGCTTCAAGTGCGGGAAATGGATCATGTTCGCATTGTTGCGCAAGTTCTACTGCTTGTGTGACAAGTGTCTGAAACTCTGGAGGTATTTTCGGTGGCGTCGCTCCATCTTGTGTTCATGTCTCTTGGTATCTTGGTATAAGGAATGCAATCCTTTCCCAAGCACATCATCTTCAGTTTCATCTTCGCTCCACCGGGAATTCGGGTGTATAAAATCCTCCTTGACCCGCTCCTAGTTTGTTGCATCGTCGGATGATCGAGATTTGGGCTTCGGGTGTCAGGTATCCCCTTAATAGAATCATACCTGGTCGGATGACCTGGCACTGTTCGTTGGTGTAGTAGTGGTTGGTGATGTCGATCTCTTCTTGATTCAGGTTTACCGGTATCGGATAACAGATACTAAAGCTTCCTATGGTTACAAATTTCATCTACGGTGAGTACTAGCTTCAACTACTTCATTTCATGCTCATTACATACTCCAATTCATTCAATCATGCATTCATTCAAACAATTACTCTACTACTTAGTCATGCTTTTCAAGGATTAAAGGTCTAGATTAATTACCTGGGCCGGACTTAGAACCGGACCCGTCATGGTCTATGACATGCAAGACAGGCTGCCTCTGGGGTGCGCCCCTCGGAGGACCCCGATCCCTGTCCCTGTGGTGCCTGCTGGGTCGGTGCATCGCCAGATGCAACCTCCTTGCCTTCCCTTTGCTTGTAGCTTTGGAAGTTCCCCTTTGGCTTAGCATTCTCTGGGCACCTATTAGCTGTGTGTCCCGCTTTCTGGCAGTTGTAGCACTTGATTTCTCTCCCCCATAGCAATCCTTGCCGGGATGGTCCTGATTGCACTTTCTGCACTCATACGTGCGGCCGTCGGAGAAGGTTTTGGTGAAACCGGAGGCAGAACCTAAGGTTTAGAGGGTTAGCACATGTGTGCGTGGATATACTAGATATGATACTTGTACGAATACGAATTAGAAACAGAAGTTTACCCTTAGGTGGGTGTGATCTCAGTGGCTTTGGGCCACCGGTGCAGAAGAACCTAGTTGAAGAAGCTCAACTGGTTTGCCCTGTTCAGCATGGGCACTGCTCTCACTTGGGAATTTCTTTTGGGATTGCTGAAAGAAATTTCCCTTCTTTTTTTTCCAGCTCTTCCCCTGGTTCTGCTCCTCAGTACTGGTATTTTATTGTTGGCCTTGCACTTAAGCGCGGTTTCTTCATCCCTTAACTGGCAAGTGATTTCAACGTGAGAAGCCACGTGATAACACTCCTGAAGTTTCGGGTATTAGCCGGGATTATTATTTAAAAAGAATAAGGAAAAGATTTAAGGAATTCAAGGAATGGAAATGATACTAAGGGTTAAACTGATATTTACCTGAAGGGAGGTAAATCGAGTGTAGCCCATACCGTACCGAGGGCGATGGCTCAGACCGCCATAGAAGCGATCGACCAACACCTGGCCGGTGTACCCAAGGTCGGGTAGAAGACGGAGAATGGAGGTAAAGGTGCGGTAGTACTCGTCGACAGACATCTTCTCTGTCATCTTCAAGGCATCCAGCTCTAGCCTTTTCTTAGTCTTTACGTGCTCCGGATAGTACTTGGAATGGAGGATGGAGGCAAAGGACTCCCAATCAAAGGTGGGGTCGTCGACATACTCGTGTTTGACCAGTTTCCACCAATCCATAGCAGCATCCTTGAGGTAGTAAGCCGCCACTCTAACTCGAACTCCAGCAGGAGCTTCGAGGGTTTCAAACGCCGTCTCCATCTCGGAGATGTAGGCCTCAAGTTTAGCAGGATCGCTCTCGCCTCTAAAGCAGGGAGGACGGAGATCTGCGATAGCTTTTACCCAGTTTACTTCTCTGGTGGAGGGGGAGGGATTGGTCCCGCTTGAGTTTGTTGGTTTTGCTGGTTTTGCTACATAGCGTTGATTACCTGAGGTAGCATCTGCGCTACCGTGGCAGCGACGATTTCGGCTATCGTCTGCGTGCCCGTCCATCATTGACCCCTCCTCTAGGGCGACCTGGACCTCTTCCTGACATCTGAATAATTAACATCCACATTAGGCTTTGTACATGTGACCAAGGGGTCTTGAATTTAAACAAGGTATCATTCCTAAGAACGTCAAGGGTATCCGTTGTTAACAACGGTAGTTCCTAGTTAGGTTTCTAAGTATCCGTCTTAAGACGGTTGAAATACTAACTCGGTAATCCCTATGCTCGGTAACTATGGACATCAGAGCGTAACTACTCTGATACCACTTTTTGTAACACCCCTACCGCTAATCCTATACTTATCGTCCAATCATCCCAATAATCAAAGTTACTCGCAGCAGAAATACTACTACTATGGCGGGTGATACAACGCCGCTAACCGCCCATACGGCTAGCTAGGCCATTACTACTTACAGTGACGGTCTGATGCCTAAGTATACCGAGCTACTAAAACATTGCTTACTGAATACAAAATACTATTCGCTTACATTAATGGATTACTGAGTGCCAAAGTATAATCAATTACATCGTTTCTAAGTTTGCCAAAAGGATGAGTTTCTACAAGCCACTCATCTATACTCAATTCCGATACTCACTATCCAAAATGGGTGTACCCATGGTACACCGGCTAACAAAACTTACGGCCGTGTACTACTTAGTACACCTTTCATAATCCATTGTTTACAACCAAAAAGAAGACAAAAGTAATAGAACTAAGTCTTCAACATCTTCATCCCTCTCTTGCACCTGCATTCATATTAAAAACGGTGCCCCAAGGGGCTCAGCAAAAGCTGCGCATAAACTCCGCATATACCGAGTGCTAACAAGGGCACGCCGACTAATTGACGTCCACTAAACATGCGGTTCATTAATTTCATACATACATGCTTTGCATACAACATACATACATATACAATACACAATCCAAGGCAACAATACAATAGCATACACCATTCTTACCTTCACAAGGGTTAGCCAAATTACGCATCCGGGTTAATCGGAATGCTATTTACTCTTTTACTCATTTCACATTACTTACTCTTGCTTACACTTACTTACTTACATTCACTTTACTTACTCATTCTTACTTACTTACTTTTGCTCATGTTAAGTCGGTATGACCTCCGGCCCGGGGACTACACCGTCCCACCACCGGGATTTACTTGACTCACCAATCCGGGATGCTACCCATTTAAGGGGTTTGGGCCGCGGACCAGTTTAAGAGTCAGGAATCGGATCCAACCTCTTGTGTCTCCTCATCCTCACGCGTGGCCGAAACTATATCGGACTTCTACTCATTCCAATTTAATTACCAATTTATTAAGTTGATTGGTTAGCTTGTTAGGAATCAAATAGAAGTCCAATCACAATTGATAATCGGTCACAGTACAGTATATCATTCATTCACACACTCATATTCATTCATACATTTCATGAATTATACAAACTATGATTTAAGAGAATATTCACAACATACAACACTACATATTCACAAGTAAGCATAATAACTCCGATTCGTGCATTTATCTTATTTGGTGATCAATTAGCACACAACACACAAATCAGAGTAACCAAGGTAGCATACGGGGCATGAGGAATTCATACCGTTCACCGCCGTACTTGTATCCGACGTTCCTCCGGTGTTCACAATCCAAGTCCTAACATATACATACAATTGGGTGGTTAATTACCCTTACTTAACCTTACTAATTACTTTACTAACATTTCCTAGTTTACACTTGCTAATTCATTGTTGTTCAAATACTTATACTTATGTTACTTACTTAAGATTATTTTCTAAGCTTGTTTATGGCCTTAATGACCTTTAAACATCATTAATTATGTCTTAATCATCTTATAATATCATTACCCATCATTACCCATCCTTACCTCAGCTTTAAAATACATTCTGGAGGAATTTTGTGTTGGTCCGGGTTGGTGTCCGGGTTTACAAACCCGGACCAACTCGCTGGAACAACATACGGGTGTAAATAAGGCATGGTCCGGGTTTACATCCCTATATACAAACCTGGACCATCTGTCTGAAATTGCTACGGGTATGTTTATGACATCGTCCGGGTTTGTGTGCTACTTTGCAAACCCGAACAACTTGTTTTGGTAACTTACGGGTGTATTTTTGGGGTGGTCCGGGTTAGTATCTTGGTTTGTAAACCCGGACCATCCCTTTGTAAAACTTCTGGTCGAATTTTAAGGCTAGTCCGGGTTTGTGTTCTGGTTTGCAAACCTGGACTAGTTACAATATTGTGATTTATATAAGTTTTTCAACTTGTTTCAATTCCAAACTTCTACCAATCTCTTCCCTAATATTTCTACATATAATCTAGCATGTTTTAACTTTGTTTAAGCATTTTAAACTAGCCTAAACCAACACTATAAAAATCTGTTACATTATCACCCTTACTGTAATTTTTCTACCTCTATTATATTTCTACTTCTTCAAATAATGCTACAGACCTTCCTATTCTTCTTCCCAAACTCAATGACTCTTACACTAGCCTAACTTAGTTTGACAACTCTCAATACACCATTTACAACTCCACTCAACTACACTCTTTCTCCCTATTACAAACCAAAGTGAAAATCACATTTTTCTCTCTACAATTCTCTTTTGTTTCTTTCTTTTCTAACATCAACCAAGACTCTACATTCCTAAACAAATTTTGACAGAGGTTCCCTACATTTCTAAGTGTTCCCACCACATAATTTTGCACACTCAATATATTCACAACCTGTTCAACATATACATTATCCTCACATATATTTTTAATACCTCCAGCACACTCAACATTTACACTTAGCATATTATTTTCTTGTTTTCAAAAACTTCAAACTACAACTACCATTCACATTAATGTACCCATTCTTTTCCTACGGTTGAAGTGGTTTAGTTCATTGCTAAAACAATATACCTACACATACACAAACGTTAAAATTATACAGAGGCTTCTCATTACCTTTAGTTTTCTTGATTCTTTTTTCCTTCTCTCCTTCTTCTCCTTTCTTGCTCCTCTTTCCTTCTTTGTTTTCTTGATTTAATTAAACCAAGCTACACCATGTAACAAGGTATACACATACACACCAAACTAGTAAGTTTTTATATCTCATGTATTAAACCCTAACTTATGAGAACCTATTTAAACTCTTAGGAGATCTTACCTTGAGCTTCTAATGGAGTTTTGGAGTGGAAAATGACAAGACTCCAACCCTCAAGATGGAACACCAAAAACGGCTAGCAATGGAATAGTAGTATGTACGTGAGTTTGTATTTTTTGCAAGGAAAAATGGAAAGGAGTGAAGCTTTGGTCTACTTCTTACCTTAGAACATGGAGAAGATGCTAGATCTTGAAATGGTGCTCTTGAAGCTCCTAACTGATAATACCCTCAAAAATGAAGTTGGTGGTTTTAGATTTTTGAAGGGTGGAGAATGATCTCCTTGACGATACGAATTCAACGGTATGGTTTTTGTAGCATTTGGTGATGGTTTGAGGTTTCAAAGATGAGGAAGAAGAGGCTCTGTATGTGGGATCTTCAAATCGCCATGGTTGACAGAGAGGAAGAAGAAGATGTGCAGTACGTGGGTTGTGAGTGAGTGAAGAGAGAGATTTTACTTTTTTGACTTTTTAATGGTTTTTCTTTGCAAATAAGGGGAATTAAGAGAGGGGTGTGAGAGAGGGCATTCGGCCCATACAGCACACACACTCACTTACATTTTTTTTCAAAGTGGACACACTAACTTATTTTAATTACCTCTCACCCCACAACTTCCCGTTTTTGACAGTTTTTACTATTTTCTCGTTTTATTGATTTTATTGGTTCTAGACCTTCACTAATTTATTAATGACTATTTAGTTGACTAAAATTGTTGCGAGTCTATTTGACCCTTAAAGTCACGTTTTCCCGGTTACCTCGAAAAACGCGTTTTAATGTTCATTAGTGTTTTTAATCCATTTTAAGGATCCGTTTTCTTCGGGATTTGTTCCCTAATATTTATTTACGCTTAATTAAGCTTCTAAAATATTTATTAGTCTAATTAATCACTATTTTTTAATGACGGGGTATTTCAATTTAACATAATGGTCAAATTATGACATTATGTGGAAAAATAAAAAAATTAGTAAGGCCGAGAGCTTATATTATATTTTGAGCTATTTATGTAATTTTATGTTATAAACAAAGTTGTAATAAGGCCATGTCATTAGGCCATTTTATTTAAGTTTAAAAGCTTAATTAATTTATTTTATGCACTTACTATTAAGTAAGGGGTCAAAGCCATAATTAATCAAACATTAGAGGGCTGTAGGAGAATATAGCCAAAATTGGGATTTAAAATGTATTTAATAAAAATTATAAGATTTTATAAAGTTTTAGGGTGAAATTGTAAATATTGGAAAGTTTGGGGTAATCTACATAATTACCGAGGAAGTGGGGTCAAAATGATGTTTGGAAGTCTAACATTGACCAAGAAAAAGACTTTGACCAGATTTGATGATTTATTAATTTAATTATCAAATTATACTAAGTTATGTATTAAAATGTAAAAATTACATAACATATGGGTATATAGGTGATTACCGAAAGTTTTGGGTATAAAATAGTATTTTATACACCTTTGGGTTATTAGGAATTTTTAGGAATTTATTTGGTTAAATTTGGAGTTAATATGGATTATATAAGTATAATATATGATATTTTATATCATTGTTACATATAGGTAACATATATGGTGGGAACCGTAAATATTGAAAGCATAAGGTTAGGAATGATGTTTATAACCTTTTGGTATAGTTTGGTAATTTTTGGAGTTATATATAAGGTTTTATTAAGATATATGTATAATATATAGTTTTAATGACATAAGGAAACTATATATTATAAATTGGGGAGATTTGGTAATTATACAAAGTTAGGTGGAGGGAATTAAATTAAAATAGACCCTAGGGTCTGTTCGGCAATTATAACTCATTATAACCATGGGTTATAATTATATTAAGGTTTAAGGATTATAATATAAGGTGTATATTATAAGTGTGACAATGGAATATAATTTGGGGTTGATTTGTAAAATCTAAAAGTATGGTGGAATTTAAATAAAACCGAGAATCCTAGGGTACATTTGGTATTTTATAACAATTTATAACTATAGGTTATAATTGTTTTAATGACATAAATGTCATAATATATGTTATATAATTATGATATAACATTATATTAATTATGTGGTGGATTTTATAGATACTTAAGAAAATAGGTGCTGTTCGGAAGTAATGAGAATTTTAGAACAAAGATTTATAATATGGTTTTCAATGTTATAAAGGTTATAACATTTATAATATAAGAAATATTCATTAAAGGGGAATGAATATATTATAAAGGTTTACCATATAATAAATAGTCCCATAATACATGTATATAAAGAAATATATGTTATGGAGTGGGAAAATATATAGGTTTAATAACCATATATTATCATAATTAAAATGATATAAGATAAAGAGAAAGAATTACAAACATTAGATATGGAGATTCTGATGTTAGGAGTATACATGGAATAAAAAGGATTTATATAATTCAAAGTATTTTTACATATGAATTATACTACATTAAACTTGGAAAAACAAACCTTAGGAAAATAAATACTAAGGTAAAAATGTATAATATATGATTAAGAATTATACATGTAAATATAGAAACAGACTATAATATACAAGGGTATATTGAATTACATGCGATAACCAAGTTCAAACTTTAAGTATATTAAATATACGAGACGCGATTACGCATGTAATATAACGTTTTTTCCAAATCCCGAGTTAAGCCGAAAACCCGACAAATGTTATCAGTTAGCAACGGGGAATAAACCGGGATGGACTAGTAACGGTACGGGGTGCCGTAGTGTATTGCTAGTATGAGATGCTGATGCACAGTGTGATACATACTGATAGATTGTAAGAGGCGTCTCGAGGATCGCCAGAGAAATTAGCTGATTCATACTCCACGGTCTTATAATCCCGGTGCACGGTATGTTATTTATGTGGCTTGATTGTCTCTAAGGATTTCCTCAGTTCAGACATTGTGTGAAAATCTGTGTTAAGATTGAATGTCTACTTGTGTGCATTAATATGATTGAGTTGTGTATTAATGCTGCTTTATTATTATTACTGTTGAACGATAACAGTACTGTTCGTATATATGAGCATATTATAAAACGAACTAGCGGCAATGATGCTATCTTATATGTGTAATATAAGGAACGTAAGTAAAACGTTGTAGCATTAGGATAATAAAAAATATATATATATATTATCCGAGACTTATATACGGAGCATTGGCCTCTTTAACGCCGCTCTGTATCTAACACTGGATCCCGAGTCGACATACTCAGGATTGGACTAACGACCTTAGTCTGCTGTGTTAGGAAAAAAATAGTAAGACGATGTGATGGTATAGATAAGTTAATCAAGAGGTTGTGGCTCTTACTATGTATTGTGATCAACTAACGATACTAGGATGCCGTGTGAGCATCCGTAAGTATCTGGATAAATTTCCAACGGGCTACAGATGGTTCGTCGGTCGGAGACTCTACCGCTGGAGTGGCTACTGCCGTGGGTGACCCGCCATAGGAGATGGGTAACTTAGAGACGCGTCGTTCTAACGAGGCGTTGTCATTAGTCATGACTGAACAATTACGAACGACTATATTAGTTCGTACATTAGGCGAACATTATTTGGGCTTGTATGCCAAAGACGGGAAGTTATACTTGTTTATAATTCTCGTTGTTTCGCCTTGTTGCTCAGTGGTTATGCTTGTGGTTATGTGTTGTATGTTGGTGGATTTGTTGAAACGAGTCATTGTGCTCATATTGTGTGATGTGAATTGGTTTGATTGAGTCATTGGATTTTTGTCTGTGTTGTGAACTTGTTGAGTCGAGTCGCTGTGCTCGTGTGTGGATTATTGTGGATTGTTGGTCAAGTGAGTCGCCGTATTCAATTATGAACTATCAAGTGTTTGTTGGAATGGAGTCTCTGTACTCATATAAGCGTTGTAACGCTTTCAGTGGTTTACTATGATGCGATGTGTGAAGCCGGGGGCTCGTTTACTAATTGAGTTTACTGCAATATATGTTGTTGCTTTACAGTTTTTTTATATTAAACGACTTGCATGAAAATGAATTGCATGCTCTCGACCAATTGACTGAGGGTCCGAGGGGGCATGACAGTCATGTAGTAACATGCTCAGCAGGGTCTGATTCCATACCACAAACAAACATTTGGCAGGTATGCAGCTTCCGGTGTCGACAAAGAGCGGGACGCGCTGGGTAGTTTTAGTTACAGTTGTTTAAATATGCACTGTTGCATTTGATACGAACTTAGAAACGTGTATAGGATAGGGATACTTAGAATGCTCACTGTGAATGTATTTTATGTTGGTTTGGGAAGGTTAGATCTATCTCTTGTTGTCATTGTGGGAAATTGTTTCATATTTATATATATATCAGTAAGCACGTTATTACTCGTATGGGCGAGTGAGAACGGTGACACCAGTAGTTCATTTGTTTAGATTACCGCTACGATTACAATGCTAAGTAAGACGATTAGGAGCCGATTAGAATAGGGGTGTTACAAAAGTGGTATCAGAGAGGAGTACCGCTCTGATGACAAGAGATAGTAGGATTTATACAGTGAGCATAGGTTTTGGGAATACGGGAAACGTTGAGAGGTTACGTGACCTCGCGGGGTTGATGCAATGCTTAAGGCTTGCACACTGTAGCCGTAGAGGCACTTCAATATTAAATAACCGAGACTACGGTATTAGACCGAGTAAAGGTCCAACCCGTCCTCTTGACATACGTCACAGAGAGATCTGGGTAACAGTACTAAGGAAGAACGCGGCGCAGCGGAAGGTGGTGATGGTCCAGCAACCCCAAGTAACGCGAAGACGGTATGAACTGCTCGCACTTGATGGGAGAGCATCCCGGGAAATTTGCAATGGCACCCCACCCGCCGCAGCCCGTACCTCGAGTACTATCTAGTGAGGAAATGAAATGAGAAGCACCACGGAGATAACTCTCCTGATCGGGAAAACCCGATGTGGATGCTATGAGAATTATGTTAAATGTAGAAAATAAGACTTTGTGTTTTTGATGTAATGTTTAGGACCGGGGGTCCTTGAAATACCCCGAACTTAAATATGGTGATTATATTATTCTAATATAGTATTTAAGGGCCTAATAGCGCCTAAGTAATTATGGTAAGGAAAATAAATCCAAAAGAAATGAGAAAAACGCTTAGAAAGCGGAAAACGCTAAAATAAGCGTTAAATAACCATAGGAGGTACGAGACCTCGGTTATAGTATCGTAAGGATTCCTAAGGCTTATTCATGCCTAATTAGTATACGGGAATAATTCCCGAAGGAAACGGATCCAAGAAATGTATTAAAACGCTAAAAGAACTTTAGCGCACGTTTTTCGAGGAAACCCGAAAATGTGACTTTTAGTGGTCAAATGGACTCGTAAGAATTATAAATTATTAAATAATAATTATTAAGCATTTATGGAAGCTTAATAACCAATAAAAATAAAGAAACGAGAAAATTCCGGAAAACGGGCCCGGTTAGTGAATAGTATCAAAACCGGGTAAAATAACGAGCGTTTTCTGTAAAAGACGAAAAACGCTCCAACTAGTAATACTGTAAGGGGGCCGGTTTTAACAGTTAAATAACCCCCTCTCTCACACACACACTAGCTAAATAAATAATGAGTCAAAAAGCAAGAGAAGAATAAAAGGTAAAAGCAACTTACCTTTTCTCTCACCTCCCATTTCCTCATTTCCCTATTCTCTCACCTCCCTCCTCCTCTCCCAGCGATTTCTCTCTCCTTCTCCATGGGGCTGGCGATTTTTGGAGAGCTCCAACAACAATAATGGCACCTCACTTTCTCCTTCATGCTCTAGCTCCATTTGAGCTCGAAATGTAAAATAAAACACATATTTGAACTCCCCTCATCCTCCTCTACATTTCTATCTTTTCAAAATCTGAAAATGAGCAACTTCGTCTCCATGGGTTTTCCCCATTTGAAGAGAAAAGTACACCATTGTGAAGCTTGGAGTCTCCTCTTTCCAACAAGGTAAAAATCTCCATGAAAGACCTCACTTTTCTCCATCTCTTGACATGGCCGATTTTTGGTCTCTCTCTTACCTTGTTTTTCTCTTTTTGGAGCATTGTCTCAACCCTCCAATGGTGGAGTAACCCCCTTCTTGATTCAAGGGTGAGAATCCCTCTCAAAGATCTCCAAAGGTAAAACCCTAACTTGTGCTCTAAGCCTTTGTAATTGAATTAGAATTCCTTAAGGGTTTAGAAGGATAATTAAAATGCGTTTTGTGTTCTTGGGTGATGGGAATGGAGTTTGGCAACTCCATTCCCCACA
This sequence comes from Limonium bicolor, assembly GCA_023374045.1. Taxonomy (NCBI): domain Eukaryota; kingdom Viridiplantae; phylum Streptophyta; class Magnoliopsida; order Caryophyllales; family Plumbaginaceae; genus Limonium; species Limonium bicolor. The sequence continues at coordinate 53,660,639 of CM041778.1, forward strand.
AAACCGATTTGTGCAAGAAAGAGAGGAAGAGAAGAAGTGGAAAAGAAATGAAGGAAATATAAGCTCAAGGTAAGAGCTCTTCCTTAATGCTAAATTTTAATGCATTAGAGTAATGGGAATGGGTGAACAAATAAAAGAACCTAAACTATTGTACTAAGTATTGTAATTGTGAATGTTTGAGTACTTGTGAGCAAATATGTGGAGTTGTAGGCCTTAGAGCCAAATGAATGGTATATGTGTATTAATATTGCTATTTGAGGAAGTAATGATGTATTGGCATGGTAATTGAGGAGATATTGGTGTATTAAGATTTTGGTATGAGTGCTGGTAGAACCCTTGTATGGGTGTGACTAAAATATGAATGATTTTGGTGATGATGGGTATGTGTGGATAAGTAAGAATTATAGGTGAGCTATGGCAAAATTTTGGTAGGAATTGTGCATTAAAGAATGACTTGGTGAATGGGAGAACCAAGGTATGTATTGGGGTTAGTAGAGATGTTTAATGACTATGGATTGGTAATTGGAGGATGAGGATAAAGTATATAAAAATCTGTAGCAAGAAGTGATAAAAATGTATTGGAGAAGCTAGGAAAAATTAGAGTGCAAGATGTAGTGACATGGACGTTGGACTTGGGTATAGACATGGTAATTGCTTGGAATTGTATTTGGGATGCTAGTAATGGTATTGGTGGTAGAAGTTGGTGTGAGATTGATTATAAAATCTGTAGCATAAGTGTAACAAAACTGTTACAAGTGTTGAAGGGAGTGAGGAAAAATTGTGTATATGGATTTAGAAATGAGTAAGGTATTTGGGGGATGAACCAAGGCAATTTTGAGGGCCTAAGTAGTGTTAAAATATGTGGGATTAAGTGTAGGAACAATGGGGAAGTAATGGGTAAAGGAGAGGACTGAAAACAGAAATGAAAACTGAAGTACTGGGCCGGACCGACCTTGGGACCGAACTTGCAAGGTCGGTCGAGCCCAGATTTACAAAGGACGGAAACCTTCTGGAATGGACCGACCTTGGGACCGGACATGCAAGGTCGGTCGGCCAGAAGAATTTCCCGTAATGCAACCTACTGGAATGGACCGACCTTGCGACCGGACTTGCAAGGTCGGTCGACTCAAAAATTTTCCGTCTTGTAAGCTACTGGAATGGACCGACCTTGCGACCGGACTTGCAAGGTCGGTCGGGCAAAAATTTTCCGTCAAGTAACGCACTGGAATGGACCGACCTTGGGTCCGGACTTGCAAGGTCGGTCGGCCCTGTGATTTTCCAGCGTAATTCCTTACTGACTTCGACCGACCTTGGGACCGACCCTAGGTAAGGTCGGTCGAGTCAAAACAAAAATATATATATATATATGATTAGAGTTATCATATGTATATAAGTATATGCCTATACACATAGGTATATGTAAATGTAGTAACACAACATTAATGGAAAGAAAGGATGAGGAAATGCACATGTGAGTAAGGAAACAAGTTAAGGAAGTTGTAAGTATAAGAACATTAAGTGTACCGGGATAACGGGGTAAGTAAGGGAGTAGTAATTACTTGTATATCGTATGAGCATAGTATTAATTACAATGTTGGAAACATTATCAGTGGAACAAGTGTGAACCAAGGAACAAGGGAACACATGGTAAAGCTAACTCCGGTGAAAGGTATGATTTCCTCATGCCCCGTATGCTAACCGAGTTACGTTGATTTGTGTGCTGTATGCCGGCTAATCAAGACTAAAGCATGAAAACGGTTTATTGCCTTTTGTTGTATGTCTTGTGTATGTTGATTGAGCTAACCTTTCTCGATTGATTGTGTGGCCTCACTTAGTGCGTAGACCGACTCATAGATGAGTCTTATTGTGTATTGACTCGTAGTAAGAGTCATGTGTGAACCAATGGAACCGTAGCAACGCACTAAACCAACGAACCAATAAACGATAACGTAAACCAATGAACTCACTAGAATGTGAGAGAGTGTACGGGAGTAATAACCTTCCGATAACGGTAGGAGAAACGAAATGAATAATCCACAAACAAAAAGTAGTGGAAGTATATAAGTAACCTCTATTAGAGGAATTATTCTTGGTGCAAGACATGAACCATGAGAGTAGTAAAGAATGATGAGGGATCTCCAAACCCCTTAGTAATTAGTCGACCCATTATGAGAGGGCCCGACTGATGTAAGTATGTCCCGAACATGAGAGTATTCGATATTGGGGAAACCCTTAAATCTGAGGATACTAGTCGGTTGTAATTCCCTAAGCTAGTGGAGGTTATCAAGAGAGATACTTCTAGGCTAACCCACGAGATGTATTATACTCTGAGAGAAGAGTGTTGGGAATTTGAGTAGTCCGGTACAAACGGGCATTTGAGTATTTGAGGAGCTAAGCGTATAGCCCTCGTATTGTAGGTCCGGTGGCGAGTCTTGTGTATGACTCCGCCCAGAGGCCAAGTAATGAGTAACGAGTATCGCGTATGTATGAGTAAAGTAATGAGTACCGAGTAAGAAGTGAGTATGAGTATGTAATGAGTACCGAGTATTGAGTATGTATGAGCAAGTATCGAGTATTGAGTACGTATGAGTAAGTAAGGAGTATTGAGTAGTGAGTATGCACAAGTATAGTAACGAGTACAGAGTAAGGATCGTGTGCGAGTAAGGTATTGAACATGGAGTGATGAGTATGCAAGAGTAAGGAGTAAGTATGAGTAGAGTAACGAATATCGAACACAGTACAAGAGTAATGAATGTATAACAAATACGAATGTTGACTATTGAATTGTCTTCCTTAGTAAGTATTGAACTTGCATATTATGTAGGTTTTGATTGTATTGTTGTAGTATGAGTATGTATGTATGCATGTAAAATGAACTCCATGTATATCCGACCCAAAGTAGTCGGCGTACCGCGGTTAGCACGCGGTATATGCGGATTTCATATGCAGCGTAAGCTGACCCCCTAGGGGGACCGTTTTTAGTGTGCAGGTACTCGAAGCTGACCACCGTTCGAGAGAGTAGGACGGGGACTGCTATGTAAGCATGGGTAGTTGTATGAAGGGATTGTACTTGTAATGTATATGAAATTGGAAGTTCAACTGTATCGGTAATTAAGGATTGTAGTATACTCGGTATAGTAAGTATTGGAGTTGTAATTAATTATGGATAGTAGCAAGGAAGTATGTATTGTGTAGAGCACTCGGTATGTTCATATTCATCAGACCGATAGTATGTAGATTGTAACTCGCCTAGTCACGTGGGTGACTAACGGCATTGTACACCCGCCGTTGAGTGTAAGTATCCGCTGCGAAGGTAAGTATTTGTACAGTAATGACGGTATTAGCGGTAGGGGTGTTACAAAAAGTGGTATCAGAGCGAGTATCGCTCTGATGGATGAAATACCGAGTTTAGGAAAATACCGAGTTAGGAATTAGAGACTTAGGGCTAAGGGTTGAGTGTTAGCGTGTGAGGTACGCTAGTTAGGAACGTTGAACCGGAAACCTACAACAACCATACCCCGCCCTCCGCAACCCACGGTATTAAGTTGGAAGAATAACGCCAGAGAGATGGAAAGACCTCTCACACTCGGGTAACACCCGATCTGGCAGTTGCAAAAGAACCTTATTAGAAAAAGAGCCTGTCATACGGTAGAGTCCAAGAACTAGAAGTCCCGAAGACGGTTCCCGTTGGATGACGATGACCGCACTTAATGGCGGAGAATGAAGATCCTAAATACAAGGATAATGGAATTTATGGCACCATGGGGCGACATGCTTCGCAGTCGCGAGAACCATGTAGCCAGCAAAAGAGAAGCACAATCGCGTAATGAAGCAAGGAAGATAGGTAGTAAGCCCGAGACAAGAGAGTCTACGGACTGTAATGTTTGATAATACCAACAACGGTATACAAACCGACTAAGGAACTAGTCGAGGTTGGATTAATACCAAACCTACAGCCAAGAGGCTAATAACCGAAAACATGGTTAGATAGCTATGAAGTATTCATAGAACTTACACCTATAGGACCACGAAATGGTTCCTAAGGATATCAAGTCTCGTTAACCACAGTGAAGGTGTGAGACACCCGGATGACGACAACCATGTCAAGTACACTGAGAAACGACTCAGGAGATGATCACCAAGATCAAAAGATCAAAGGAAGATCTAGTAAGACCACCAATATGGATGGAAACGATACCGAACCGGTATACGTTAACCGAAAAACAACCTACCCGCGCACTTGCCCAGGGCAAGTGCAGCAACTACAGACGGTTGGAAGACTTTTAACAACCGCAAATACTTGCTAAAGTACCGCTATGACGAATGGACAAATATAGGATCACCAATCCTAAGCTTAAATAACGAAACCTGGAAAGGCCTAACGGCCCGACCATTGTATTAAGAGTACCGGTCAGCAAGAAGCTGAACTTGGTCAAGACCTGAATCATGGCAATGCCATGAAGAATTTCTTTTAACACCGAACCGTTATTTCAAAACCAGAATTTTCTTTCAAAACCACAAACCCTTCTTTTAAACTTGGATTTTTAAAACCAAACAAACGGAATTACGGTGAGTATCATAGAATGATACAAGAGGAGTTGACAATAGAATACTTCACCTAGGCGTGTGACGAACACTACGAGTGTACCCAAATACGGGATGTGGGACGACCGCACTCCGAAGGAGCTTGCGGGCCTGACAGATAGGGTAAGTGGTAACGTGCCAAGACGGTACCCCACGTATGTATACATGTAGTGTACGAAACACGGGAAGTAGTCAACTCTGTTCTACGGACCATAAGCAAATTCAAAACAGAACAGTTGGATACCTCAAACGAGCAAAGGGAACTCAGACAAGCTTACAAGCTAAGGAGTCAAGAACCTACTACAGGAAGGTGATTAAGAGTTAAAGGTGCGAGAAGCACCAACAACTGAATAAAGACATTGGACATGTCTTGAAATATTAAAGTAAAACATGATGACTGGAAGGAATACCCAGTCTAAACACAGTAAGGCAAATGCCTAACATTAACACATCAGTGTTCAATGAACAGGACGAGATCCCCAGAACAACTACCACAAACACACAGGGTGATGTGGCAAGGTACCGGAAATACCATTCATCACTGAAGGGAACACCAACCCGTTATAACATAAGGAAAAACACCAATGGTCTACCCTAAGAACGGGAGACGTTATAACCCTCAACGGATAGACTTAGATCCAGAACCGCAAGGTAGGATAACAAACTGGACATCCTTATAAATGTCAGCCAGACGCAATAACATAAACAATAATACCCAGGAGCAATCCATAAAGGGTATCAAGTCAACACAGTTGAATAAAATATCGTGGTAAGAACACCACAATTGGAACGAACATACGGTTAGAACACCGAAGGGATCCCACTTGACAGGGGATACCCCAAAGCAATAAATGGTATCGATCTATACCAGGATACAAAAAGGGCCTCCAACGAACGGAAGCGTGATGCGACGATCTTATTAGGGAGCCCAGTATCACCTCCAAGCCAGCGATGGCTTACAGAGAAGTAACCACTCGAGAACGCCTATGATGAGCAGAGCTCTAGGCAACATGGCTAGTAGGCCATGAAACTGTTACCACACAACCCAACGGTTGCAAAACCAATGTGAACTACATGGAAAGTGGTCAAGGATGACACCGATAAAAGAGTAACAACCAATAATGGAGGATCCCCTCATAAATGTGAGACCGCAAGAGCGGTGAACGCATGAATCCCAAGAAGGGGATATCGTCAGTAACAGTCGGGAAATATATTCCTTTCAGAACTACTAATGTAGTCAGGCTTGAACATAAATTCTTGCCAAGCAATGTAAAATAAGCTTCAAAGCAATTATTGACAACCAAGGAGTAACCGGTTATAAAACCAATGATGCTCACGGAGCTCAGAAAAATAAAGGAATACCATATTGGTATTGCCAAAATAGGGAACCATTGTATAAATGATAGAAATGCATGAGCTGAAGCTAGCAACAGGGATGCCATGTAAACCAATATGTAATCAGTAAGAACATGGTGCAGCAGGCGACCAATGTATGCGAATAATCACCCAATATTATGGAGTTGTTAATACAATACTAGACAGACCGGGCAACAAGCCAGAAGTCTACACCAAATGATGAAGCACCACCTGAAAGAGTAACGATCAGTCCATTGCGATCTCATAAGAGAGTTACTGCCAAGGGTTTACGCCTCTGCACTCTGTAGGACTGAGTGTTTTGGTATTGCACTTGTGTAGTTAATGATCTAGTGGGATAGCTAGGAATATGGAAAATGTAAGTAGTGGTAAATTATTCCTTTCACCAGTAAACACGGCATAAGCCAGTTAAGCAAAAGCTTAGAAACAAACCGTGCGGCCTAAGGCCAAAGAAGCACGAAGAGTGTGAAACACACCAACAATCACAAGATGTGAATTCCATTGGAATAAAAGTGAAAGGAGACTTAAGAAAGTCACAAGGACCGACGCATGAAAATGCAAGGTCATACAAGTAAAGAACACTTGTAATGAACCAGAGAAACGGTGTAATTCAGAAGCTACTAACAACAGAGGAAGCACTACAACTAAGTAGTGACTTACCTCACCGACAATAAGTCGGAGGACCAAGTGAATGATCACTACAAACACAACAGTATGTATATAGATGCCAGGGATCTGGTTAAATCTAAACTCATTGAGTTCACGCATGGTAAAATAATACCACGCGAGATGGAACAAACCTTATTCCCACAATAAGAGGGATAAAAAGGTGTTGTATAGCACATTTAAGATAACAAGAAGGGCGAATAGCCCAAGTTATCAGGGTCACGCAGCAGAAGCTAGTGGGCCCAGAATTCCAAGAGAAATACACCTAGAACCAAACCCGGTTAAGAGTTAAATAAACTCCGATGAAAATTCTTGATGCAGGGACTAACCGACAGTACGGTTAAGACCCGTTGATCAAGGAACATTGTATAATAGACCGCATGGAAACTGAACCACTCCATGACGGCTGAATGCCTTCGACCAATGTCCAATGTTGACACATGGTAGATTACGTGGGCGTAATCCCTTTTAAGGGGGGTAGAGCGAAAACCGCGAAATGTACGTTTTACGTGATAAGTGCGTAAACTACAATGTGCACAGCGCAAAAGAATTGTTTTGATGATTGATACTTATGTTACATAAACATTTGTATTCACTCATGTAATTGTAGTTATTTGAGAAAAAGAATAGGAAGGAGTAGAGAAACTCCAGGGGAATGAGAACCCCGATTGGTATAGTATGAGGAATGAGTATGTATGGGAGACTTGAGGAGTATAAATCGGTATGGAACCAATGTATGTAATGAGTATAAATCGGCACGAAACCGATGTATTTTATGAGTATGAATTTGGTATAGCAAATTAATGGGATATTATACCCATGAATTTCTTAAGTATAGTAGTTGGAGAAGATGCAGTAATGATTGATGAGATGATTAGTAAGTAAGTAAGTGAATCATATAAATTGGACAATGTATGTGTATGATTATGATTAGCAAGATTAAAAAGATAGAAAACGAAATGATGTTTGACGAGCTGTCTGTTTGTATTGAGGTGGGAAGTGGAACTTGATTTGCTAGCGATCAAGGGAAGCTGAACACAAATTGGGGTGGAAGGATAATTCAACACCAATGCTGATCACATTGGGGTTGAAGGACTCTGGAAGCTCCCTTAAGTGGCCACATAATAACACTAGTTAGGAATAATCACCATAAATGGTATTTGGGAGATGTATGCAAGTTTTCAAAATGAATTTCCAAAACTAATTTGGTACAATGTTTTCTTCAAACTTGAGAATGAGGATCGGTTTTGAAACCGCTCCCACGGGCGCTAGTGGATCTTCCATGCCTAGGCACGGGTATCCGGTCGAAACCATAAGGTGAAGCTAGTTTTGAGTCTGTGGAAGTAGAGTAGTTTGAAACCACTACATCAGTCGTACGGTGACAGTGTGTGTTTTGTATTTTTCCAAGGGCACTGGGGCAGCGTAGTCCCGAGTAAGTATGAGTAAGTATGAGTAAAGTATGAGTAAGTAAGTATGAGTAAGTGCCTGAGGATCTCTATATGTGCAAATGAATTTGATCAGAACCAAAGGACCGTAGAGCCAGAAAGCGTAAGTGCTCAAGTCATGACGGCCGTGAACCAGAAAGCATAAGTGTTCAAACGTGACCGGTACCTGAGGGATCACTCGCCATTGGGGGAGGATTGTACCTAATTGTCTGCGGATGGACCCCCTTGGAGAGAAGTAAAACGGATATTTTTGATTGCTATGCATGCAGTGACATGCTGTTTGGATGCGTAGTATGCATCATGTCAGACATTTGGAGTTTGACAAGCTATATGTAGAGGTCATAACCTTAGCATAGAGTATATGTACGAGTAACAGTATTAGATTCACCAACTTTGAGGGCAAAGTTCTTTAAGGGGGGTAGATTGAAATACCCGAACTTAAATATGGTGATTATATATTCTATATATAGTATTTAAGGGCCTAATAGCGCCTAAGTAATTTTGGTAAGGAAAATAAATCCAAAAGAAATGAGAAGAACGCTTAGAAAGCGGAAAACGCTAAAATAAGCGTTAAATAACCATAGGAGGTACGAGACCTCGGTTATAGTATCGTAAGGATTCCTAAGGCTTATTCATGCCTAATTAGTATACGGGAATGATTCCCGAAGAAAACGGATCCAAGAAATGTATTAAAACGCTAAAGAGCTTTAGCGCACGTTTTTAGGAAACCCGAAAACGTGACTTTAAGTGGTCAAACGACCCGTAAAAATTATAAATATTAAATAATAATTATTAAGCATTTATGGAAGCTTAATAACCAAAAAAAAAAGAAACGAGAAAATTCCGGAAAACGGGCCCGGTTAGTGAATAGTATCAAAACCGGGTAAAATAACGAGCGTTTTCTGTAAAAGAAAAACGCTCCAACTAATACTGTAAGGGGGCCGGTTTTAACAGTTAAAAACCCCCTCTCACACACACACACTAGCTAAATAAATGAGTCAAAAAGCAAGAGAAGAATAAAAGGTAAAAGCAACTTACCTTTTCTCTCACCTCCCATTTCCTCATTTCCTATTCTCTCACCTCCTCCTCCTCTCCCAGCGATTTCTCTCTCCTTCTCCATGGGGCTGGCGATTTTTGGAGAGCTCCAACAACAACAATGGCCTCCTTACTCCTTCATGCTCTAGCTCCATTTGAGCTCAAAATGTAAAATAAAACACATATTTGAACTCCCCTCATCCTCCTCTACATTTCTATCTTTTCAAAATCTGAAAATGAGCAACTTCATCTCCATGGGTTTTCCCCATTTGAAGAGAAAAGTACACCATTGTGAAGCTTGGAGTCTCCTCTTTCCAACAAGGTAAAAATCTCCATGAAAGACCTCACTTTTCTCCATCTCTTGACATGGCCGATTTTTGGTCTCTCTCTTACCTTGTTTTTCTCTTTTTGGATCATTGTCTCAACCCTCCAATGGTGGAGTAACCCCCTTCTTGATTCAAGGGTGAGAATCCCTCTCAAAGATCTCCAAAGGTAAAACCCTAACTTGTGCTCTAAGCCTCTATAATTGAATTAGAATTCCTTAAGGGTTTAGAAGGATAATTAAAATGCGTTTTGTGTTCTTGGGTGATGGGAATGGAGTTTGGCAACTCCATTCCCCACAAAACCGATTGGTGCAAGAAAGAGAGGAAGAGAAGAAGTGGAAAGGAAATGAAGGAAATATAAGCTCAAGGTAAGAGCTCTTCCTTAATGCTAAATTTTAATGCATTAGAGTAATGGGAATGGGTGAACAAATAAAAGAACCTAAACTATTGTACTAAGTATTGTAATTGTGAATGTTTGAGTACTTGTGTGCAAATATGTGGAGTTGTAGGCCTTAGAGCCAAATGAATGGTATATGTGTATTAATATTGCTATTTGAGGAAGTAATGATGTATTGGCATGGTAATTGAGGAGATATTGGTGTGTTAAGATTTTGGTATGAGTGCTGTAGAACCCTTGTATGGGTGTGACTAAATAGGAATGATTTTGGTGATGATGGGTATGTGTGGATAAGTAAGAATTATAGGTGAGCTATGGCAAAATTTTGTAGGAATTGTGCATTAAAGAATGACTTGGTGAATGGGAGAACCAAGGTATGTATTGGGGTTAGTAGAGATGTTTAATGACTATGGATTGGTAATTGGAGGATGAGGATAAAGTATATAAAAATCTGTAGCAAGAAGTGATAAAAATGTATTGGAGAAGCTAGGAAAAATTAGAGTGCAAGATGTAGTGACATGGACGTTGGACTTGGGTATAGACATGGTAATTGCTTGGAATTGTATTTGGGATGCTAGTAATGGTATTGGTAGTAGAAGTGTTGGTGTGAGATTGATTATAAAATCTGTAGCATAAGTGTAACACAAACTGTTACAAGTGTTGAAGGGAGTGAGGAAAAATTGTGTATATGGATTTAGAAATGAGAAAGGTATTTGGGGGATGAACCAAGGCAATTTTGAGGGCCTAAGTAGTGTTAAAATATGTGGGATTAAGTGTAGGAACAATGGGGAAGAAATGGGTAAAAAGAGAGGACTGAAAACAGAAATGAAAACTGAAAGTACTGGGCCGGACCGACCTTGGGACCGAACTTGCAAGGTCGGTCGAGCCCAGATTTACAAAGGACGGAAACCTTCTGGAATGGACCGACCTTGGGACCGGACATGCAAGGTCGGTCGGCCAGAAGAATTTCCCGTAATGCAACCTACTGGAATGGACCGACCTTGCGACCGGACTTGCAAGGTCGGTCGACTCAAAAAATTTTCCGTCTTGTAAGCTACTGGAATGGACCGACCTTGCGACCGGACTTGCAAGGTCGGTCGGGAAAAATTTTCCGTCAAGTAACGCACTGGAATGGACCGACCTTGGGTCCGGACTTGCAAGGTCGGTCGGCCCTGTGATTTTCCAGCGTAATTCCTTACTGACTTCGACCGACCTTGGGACCGACCCTAGGTAAGGTCGGTCGAGTCAAAAAAAATATATATATATATATGATTAGAGTTATCATATGTATATAAGTATATGCCTATACACATAGGTATATGTAAATGTAGTAACACAACATTAATGGAAAGAAAGGATGAGGAAATGCACATGTGAGTTAGGAAACAAGTTAAGGAAGTTGTAAGTATAAGAACATTAAGTGTACCGGGATAACGGGGTAAGTAAGGGAGTAGTAATTACTTGTATATCGTACGAGCATAGTATTAATTACAATGTTGGAAACATTATCAGTGGAACAAGTGTGAACCAAGGAACAAGGGAACACATGGTAAAGCTAACTCCGGTGAAAGGTATGATTTCCTCATGCCCCGTATGCTAACCGAGTTATGTTGATTTGTGTGCTGTATGCCGGCTAATCAAGACTAAAGCATGAAAATGGTTTATTGCCTTTCGTTGTATGTCTTGTGTATGTTGATTGAGCTAACCTTTCTCGATTGATTGTGTGGCCTCACTTAGTGCGTAGACCGACTCATAGATGAGTCTTATTGTGTATTGACTCGTAGTAAGAGTCATGTGTGAACCAATGGAACCGTAGCAACGCACAACCAACGAACCAATAAACGATAACGTAAACCAATGAACTCACTAGAATGTGAGAGAGTGTACGGGAGTAATAACCTTCCGATAACGGTAGGAGAAACGAAATGAATAATCCACAAACAAAAAGTAGTGGAAGTATATAAGTAACCTCTATTAGAGGAATTATTTTTGGTGCAAGACATGAACCATGAGAGTAGTAAGAATGATGAGGGATCTCCAAACCCCTTAGTAATTAGTTGACCCATTATGAGAGGGCCCGACTGACGTAAGTATGTCCCGAACATGAGAGTATTCGATACGTTGGGGAAACCCTTAAATCTGAGGATACTAGTCGGTTGTAATTCCCTAAGCTAGTGGAGGTTATCAAGAGAGATACTTCTAGGCTAACCCACGAGATGTATTATACTCTGAGAGAAGAGTGTTGGGAATTTGAGTAGTCCGGTAAAACGGGCATTTGAGTATTGAGGAGCTAAGCGTATAGCCCTCGTATTGCAGGTCCGGTGGCGAGTCTTGTGTATGACTTCGCCCAGAGGCCAAGTAATGAGTAACGAGTATCACGTATGTATGAGTAAAGTAATGAGTACCGAGTAAGAAGTGAGTATGAGTATGTAATGAGTACCGAGTATTGAGTATGTATGAGCAAGTATAGTATTGAGTACGTATGAGTAAGTAAGGAGTATTGAGTAGTGAGTATGCACAAGTATAGTAACGAGTACAGAGTAAGGATCGTGTGCGAGTAAGGTATTGAACATGGAGTGATGAGTATGCAAGAGTAAGGAGTAAGTATGAGTAGAGTAACAAATATCGAACACAGTAAAGAGTAATGAATGTATAACAAATACGAATGTTTGACTATTGAATTGTCTTCCTTAGTAAGTATTGAACTTGCATAATTATGTAGGTATTTTGATTGTATTGCTGTAGTATGAGTATGTATGTATGCATGTAAAATGAACTCCATGTATATCCGACCCAAAGTAGTCGGCGTACCGCGGATAGCACGCGGTATATGCGGATTTCATATGCAGCGTAAGCTGACCCCCTAGGGGGACCGTTTTTAGTGTGCAGGTACTCGAAGCTGACCACCGTTCGAGAGAGTAGGACGGGGACTGCTATGTAAGCATGGGTAGTTGTATGAAGGGATTGTACTTGTAATGTATTATGAAATTGGAAGTTCAAACTGTAGCGGTAAATTAAGGATTGTAGTATACTCGGTATAGTAAGGTATTGGAGTTGTACGAATTATGGATTAGTATGCAAGGGAAAGATGTATGTGTAGAGCACTCGATATGTTCATATTCATCAGACCGATAGTATATGAAGGATTGTAAACTCGCCTCGTTAGTCACGTGGGTGACTAACGGCATTGTACACCGCGTTATGTATGTAGTATCCGCTGCGAAGGTAAGTATTTGTACAGTAATGACGGTATTAGCGGTAGGGGTGTTACAGTCCTGGTAATGGCGTAATGTCTACCATATGAGAATGAGATGAGTATTAAATCAAGGTTGAGGAGATAATTCTTGTAGGACTAATGGGGCTAGCTTGCTATAAGCAAGGCAACCCTGTCTTACATCCAGGAAAGCACCGATTAGTACGCTTGGGGGGAAAGAGGTGGAAACGGCGAGTAATGATTAGTTTATGGGATATGTAACAGACGGAAGGAATGACCTTGTTAAAGTCACACCCGAAGCGAGTATCTCCAAACCATGCAACACTGAAGGTTCATGATGGCCTGATGTGCATGAGGGGGAGATTATGAGAGCTGTAGAAACAAGGACTCGTTAAGTTGCTATCATGCAACGCCTCGAGAGGGGAGTAAAACCTTACTACCACGGTAAACTTGTGGGAACGAGTGAGGGAATGAGACTGTATTAATTTGAATAAGAACTTCTTCGACAAGAACAGGAACCCGATTAGGAAATAGCACTGCACTGACACACCATACGGGTGGCTCAGTCTACGGCGCACTTTCCATTGCAAGTGCCACATTTACCAAAGTATTAAATTTCAACCTGCCTTGCGCACTTGCTACAGCAAGTGCAGCGACGGTAAACTAACCCTAAAGGACCGAGTGGTCCAGGCGGTTACCAAAAACACTAAACTTTGTATGAGTCCGTAATGCAATAAAGCAGGACATAGCCTTCTTAAAGGAAAGGGTACGAAACCCTTGGGTTTGAGGTCGATAAAACCTCGGGAAGACCTAGCCGGTCTGACCATTAAACCTGAAAAGAATACACCATTTAGTAGAGTATGGAAAAGGGGAGTAAATGAGAACAACGGCAATTAGTGCCTACAAGCCTAACCCCAGTGCCGGTATGGACATTTAACGTCAATCATTACCGGTGGGGAGTGTCGAGTCTTCAGGACCAGCATAACCATATTTAGGGAGTGCGCGACACTTGTGGTTAAACCACTACCATTGAACATTGCCAGAGGGCAAGAAGTGAGCTATACGAGCCAAAATTTTAAATTAAACCTAACCGAGCTGAGTAACGCCAGCTTGTAACTCGAGTGAGGGTAATAAAGTGATGTGGACATGGTATCATGGGATCCAATGAGTGCTAAAATTGCTTACCCCGTCCAAGTCTGGAGTTGGGCATCCTGATTTGGCCGAAGAGAACGGCTCAGGTGTATATAGTGTTTGGGGAAATAATAGACAAGTGCTGGTATGGCAAACTATTTTGTAGTTGTAAGAACAGATTAGGCAGATGCGAACGTACAATAAAGGGGCCGACGTTGTGCCCGCACCACACACACCGGGGGTGTTGTGAACCCATTATTCTACTAACTTCCGTACGGAGGGCAGTGGATATTACTGAACAGTGAAATTGCCTGGGGATGGAAGATACCGTTACCTCGAAGAAGGAGGAGGAGGAAATATGAGTTGAATAAGAGTAAGGACTACTGCAAATGTGTATATCTGAGTGGTTAGAACTGGTGTAATTAACATAAAAGAAAAAAATTAAAACTCAAAATAAACGTCGGGCTGCAAACAAATCCCGGTCGTGGTAGTATAGTGAAATGTAAGTGACCGGATATCGAACCGTGGGACTAATGTGCATATTATAGTACCTAAGCGTGTCACAAAAAGGGGGGATTAAATGAATTGTATTTATAAATAAAAGGAAAGATAAAATAAACTAAGTTAACAGATAAACTAAACGGGACTCTGGTTCAGATTAATATTATCTGCTCTTTCATGCTATTTCTACTGGTTTAATTATAATTGTTTGGCAAAATTCCTCTTATTATCTTAAGGACTAAATCATAGACTCATAAGAACTCGTTTACCAGAAAATGCAAGGTTCTAATCCAGGTTCAAGCATAACACATGTAAACGGACGGTTTAGATATGAGAAATTATATTTGCATCTGAAAATACTAACTTATTAAATCATAATAAGCGTTCTCAGATTTACGGCTTAATTAATCTATCTATTTATCACCGGTCTGATCAAAATAGACTTAGCAAGCAATTTAATAAACTCATGACATTATTAAAAAGGCGAGAGATAAGCTTTAATCGTAACAGACTGTATTTAAATAAAACCAGTAAACATATTGCATAATTAATACAAACACATAATAATCATTCGCAGAGTATACGTACTCTAGCCTAACATATTAAATAGTTTGATCTTCTATTTGAATACGTGAGACTAGAGGTGAAAATGGTGAAATGAAAGGGAAACAAAATGGTGAAATGAAAGGGAAACGAGAAAAAAATGGAGAAGACGGGAGAATAGAAATGGAATGAACGAGTGAATGGGGGTGTAGTGGATCGAAGATGGATCGATGGGGTGAATTGAAACTCCGGAAGGAACCACGGAAGGAACCTCCGAAAGGACACTGGAGAAGATGAATGGAGAGTGGTTTTTATAGAGGAAGGAAAAGGAAGAAGAGGAACACCGCGTGAGTGATTTAAGGCAGCGCCTGATATGTTAAATGGAGTAGATGGATATGTTGCAGGCGCGCCGAAAGGAAGAAGCAAGTTGGAGAAGACAGTCGGCGAAGAAGATAACCCGTTGCGTTAATTTCCAGATCTGGACATTTACACGTGTCCGCGTAGATGTCCGCCTCTAATTATGCGGTCGTCTCACACGGTCCTCTCCCTTAGACTCGTCCGCCTTGTTCCATGCGGTGTCTCACGCGGACACCTCTATGCGGATACATGCTCACGGTTCCTCTCTTGTCCGCGTTGTTTCATGCGGTCCATGGGGCGGTTGCCTCTATCTCACGTCCGCCTTGTATCACGCGGACACAGGGGCGGACACGCCACTGTGCGTGCTTCTCGCGTGACCCTTGTTTAATCCCTTTTAATATATGTGTTTATTTGGCATTTTTCCTACATTTTAACACATATAATACATCAGTTAATATAACAACATAATTATAGGAAAAAAACCAAGATAAGTAAGTGAGAAACATTACTAAAAATGCTGCAAATTATAAGGTGATTAAACCTTAATAAGTCTATATGTTTTGCACTTATCAACTACACAATGTAGAGCGATGATTAGCGGAACCCACTAAGTTGTGGGTATCCAATTGTAACCTTAGGGAAAAGTATTAGAACCAACTGGGATTAAAATTAAATAGAAAGACCAGCAATAATTTAACTATTAGAATAAGCACTGAGCTTGAATATCGTATGGCATAAGCCTACGGAAGGATACCCTTAGTACCACCAAAATGACCCAAAACTAGGAGAACAAAGGTGATGAATCACAAATACTGATTAATATCAGGCTAAAGAGGGACTACCATATGGCAGGGGAAACACGAGGTGTCAACCCTTATCATGGAGTCCAGACTACACCAGAGGCTGTAACCCAATGGATTGGGTGGAGTTCGAGAGCTGAAAACTCATATCTGAAGGCGTTAACAGCCTAGGAGTGAACAGGAGAGGTAGTAAATAGTTACTGATCCCCACTCACAGATACCATATGACGAGCATGTGAAAACCAGTATTAGGGCGATAAGTCGCAAACACCTATCTTAGAGAAGGTAAGGAAAATATACATTAATAAAGGAACCCATAGAACCCTCTAGGGCCATTCTGACATTAAAGGTTAAGAATTGGCAGCATAGTTACTTCAACATAAATTACCGGGACTAAGAGTACGATAACCACCGGGTACGAATACTACGAGTGCACTAAACGAGACATGGGACGACCACACTCCTAGGAGCTTGTGGGCCTGATGAAACTTATATTAAGTCAGTTGGGTAAGTAGTAATGTATCAGTATGGTACCCCATGTATGTAAACGAGTAATGTAAGGACCCAGGAGGTGATCAACTTTGTGTCTAAGTCAGTGAATGGAATCCTGACTAGGTAAACCATGAATTGACGAGAGAGATCTCAGTCAAACTGATAAGGTTAGGAAAGATCAAGGATAGCTTGATAATGAAATGACATAAGGTCGCAACTCACACAGTAGATGAGTTGGAACACAAGTTTTGGAGATTTTAGTAAACGAGGAAGCCAAGGCCAATTTAATGGTAATGGCAAGGTGTACCCATCAATGAGAAGAGGAATTGTGGTATCTTAGGAAGTTATATTAGAGAAACCTTTGTAATATTAGATGCTACCCAAAAAGGGGGCACAGAGAGAGTTATATCATGCGCTGAGGGCGCTGTGATGATATCGCATTAAACAATAATAACCACATGCTCAAGCCATAAAATGTTAGTATGTTAGTACCAATTAGGGCTGAACAGAAAACAAACGCCAAGCTAAACCCACAGTCGTATTGTATGTTTACAACAGACGAAGGGCAAAAGCGAGCATTACAAGAGATACTCTAAGCTGGAGATTAGATACTCTATGCAAACCGCAATAGCGGATAACCGTCCAATCGACTGGTACGTGGTGCGCAATAAGCGACCATTATAATAACTGTTAACCAAATTATGTTGGTGAGAAGCAGAACGTGGAAGATGAGATAAACAAATGGATTCCCCTAATCGAGAAGAGGGATGAACCATATGTGTGGGTACTAAAATACCAACACACGAGGGATACGAGTTCACACCAGCAAAAGAGGACCTACAAGGTACCTAAGGAACGAACTCATCCCAGAGGGAAATAACTTGGAGTTATGAGGCGCCAGTTAGTTGCGCATATCAGACTCGTCCTGATATTTTAGAGACAACTACTGCAAGCACTAGGTGCTAGAGCATAGCTCGACAACCCTTATACCGAAGGTTAGTTCGGTAGGGTGGCATGAACTCTTGTGAATATACCATGAGCATGTGTAGAGGTTAGTGTGACAGAATAAAAAATAGTCGAAATACCTAGCAGGTTGGGAAAACAATGATGTGTTTACATCTCTCGATCAAACCGTATATGAACATACATACACCTAACCGAGATAGGCAGTATAGCCAGAGGGGCTAAAGCCCGGCCCTAGAGAAAAGGGGTAATGAAATATGTAGCACATTAGTGCACGAATAATTCCACTGGAATGGAACATCTTGAAATTATTACTTCAAGATGATATATTCGTAGATTATGTGGGCGTACGTAATCATTTTTAAGGGGGGTAGAGCGATTTCGCACGCTTAAAATATACCGTACGTAGGAGTACGTAGCGCATGGTACACATGCTGCAAACTATTATTGTACGTAGAGTACAAGTATTATGATTGTGTTATATTACTTGAGGTAATATTGTGATGTATTAAGTGTATGAATATATATATTTTAGTTCGCATTAGTAGTGGTGAATAGGAAAGGGAGAACAGATAGAGTGTTGTTATCCTATTTCTGATTATTTATGCAAACGTTGCGAACATTAAAACACACATACGCCTAGCTTGTTAGCTCCGGTTGAGAGTTCAAGTAGGTCTATCTGGTAGCTCCGATGGGAGATTTCAAATAGAAGGAGTAGAAAGCTCCATCCTATATGATTTGTGACTCGGTATGAAACCGATTATTGAAATGCGATGAGTGAATCGGCATGAGACCGATGTGTAACCTAGTGGAGGTAAAACCTCTAGGAGTTGTATGAATAATTATAAGTCGAGGGAACTTGGTACATGGTTAGGATACATGATCCTATATGCCAATGATTGATTAGATTAATTACACTAGTTGACTTGTGTATCTATAGAACACAAGGTGGCAAATATCAAGAGGAAACAAGATTAGAAATTATTAAACAATTAATTGATTGAAATTGACGTGGGAAGTTGAACTTGATCCTGGTCCGATCAAGCGAAACTGAACACAAATTGAGGAGAGAGATAGTTCAACTCTGACGCTGACCACGTCGAGGTTGAATGACTCTCGAAACTTCCTACAAGTGGACACAGATATGAATAGAAATTGGAATTTAGGGCGTCACTCGAAGAGCCGTGGACCGTGGAGTCCTTCGTCATTGGACCGGTGTGTCTGCGAGTGACATCACCCAAAGAGTCGTGGACCGCAGAGCCTTTTGTCATTAGACCGGTGTGTGTCTGCGGGTGATTAAGGAAATTAGGTGATACTATCCGAGGAGCCGTGGACCGCAGTGCCCTTCGTTATTAAACTGGTGTGTCCACGGGTAGTAGACGTTGGTTAGCATGGGGTTGGGGATCGTCAAGTCCTGGTCTTGAAGACTGCTTCCCCGTGATTTGCCATCGTTAAATATATGTGCACACATACACGTGGTGGAGTGATGGTGAGTATCCTCGCGAGATACTAACATGTAGATAGGGATGCATGGAGTATCCCTTGCAAAAACCTATGAGTACTTTATTGAGTTTTGCACCTTGTCTAGTGCTGTGTATGATTGAGTTTTGCACCTTGTCTGGTTGTGTATGAATGAGTTTTGCACCTGTTTAGTGCTGTGTTTATGAATGAATGTGTCATGATTATTGACTATATGGAATGAGATTGATGTGTGTCAATTGTGATACATATAGACTAGGTCTGAACGTAGTGGGATGTACTCCCTAGTGATGATCTGTCTGTGATTACTCAGTGGACTGGATTCCCTAGGTGAACTGATTATGAATAAGGACTTCGGGACGAAGCCTTTTAAGGGGGGGTTTGAAATACCCCTAACCTTAAAAACATAATTAAATGATATATTAATGATCTAAGATGGTTAATAAACATCTAAATACCATTGAGGAACAATCTAAAGATCTCAACAAGGCAAAACATGCCTTAAGATCGGTAAAGCCAAAAATGTGCTTTAAGACACCATAGAGATTGTATGACCTCAAATAGGATCAAAAGTGGATTCCTAAGTATTATAATGAAGTAATGAACATTATAAAACCATTCTCAAAGGAAACCAAGCTCTAAAACATGTTCTAACACAAAATGTGCTTAAAATTCCTTAAAGCATGTTTTGAGAAAATTGACTTTCTAGTGGGTTTTGAGTGGTGTTAGGCATTGGATTAGACCTTGATATACTAATGTACTATAATGTACCACATTATAAGGTCTAAATCCAAGATTTCAAAAAAATCAAAAATATGGCATACATTTGTGAATAGTAATCCAAATAGTCATTTTTAAGTAAAATTGACTAAGTATAGTCAATGGTCAATTAATGACCATCCTACCCTTATGAAGTCGGCAGCATGGAGCATGGAGGACAGCTCATTCAACTTTAATACAAAATATCTAGCTAATTTGTGAATCACCATTTTACTATTCCATTTATACTTTTCATTCATTAAAACACATTATCTTTCTTTCTCTTTCTTCTTGTCCCATTCCAGCCGAGCCATAGGCAAGTTCATGAACCTCTCAAGCTGTGTTCTTGAGCATTCAAGGCAAATCAATACTTTTCCACCTAAGGTAATGGTTTAAGGCATATTTTAGCTGTTTTTTCTTCATCTTTTCATTACCTACACATGGAGCTCATGATCTATCACTTTCCATGGCTCATTCTCAGTGTTTTAAACCTTGAACAACAATCAATCTTGGCTGAAGCAAGCTTTGGGACCAAGGTGGTCGAAATTTACATTATAAGGTAAAAACATACCTTAAGGATTTCTATTCTCCATCCGGTTTCTCCTTCTGATTTCTATGAGTTTATTCACTCATAATCTTCATAATTACATGTTAATTCAGTTGGTTAACCATTTGGAGCAAGGGTGGCCGAAAATCAAAGGAAATATCATTCTTTAAGGCATATTGCCAAGGTAAAACGTATTACCATAGCAGCTTGTTGTTGTCTAGCTATTCCCCATGTTTATATGGTGAATTTAACACCATGTGGTGTGTTTAATTCAGGCCGAAACCCTTTGGAGACTACCTTGCATTTTTAAGGTGATTTTTGCCTTAAATCTTACATTAATTGTTCATTATGGTTAAGCTCATGCTTGGAGTATAACCATATCTTATTTGGTGTATTAAACATGTGTGAGTGCGGTGATGATTTTTCCTCCAAGCTGCCGAATGGGTATAAGGGCTTTAAGTACATAATCAAGGTATAAACACCTTAAACTTATGTTATTATGATTTCTTAGCATATATAATTATGTGCCGAGAGTGGAGGTATTTATATGGGTGATTTTAACCTAAGTATGGAAAAAAATGACTTAGATAAATTAAGCTAGTCATTTAAGTGGTTATTTAACATAATGGTCAAATTATGACATTATGTGGAAAAAATAAAAAATATATAGTAAGGCCGAGAGCTTATATTATATTTGAGCTATTTATGTGTAATTTATGTTATAAAGCAAAGTTGTAATAAGGCCATGTCATTAGGCCATTTTATTTAAGTTTAAAAGCTTATTAATTTATTTTATGCACTTACTATTAAGTAAGGGGTCAAAGCCGTAATTAATCAAACATTAGAGGGCTGTAGGAGAATATAGCCGAAAATTGGGATTTAAAATGTATTTAAATAAAAATTATAAGATTTTATAAAGTTTTTTGTGGTGAATGTAAATATTGGAAAGTTTGGGGTAATCTATGTAATTACCGAGGAAGTGGGGTCAAAATGATGTTTGGAGGTCAAACATGACCAAGCAAAAGACTTTGACCAGATTTGATGATTTATTAATTTAATTATCAAATTATACTAAGTTATGTATTAAAATGTAAAAATTACATAACATATGGGTATATAGGTGATTACCGAAAGTTTTGGGTATAAAATAGTATTTTATACACCTATGGGTTATTAGGAATTTTAGGTATTTATTGGTTAAATTTGGAGTTAATATGGATTATATAAGTAATATATGATATTTTATATCATTGTTACATATAGGTAACATATATGGTGGGAACCGTAATATTGAAAGTATAATGTTGGAATGATGTTTATAACCTTTGGTATAGTTTGGTAATTTTTGGAGTTATATATAAGGTTTTATTAAGATATATGTATAACTATATAGTTTTAATGACATAAGGAAACTATATATATACATTGGGGAGATTTGGTAATTATACAAAGTTAGGTGGAGGGAATTAAATTAAAACAGACCCTAGGGTCTGTTCGGCAATTATAACACATTATAACCATGGGTTATAATTATATAAGGTTTAAGGATTATAATATAAGGTGTATTATAAGTGTGACAATGGAATATAATTTGGGGTTGATTGTAAAATCTGAAAGTATGGTGGATTTAAATAAAACCGAGAATGCTAGGGTACATTTGGTATTTTATAACAATTTATAACTATAGGTTATAATTGTTTTAATGACATAAATGTCATAATATATGTTATATAATTATGATATAACATTATATTAATTATGTGGTGGATTTTATAAATACTTAAGAAAATAGGTGGTGTTTGGAAATAATGAGAATTTTAGAACAAAGATTTATAATATGGTTTCAATGTTATAAAGGTTATAAACATTATAATATAAGAAATATTCATTAAAAGGAATGAATATATTATAAAGGTTTACCATATAATAAATAGTCCCATAATACATGTATATAAAGAAATATATGTTATGGAGTGGGAAAATATAATATGGTTCAATAACCATATATTATCATAATAAAATGATATAAGATAAAGAAAAAAGAATTACAAACATTAGATATGGAGATTATGATGTTAGGAGTATACATGGAATAAAAAGGATTTATATAATTCAAAGTATTTTTACATATGAATTATACTACATTAAACTTGGAAAAACAAACCTTAGGAAAATAAATACTAAGGTAAAAATGTATAATATATGATTAAGAATTATACATGTAAATATAGAAACAGACTATATAATATACAAGGGTATATTGAATTACATGCGATAACCAAGTTCAAACTTTAAGTATATTAAATATACGAGACACGTTACGCATGTAATATAACGTTTTTTCCAAATCCCTAGTTAAGCCGAAAACCCGACAAACGTTATCAGTTAGCAAGGGGAATAAACCGGGATGGACTAGTAACGGTACGGGGTGCCGTAGTGTATTGCTAGTATGAGATGCTGATGCATAGTGTGATGCATATTGACAGATTGTAAGAGGCGTCTCGAGGATCGCCAGAGAAATTAGCTGATTCATACTCCACGGTCTTATAATCCCGGTGCACGGTATGTTATTTATGTGGCTTGATTGTCTCTGAGGATTTCCTCAGTTCAGACATTGTGTGAAAATCTGTGTTAAGATTGAATGTCTGCTTGTGTGAATTAATATGCTTGAGTTGTGTATTAATGCTGCTTTTATATTATTACTGTTGAACGAACAGTACTGTTCGTATATATGAGCATATTATAAAACGAACTAGCGGCAATGATGCTATCTTATATGTGTAATATAAGGAACGTAAGTAAAACGTTGTAGCATTAGGATAATAAGATATATATATATATTATCCGAGACTTATATACGGAGCATTGGCTCTTTAACGCCGCTCTCGTATCTAACACTGGATCCCGAGTCGACATACTCAGGATTGGACTAACGACCTTAGTCTGCTGTGTTAGGAAAAAAATAGTAAGACGATGCGATGGTATAGATAAGTTAATCAAGAGGTTGTGGCTCTTACTGTGTATTGTGATCAACTAACGATACTAGGATGCCGTGTGAGCATCCGTAAGTATCTGGATAAATTTCCAACGGACTACAGATGGTTCGTCGGTCGGAGACTCTACCGCTGGAGTGGCTACTGCCGTGGGTGACCCGCCATAGGAGATAGGTAACTTAGAGACGCGTCGTTCTAACGAGACGTTGTCATTAGTCATGA
The DNA here is from genome assembly GCA_023374045.1 of Limonium bicolor. Taxonomy (NCBI): domain Eukaryota; kingdom Viridiplantae; phylum Streptophyta; class Magnoliopsida; order Caryophyllales; family Plumbaginaceae; genus Limonium; species Limonium bicolor. Next base: position 53,684,464 of record CM041778.1, read on the forward strand.
CTGAACAATTACGAACGACTATATTAGTTCGTACATTAGGCGAACATTATTTGGGCTTGTATGCTAAAGACGGGAAGTGTAACACCCCTTTTCTTAAACACGTAATAATCTCTCTCGTAGCAATAATAAAACGTCTTACACGGAAGAATAAATAATAACAACAATTCTCACTCGGGTGTCACCGGCCATTACTCGCCCATGCAAGTAACGAAGCCAAACTATATCCAACTTCCAACATAAACAAACTGCTAACAGCTGTGATAACGAGATAACTTCCTATACATCATACTAAGTCCATTCTCATAAACATCGACAAGTGAGCGTCTACCCAATCCCAAATATACATAACCGTACCTTAGTACAATTCCCAGTCTGACATCGTTATACAAATAAACTCCCTGTGCGGTAATCAAAAAACTCTAATTACCCTGTTCCCGCACTTCGCACTTCGGCTTCGACAATAATCAACAACTGCATAATGGTGTAGTATCAGCGATAGCTGGGTATGCCGGCCTGGACCCTAATGGTCACTTAGTCATTTATAACCATCTTATTATTAGATTGGTTTCATGCCATTTAACAGACAGATAATCAATACTGTAATATCATGCATATAGACATAACCATCCATCCAATCCAACATTCATATCATATCACAAACAACAGTTGTATAATCGAACATATCGAAATAATTGCAGTATAATGTACAATGTACAATCGCCGTAGCGAACAGTTTCCATAGTTAATTTACGTTGGCCTTTAAGGCCCCATCCAAACCATGTTAATTAATACCAGTTGGGCGTCATGTTAAGACAACCCGGTAACCTCACCATGGACAGTAGTCCTCCCGTACACACAAAGGTGCTCATTTTGCCAGAGGTCCGGAGGCCCCTGACTATTCTCTTTTGTCTCGTAAGACGTCCATATAAAGCCGCAGCCACCTGACCCACGATCCAAGTAGGGCTCGTTGGGTATAAACCTGGAGCGGAACCCAATCGGGAACCCCTGAGTGATCACAAATGCGCAACCAAGTAGTTCGTAAACTATCGGGATTCCTCACCTCAACTCATACCATCTCTCTCTCATAATGTTTAAGATATACTCTTAGTCTTATGGAGAATAATTATTAGTTAGCTTCCCAATGGGTCTCACGCATACCTAGAAGTAATATAGGTTATATTCATGTTCGAGATCCATGCTCTAGAGACCGACAATGTCGTGACTCGTTCCTAAGTGTTTTACTTAGGTTGCCATATACTTAATATTAATACTATGGTATTATATCAAGCAACCGTCTTGTTATCACATAATGTATATGTATGTTTATATAAGCCGATCTATAATCGACGTAGTGTTAGTCCCGTAGGACGCTCGTGCATAAATAATTAATGCAGTAGCACACAATCACATACATCTATCCAGAACACTTAACACACAAGTGATATCAACCAAATCCGAGCCCAAGGAAATCCTTAGGACAACCCGGATCAAACCCCTTTACATACCGTTCACCAAGACCTGGGATGCGCAGTGTAGACCACTAGCTCGTCAAGCGCCTTCGTCCGAAGTATGATCTAAACGGTAATAAAACTATAAGTCAGTCTCCATGACTAACTACATCCGGTATTTCCGAATAACAAGTAACCCCGACAGTTCATCCCCGGATTTCTACAGTTATTTGTTACGGGTTTTTCTAAACCGGTCGGCTTTGTTACTAAAACTCGTATGTCAAAATATTTCGACTGTTAAGTTTAATTCATTATATTTCTTTAATCTTATCCATCATTAAACTTAGGTATATAACCTATAGTTGCATGTATGCATGCATTATTATATTATATTGTATTATTTTTCATACTGTATCATTTTCCCACCATCCATTATAATACATTGTATTATATAATCCATTGTCTTAGCAAATTATATTTGCATTCAAAACTCATAACTTATAGTTTGTAACTAGTTTTCATATAATAACCACCACCATTATATTATATGGTTTCCAACCATAATATATATCCATCCTTATATACATTATTCTTGTATATGTATAAATTTACCATATAGGTAAGTTTCATGAGTTATAAAACTCCTATATTATATGTTACATTTTATCATCTTATATTAGATGATTATTCCCATTAGTTGTATTATATTATACAACCTATATTAAGATTATTATCCTAATATTATGTAACATTTTATGTTATATAATTACAACTCCTAAGGTTTAATCAATAATTACCTTAGTTTATAAATCTTATTTATTTATAGCTTGTCACATTATTTAATGTGAATATCCTTACTTATTAATTCCCTTTAAACCATATAATTGTTATAAACATTTATAACATTATAGACCATAGTCTAAAATTCATTTTCCATCTCTTATAATTCGGTACAGCCCTTTAATTTATTTAAATTCCATTTTGACCACATATCATTATGTAATGTTATTCCATATACTAATATCATATTGTATGATATTTTTATTCTTATTAATTTATAACCTATAGTTTTTATACAAAACTATATTATATTGCCGCATAGGCATATACATTTATACCTTATTCTTTTCATATCCCATAGTTTCCTTTATTTACAAAATCACCTCATTATTTATTTTACCATGTATATATACCATATAATATAACATTTTTAACTTATAAAATGGTATAACCAATGGTTATATTTTTTGTAAAATTTCCGAACAGACCCACCAAGTTTCTATAATTTCCATTTGGCCCAATTTATAACATATAGTTTTATAATATCATTAAAACTATATATTATACATATATCTTATTAAATACCCTTATGTTATTCTAAAAATCACCAAATTTCACCCAAGGGTTATAAATATTATTCCTAACCCTTATAATCTCGGTATTTACTATTCCACCACATATATTTATCCAAAGTGTCACAATGACATAATAACTATATATTATACATATATAGTTTATTTTAATTCCAAAATCAACCCAATAAATTCCTAAAAATTTCTAATAGCCCATGGGTGTTTATAATACCATTTTACACCCTTTATTTTCGGTAATAACATATATACCACATATGTTATAAAATTGTTACAATTAAATACTTATCTTATTATAAAATCTTAAATAAGTTATCTAACTTATTTAATTTGGTCAAAACCTACCATATGGTCAAGGTTGACCTCCTTAATATTTCCTTGACCATCAATCTCCATATATTATGGTTTTATACCCATACTTTTCAGAAATTACAATTTAACCCCAAAACTTTATAAAATCTTATAATTTTTATTTAAACTCCTTTTAACCTCAAACATTCGGCTTAATTATTGTATAGCCCCCAAATTTAATTTAATTACACTATATACCCCATTTCCTTGCGGTAAATATATATTACCTAAACTTAAATAAAACCTTATAAATACATAAATAAAATGGCCTAAGTACATGGCCTTATTACAAACATTAGCTTATAAAATGAATTACACATAAATGCCCAAAAATGCATTAAATTCTCAGCTTACCACCATATTTTCCATATTTACCAATTTTCACATAATGTCACATAATGTCTTAAATTTGACAATTATGTTAATTAATTAATTATAAAATTTACTAAACCATTCCTTAATCACCTAAGGTCAAAATAAGACCTATAAACCTTGTTCACTCACGGCACATATTATACAAATATGTATAAGCACATATTAATATACCAAGTGAAGGTTTAAGTGATTTATACCTTGTTTTTGCCTAGTTTAGGCCTTGTTTGGCCACGGATGCTTAGGGATAAATTTCCACAGCTTTATTTACATGTTTTCAAACAGCAATTAAGGCATGATTAGTCTCCAAGCAAGATCTAACCATAAGAAGTGTTTAATGTCTATTTTCAAGGTAAAATTTACCTTAGAATACCAAGGTAACCAAAGGTGTCTTTGGCCTGTTTTTGCAGTAGAATAAGAGCATCAAAAGAGCTACTAAAATCAAGCTTTAAACTGGTATAACTCAGATTAGAAGATGGCTAATTTTACCTTGATTAAAATGCCAAAAATGGTGTTTTGGCTATACCTTGAAGCTCTTGATATACCAACTGAATAAGTATGTTAAGAAGAAGATAATTAGGCTAGGAACAAAGTTTCACAACCGGATTTGAAGGGAATCAATAGATAAGTGCTTAAAGCACATTTTTATACCTTAAGAACAATATTATATTTCTCCACCTTCTTCCCTTGTTACAGCCGAGATTCACCTTATTTTAACCTCCAAAACAACCTAGAACCATGGATGGAAATGGTTGATGCTTAGCTCCATGAAAAGAGGAAAGAAATGTGAAGAGAATGAACATAAAATGGCTTAATAAGCTTACCTATGTAGCAAAGTGTTCTTCTCTGAATATGGAGTGTTCTCACGGTTTAGAGAAGCAAAAGAGAGGATGAAGAGGCCTTGTGTTGGCTGGGAAGCAAGGCAAATGAGAAAGGTAGGCTAAATTTGCCTTATAAGTTACTTTAATGTTACTTTATCAAATAGTAAATGGTGAGTCATTAGATTGGCTGAATAATTGATTAGAGATTGATTAATGAGTGGGCATGACAGCCATATATGGCTACTGGTCTATATTCTCTTCAAAAAAATTGAAAGTTGCACCAATTTGCAGGGCAGTGAAGAGACGAATTTCACAGAGGATAAATCCAACCAGGATGAAACAAGAATACAGAGGATATTTAACATTCATTCGCTGCTAAAATTTGGTTCAATACCACTAGAAATCTCTACAATCCAGAACTTGCGGGAAATGGATTTTCATCGATAAATTTTCAATAAAGTGTAGAGACATAGAGTGGAGGAGCTTACTAACCTGCAATTAGGTCGACGCTGTTGGCTACTGGTCTATATTCTCTTCAAGCCTGAAGGAAGAAAAGCAACGAAGAGACATGATTAGGCAGTATTTCTAGGGTTAAGTTTTCAACCGATGTTGAGAAGGCGAAAACCCAAGGAAGGAGAAGGGGAAATCAAGAAAAAAAGAAGTGGAAAAACATAAAAAGGAGAAGACGAACAGACATGGGAGTGAGTGGGGGGAAGAATGAAGAACTTGTGCGTCTGGCGTTACGTGAGGAAGAAGGAGATAGTCATTGTAGGGTTTTAACGAAATGTAAAACAAAGTAGCTTTTAATGACTTATTTTAAAAAGTTTTTAGTTCTAGTGGTATATATGTAGTGACTTATAAAAATATAAGTCTGTAAAGTTAAATTTGTTATGAATTTTAAGTTAGTAAAAATACATATATATTGACACTTATATAGGATAGTCAGTAAAAGTTAATAGATTTTTAGTAACACATGTATATGTCAGTATAAACTATTTATACTGACACTTAAATGTATGTCACATAAAACATGTGTCACTATAATGCAGTTTTCTTGTAGTGATAGGAGGTCGGCAATGCATGGTCAAGTCAATGGGTGACATTTGACCATGGTTAAGACTAAGTAGTTAAATGTTATTTTTGGGTACTATTCATACTAAATTACCCATTTTGATTTTATTTTTAAACTTTGATTTAGACTTTATAATATAGTCTATCATGTCACATTAATGTATAAAGAATATAATCTAGTCTTTACAGTGACAAAAAGTCATTATCTTAGAGCTCATACAAAAAACGTGCTTTAAGGTATTTTAGTGCACATTTTGTGTCGCAAGGTGTTTCTGAGCTTAGTTTTCTTTGAGAATAGTTTTGTTGTGTTCCTTACATGATATTTGATCATGGAATCCAATTTTATATCATTTAGAGGTCATTAGACCTTTAAGGTTTCCTTAGAGCACATTTTGCCCTACCTGACCTTGAAGCATGTAAATGCTTGTTCTTTGTGTTGGAGTGTTTTCCAATGATTGTAGTGTGTTTAGTTATGTGTTAATAAGCTTAGGACAAAGTTTTAGGTCCTAATAAGTTCATTTGGGTATTTATTTACCCTAAACAGTCAAAAGGTGCAATATCTTGCTTTGTGTTGACCACTGTTGTTCTCAATTGACTTTTAAGGCATGTTTAGGCCTTAATTAATGTTATTAGATGTTTAATCCATGTTTTATTAGTTTGGGGTATTTCAGGAAGTTATACTTTTTTATAATTCTCGTTGTTTCGCCTTGTTGCTCAGTGGTTATGCTTGTGGTTATGTGTTGTATGTTGGTGGATTTGTTGAAACGAGTCATTGTGCTCATATTGTGTGATGTGAATTGGTTTGATTGAGTCATTGGATTTTTGTCTGTGATGTGAACTGGTTGAGTCGAGTCGCTGTGCTTGTGTGTGGATTATGTGGATTGTTGGTCGAGTGAGTCGTCGTACTCAATTATGAACTATCAAGTGTTTGTTGGAATGGAGTCTCTGTACTCATATAAGCGTTGTAACGCTTTCAGTGGTTTACTATGATGCGATGTGTGAAGCCGGGGGCTCGTTTACTAATTGAGTTTACTGCAATATATGTTGCTGCTTTACAGTTTTTTTATATAAACGACTTGCATGAAAATGAATTGCATGCTCTTGACCAATTGACTGAGGGTCCGAGGGGGCATGACACTCATGTAGTAACATACTCAGCAGGGGCTGATTCCATACCACAAACAAACATTTTGCAGGTATGCAGCTTCCGGTGTCGACAAAGAGCGGGACGCACTGGGTAGTTTTAGTTACAGTTGTTAAATATGCACTGTTGCATTTGATACGAACTTAGAAACATGTATAGGATTGGGATACTTAGAATGCTCACTGTGAATGTATTTTATGTTGGTTTGGGAAGGTTAGATCTATCTCTGTTGTCACTGTGGGAAATTGTTTCGTATTTATATATCAGTAAGCACGTTATTACTCGTATGGGTGAGTGAGAACGGTGACACCAGTAGTTCATTTGTTTAGATTGCCGCTGCGATTACAATGCTAAGTAAGACGATTAGGAGCTGATTAGAATAGAGGTGTTACAGAACTGTCTTATAAGGGTTTGATGGATTCATTTCTAAGAACCCTTACAGATTTTGGTGGTTTATCTCTTACTGTGACGAAATTGATGGATACTGGAATAACGACACAAATTATCACATATCCTATCATATTTTTCCTTGCTGTCATTAATTTGTACACTTCCTATCAGTGATGATGACCAGAAGACAGGAAGCTTATACCAGATAAACTATTGATGGGATTAATAGTGTTTCCTCATAAGAAATATTACATCAAGAAGAAGCTAATCAACAATCGGCCGGTGACTGCAGATTCAAAGATACAAAATAATAACGGTGATTACAATGAGCACACAAGTTCAAACTATGAAGATAATCGACGACCTGCTTCAGTCGATTGCTCTGGAAGGAGCAAAAAAGACATCATAAAAAATCAGTACACTTAATTTTAATGGATTCAAGCCACAAAAGCATCCAGAGCATAATAAACTCAGGTGTTAAATTTGTTATAGGAGGATGATGTGGAAGAAGGGAAGAACCAGAGTCATTGTTTTACCTTCTCGATCTGTTGCAATTGAAGTTGTTTCTGCAGAATGAAGTGAACTGGAGAATGAATTGTGCGGTTAGAAATGAATTGTGAGCATGAATTGCTTGTGACAAATATAGAGTGAGAGGTTAGAAATGAATCATAACTCACTCATTTAGATGAACCCTAAATCTGACGACGATGATGATGATATTGTGGATACCATTAATCAGTATAGCGTACACTTATCTTTGGTTATTGGCCAACGAAAAAACAGAGAAAAAGATAGAAGAGGAGAAGAGAATGAAGAGGAAAGTGGAGAAGATCGGGGATGGGTCGCGTGCTTGGGGGTCACGTGGGGAAGGTGATAAGTTGTAATTAAGAAGGAAATTACATTAATGAATAGGATTAGATCATTTAAATCCAAATGATCACGGTTGAACTTTAGATAAAGGCAATGATTAGCCTTTATAAAATCGGACATTAATTCAATTCAAATCCAATAGTACAAGTATAATTAAGTTGAGTCTCGTCCATCCACGCGTCCGACCAAATCGGTATCAACCTCCTTTTTCTCAAATTACATTGGATAAGCATAAGATTCCCATAAAAACCGCTATTACGTCACTGTACGATGAATCCCCGCATACCTGAATAGTCTGCAGAGTGGAAAAAATAAGAGAGTAGTAGTAGTATTTTACTTCGGCAATAATCTATAAACAGCAATATTAATATTTAGTCAAGTATTAACCGTCTCGGCAGTACATCACGAGCATATAACTATTTTATAACCTAAGTTATGGTGAATATTGTTTTCCAGCCAGTCCAAAATAACATAAAATATAGGGGGTTAATTCACAGGATCTTTCAAAAGTCTAATGATTCATGAACTATCATGCTTACAAAAATCTTAGATGTCAAAAGTTAGATGGCTGTAAACTATAGTAATATTCATCCGTGATCCATATTTTTATGAATTGATTTAACTCGGATATACCGTTAAATTAATTTAAACTAGAAAATTTATTAACTAAACATCGTAAAAGCCATGCATAAAACATAATATATATATATAATATATTTAAATTTAAATACACAGGAAATTATAAAAAGAATATAATATTTCAACTAATGTTATTATGTTACATGTTTATATAAATTTAGATCATCCAATAAGATATTAACTTCTTATAATTGGTATGTTTTTAGTAGTAAAAAATATAAAAATATATAAAGTAGTGATATATTATTTATAATTACTAAATTAATTAAAAATATATAACAGATAATATCAATGTAATAATAAATTATAGTATAAACAAATAAAAGATAGAGTCTTCAAAATATTTGTATAATTATTTAACTTTATATTTTTATTAGAATGAATTTGTAAAATTAGAGATAGGAATGTTTTAAAGTTTAATTTTTTTTAATTTATGTGATGTTTTATGAATTAAGTATTAATGCAATATATTACACACTAAAATAAAATAAAAATAAATACTAACGATTAGATGAATTTTCCTAATCCAAACTTAGCTGGGTTTGATTTCTGGAGCCTTTATTCCTCTTATAGGCCCCACCAACCATTCACAGGATCTCCATTCACCATGGTCACCGAACACCGCACGTCCCGTTCTCTTATAGACGGACACCGCACAATCACCGATCATTAATTTATTTATTTCGGTAGTTCTTGGCTACAGCTAGTGTAGCATCTTTGGTTACATCCCAGTGCCCCATACCCGTTTTTTTTTTTTTTTAATTTAAGCGCCCGTGTCCTTTTTTTAAAAAAAATTTATTCTTTTTTCTTTATCATAAAACTTTAAATTGTTGTAACTTTACTCCATCCGTTCAATAATAACTGTCATTAGAAACTTGCACACTATTAGAAAAGTAGGACAATGACGCATGTGCCCCTACTTTTTACTTTTTCATTTAGATTAATTACTTTATATGAACAAGGGTAAAAGTGGAAAGAAGTGGTCAAAAAGTAGAATGACAGATATTTTGACAAGAATCACATCCTAAAACGACAGATATTAATACGGAGGGAGTAATATATAAGTCCAAAATGAAAAAATTATATCATTGTTCACTAAATTCAAGTCTACAAACAAGATCAATCATGAATATATTTGACAACTTTTTTTTTAAAAAAATTACATGTATGGAGCATAAACATAAAAGAAAACTTGTACAGATGGTCATACAAACCTGTACAAATGTTCACTAAAATATGTACATCCTCACGTGAAGACATGTACATTCTCGCATTAAAAACATATAGATAGTATATAAACCTGTATAATTATTAAATATGTACATCCTTAAATTAAAACCTGTAAATATAAGGAAGAACACTTGTACAGACGGTCATAAAGACATGTACATATGACCACAAACATGTACATATGACCATACAAACATGTACAGATGTTCATTAAAGAACATGTACATTCTCACATTTAAACATGTACATTATCACATTAAAACATGTACATCATCACATTAAAACATGTACATTCTCACATTAAAATATGTACATACACCCCACATTAAAAATCATGGTATACATGTAAATTTTTTTTAAAAAAAAGTTGTCAAAATATATTCATGGCTGATCTTGTTTTGAAGAACTCGAATTTAGGTGAACAATGATATAATTTTTTTTCATTTTGAACTTATATAGTAAAAATTATAACAATTTAAAGATTTTATAATAATATAAAGAAAAATAAAAAAAGTCACACAAACACATACACACGAATAACACAAAAAAAAAAAGAAACAACACGTAAAGCACTATAGCGCTACATGAATGTAGCTATCTCCCTTACATCCACTTGTAGCTAAGTGCGTATTTATTTATGGGAAATTTCACCAAATATCATTGAGTATTTGCTTAATTCACGATATACCACTGATTTTAAAATTACACAGGATAACATTGATTTTTACTTATTTCACCAGATAACACTCTGTTCCATATTCTGTAATATTCTTTGTTATTTTTCCTAGAAAATGACAAAAATACTCCTGTTATTATTAATTTCCTCACAACAAATTGTCATATTGATAAATACCTTAAGATACCACCTTAGTTTAACTAATAATAGGGTAGTTTAGTCTTTTTTTCAATGGATATTAACAAAGAAGTTAACGAAATATGTGATAGAGTGTTATCTGGTGAATTAAATAAAAACTCGGTGCTATCCTATGTAATTAGAAACACAGTGGTATATCATGAATTAAATAAAAACTTAGTAAAATTTCCCTTATTTATTTGTTGTTATAGCATATACGCCCAATTATTCCTTTTACCTGCTTTAGAGATTACACCACTTTTTTTTTTTTTTTTTTCATACTAGTAAAAGTTATACGTGCATGCGTGACCAATGGAAAATCGCTATGTCTACAATAATAATAATATCTTTTTATAATTATTAGAAAATCAGATTTATTTCTCTCCCTTTTTTCTGCCTAAAGAACTGTTCTACGCGCCAGTTGTGCAAGCACTACTATATTACAGTTTGATCGAATCAAAACAAAATCCATCTTCATCATTTGATCTTGCTCCTCCTCTCCTCCACGTACCAACAATCTTCCACATCACCCCCCTTCACTCACTCTCTCTGTTACTCTACCTTCTTCCTAAATCTCACCATCTTCTCTTTCTCCTGTCTCCGCTGTTCTCTCTCCTAATAAAACACATCATCACTCCCCATCCTTTCATTTCCAGAACCCATACCAACCCAAATTAACCAAAATGCCACCCACATTTCACCCCTCATCTTCCTCTTCATCTATCTTCTCCTCCCACTCTCCGCCTCCTCCACTCTCCCATCCTTCCACGAAGCCCCAGCTTTTCGCAACGGCGCCGCCTGTTCATCCACTTCACCGATCCACATCGCCATGACACTCGATACCACAACCTATCTCCGTGGATCAATAGCCGCTGTTTTCTCTGTCCTACAACTAGCCTGCCCCGAATCCATCATCTTCCACTTCCTAGCAGCCGGAACACCGGTGACAACATCCGTCGCGTCGTCACTTCAACTTTTCCTTACCTTAACTTCCATCTCTACCGATTCAACGCTGACCTCGTTCGCGGTAAGATCTCATCCTCCGTTCGTCCCGCACTCGAATCCCCTCTCAATTACGCCCGGATCTACCTCGCTGATCTCCTTCCTTACTCCGTCCGTCGTGTCATCTACCTTGATTCCGACCTCGTACTTGTCGACGACATCGCTAAACTCTGGTCAATCGACTTACGTCGTCACGTCCTCGGCGCTCCTGAGTACTGTCATGCTAACTTCACCGCTTACTTCACCGATGCATTCTGGTCTGATCCCTCACTCACTTCCCTCATCACCTCAACCACTACCACCACCACCACCATCACTACTTCACCTCATCCTCCACGGTCATCACTCACTCATCGTCGCCGCAGAAAACCTTGCTACTTCAACACAGGAGTCATGGTGTTAGATCTCTGGCGATGGCGGAGAGGCGGATACACCGCGAAACTAGAATGGTGGATGAGAGTTCAGAAACGTCGTCGGATCTACGAACTCGGTTCCTTACCGCCATTTCTACTTGTTTCGGCGGAGATGTTAAAGCTGTCGAGCATCGTTGGAACCAGCATGGTCTCGGTGGTGATAACATGCAGGGACTTTGTCGAGATCTTCATCCTGGACCAGTCAGTTTTCATTGGAGTGGAAAGGGAAACCGTGGTTAAGAATTGATTCCAAGCGTCCTTGTCCGTTGGATTATTTGTGGGCACCGTATGACCTTATTCATCATCCTTCATTACTGCCATCTGTATCTGATACTTGGTGAACACTGACTGACTTATCAGGAGGAATTAATGTTGTGTCAATATGTGGTTGAGGATCAGGACCAGAGGATCATTTTCTTTCTTCTTTTATTAATTCTCAACATAAAACAAAAACAAGAAAAAAAGGAAGATGAAGAAGAAAGAACACACTAGTGAGTGGTAGTGGTTGGTTGCTAAAACTAGTTGAAAAATTAGATGTCCTTACTGGGCCATTAGACCGGGTTGTGGTCTCTTGGTGGTAGGCCCAATGTGCGATCACGGGAGTGGTTTGGTGTTGTTTATCGAATGATGACCGAGTGGTGTTTGTGCGGTCGAGAGGATTTGTAGGCGTATAAAGTAACCATTATGGCTGATGGTGGACGGACCTGTGTTTTGCGCTCTTGACTTTCTACTGCTGTGGGGCTCTACTCAAAACTGGTTGTGGGTACACTTCGTGTAATAATATTTGCAGGATTTAGGGGTTATCTATCTATTATTGTTGTTAGATTCTTTCCAGACACAGGGATGTTTGGGTGGCTTTACGGACTTAACTTAGGGTTCCGTTACGTTGGGCTGTGAAAAGTGGGGAGGCAAAACGGCTTTTTAGTGTGTAGATGGTGGCATAAATTGTGGGAATAATAACGTAAGAGGGTAGGTAGGTGGGTATTTCAAGACTTTGAAAAGAGTGGTTGGGTATTTTTGAACTTTGAAACTCAGTCATGATAGCCAATAATGACTAGAGTAGTGTTTCATTTTCTTTCGGAAGTAGTACTTACTACTACTACTAGACTAGTTGGATTTCCATTGTTTGTACTTGGAGATCAGATCTATTGCTACATTATCTCTTTGAAGCAAAGTGATCCCCATCTTTTCATCATATTGCTGAACTGGTGTCCCCCACACTCAATTTTCAAAATTGCATTGGTCGAGTGTCTTTGTTACTCGAATATGAATATATAAAAGAGAAACTCATATGAAATCATTAGTAGGTAAGGTCATAACCCCCCCCCCCCCCCCCCAAAGCACTAATGTATTGGAGAGAGAAGAGAGAGAAGTGGCGAGAGGAGTGGCGGGAACGTCTGAACTTGCGCAGCCGGGAACGCGGGGCAGTCACAGGAGCAGAGGAGGCCGGAGATTTCGAGGCAACCGAGATAGTCAGAGGGGTAGCGGGCAGGGAAGGTGGCGGAAGAAAGGGTGCTCTCGCGTGTCGGGAGCAGGTCAAAGTCGCGTGGCTGTTCCAGGGCAGGCCGCCGGAAAAGGTGCGGGCGGAGTTTCTCGCGGTCGTCTTCGAAGAGCTCCGGCAGGTTGAAGAAGTCGAGATCTTCAGTGCGGGGAGGAGGGAATCGCAACTCCAGTGAGAAGTTACAGGAGACTAGAAATTCCGCATCGAGAAGAGAGACGCAAGGAGGAATCGCAACCTCCAGTGAGAAGAGAGTCCAGAGCTTCGATCAGAAGAGGAAGAAGGACAGGCGTTTTGAGGAGGAGGAAAGTGGTGAGTCCGATAGGGAAGGACATGGCAAGTCGCTGTTCCTTGACAATCTCCACAGAGAAGTTGACGCCAAAGCATTGCGGTGGCTTCTTTGCCGAGACAGTTCCATTGAGCACATTTACATCTCGAGAAAGAGAAGACCAAATAACAACCTGGCTTTTGCCATTATCAAGATGGTCTCAAAGTCTCATGTCAATCAGGCGGTGGCAAGAATCCACGGGAGAACATTCATGGGGCATCAACTTTTTGCTCGCAAGGCTATATATGAGGTGTTTGGCCGTACAGAAGCTGGTGGATGGCTGCCGAGGAAAAGCGATGGAAAGACTGAGCCTGATAGTCCAGGCGGTGGTCCCGTGAATGTGGCACTGTTGCCGCCTACTGGTAAGGAGGGAGGTAGTCACGGAGTTGGTGGCGACAACAATAGTTGGGAATTGCAGGGTGATGTTGAGTTGGTAGTTGGCGGAGCGTGCGCAGCAACGGGATGTGGGCGCGTGTTTGGAAGATTGAAGGGTCCTACCCGTGTAAGAATCGAAAACTGTAGGTGCTGTGCTAAGTGCCATTTGCACGAGGAGGATGCATCGGGAAAAGATAGTGGTATAGCGGCAACGTGTCCTAAGGAGGAGACAGTGGCATCGGACAACGGTCATATTAATGGTGGAGTTAATTATGCTGGGATTCCATTGAGTGGAGTGCAGAATACGGTATGGAACGGGGCGCTCGCATGGTACCCAGGATGGGTCTATCCGATGTTCCCAGTGCAGGGCGTGGATAACTACGGGTGGTGGGGTCAGTTGCAGGGGTATGGAGGTGGGTATGCGTGGCCATATGGTTCTGGTATGGCTTGGTATCCAACTGGGCATTTTCAGCCTACGCAACCACCTCATGCTACTTGTGCGGCTGGAGGTTTTATTGCGAACCCTAGTCAGGGGAGTAAGGAACCTGTTTCGGGCACCAATTTCTGTTCGTCAGCCACCAGTTGCTAGGGGATCGCACCCCGATCCGGTCGTGGAAGATATTGTTAGCAACGTGAGAAGAGGGATGGAGGATGATGTTTTGCACCAAGTTTGATAGCATTGAGGATGTGGAGGTCGA
>CM041778.1:53699836-53806885 GCA_023374045.1 Limonium bicolor
AGCTCCATTTCGGTGCCAAGGTGTTCCACCATTGAAGGAGCTTGAGCTTGGATTTCTACATATTATTACTCTCCTTTACTTCTAGGTAAGGAATCTCAAACAAAAATCAAGTTTCCTCCTTGTTTTTGTCATGTCCGAAAATACACATTGATATAGTTCATTGTGTGACTTTGTTCTAGCTTCATTTCAACTCTTCATGGACTAGGTGGAGTCCTCTCTTGTCATATATTCAAACTCCCTTCAAAGATCAAGGTAAAACAATTACATTAATGTTTTTGAAACAATGTCAAATTAGGGTTTACAATGAGATGAAGCCTATAGCTTGAATACTCATTATTAAGTTTGTATATTGTTTAGAACTTGTCAAAGAAGCAAGTACTCTATTGGTTTTCTAAAGGAAACAAGAAAGAAGTTATCTTGCAAAAGAGGTAAATCTACTAACCTAATGCTATTTTAATGCCTTAGGAGAAATGAGCTTATAATGCTTATTAAAACTATCTAAAGAGCAAATGGTGAATGACTTAGTAAAGTGTTCTTAATAGACTAGTAAAGGGCATATGTGTATGTTGAGTGTATTTGCAGGTTAAAGGCATATATATTGTGGAAATTCAGTGTTTATGATTTAAGCACTTTAAGGGCCTAAGAGCCATGCATTTTAAGGGCCTAAGTGCCATGCAAACTATATTGTGCACTATGTTGTAATGTGGTGTAAATTTGGTGAAATTATGTATGTGAGTGTTCTTGATGATTTTAGATGATCTTGTGTGTTTAAAGGAGAAGGTAAAGTGTTTTGGCTTAGCAATGTTCTAGGAGAACCCATGTCAAAATTTAGGTAAGAAGCAAGAAGTTTTAAGTGTTACATAAGGGTTGGTGAGTTAGAAAGTGTAGGAGATGAATAAGAAGTTTATGATGTTCTTAAGGAATTTTGGTGAACTAGGAAACATTCTAGAGTGTAATAAGGACTTAGGCATGATTTTGAGATTTAAGTAGGTACCAAAGTCACTTTGGGACTTAGGTAAATACCTAGGCAAACTTTGGTAGAATAAGGAGGAGTGTACACTAGGAAAAGAGTTTCAAGAAGGAGATAAGGAATTAGTGTGAGAGATGATGCTTGGGAGATGATGTTAAGTTAAGGAGAAAGCATTTTGGGATAGTAGTTACCATAGGTGAGAAACACCATCTAGGAACCTAGTATAAAATAACATAAGTGTTAAGGAATTTTTACAAGGAAATAAGTAAATGTTTTAAGGAATTAGAAAATGAGTTTCATGGATGTTGTATGTGGATGTAAGGTTACCAAATGTTGCTAGGAAGCATTAAGAGGCCTTAGGAGAAGTTTGGTGAAAAATTGGCAAGTTTAGGTAAGTTTAGTAGGCGACCGACCCAGGGGCCGACCCAGTTTGTGGGTCGGTCGAGCCTCTGTAAAATGTTAGGAGGATGTTCGGTGACGGTCCGACCCAAAAGGGTGGGTCGGACATGGGTCGGTCGAGCCTCTGTAAAATGTTGGGAAAATGCTCGCACATGGACCGACCCAGAATGTTGGGTCGGACATGGGTCGGTCAAGGTAAAGTTTTTCAGACCCGAAGACCACTGGGAGGGTCCGACCCAGTTGTGGGTCGGACGGTGGGTCGGTCGGACCAAAACATGTAAAAAAAAAAACAGAAAGGAATGTGACTTATGTAGTTAACCCTAGGGTATTTAATGAAGGTAACCTAGGGTAAGATGGGCATTAAAACATGTCATACAAGCATGTTGAATATATAGTAAGTGTGAAGTTAAATAATTAATTAACCGACCTTACTAATGTGTATAGGATTCTCTCAAGGTGGGAACGAAACAAGGCAAGGACCAAGGTATGGTTTTCTTGCAGTCTGTTGCCTAACGGTTTACACCGGCTTGGGTGTTGTTTGTTTTCTGAGTGTTTACGACCTTATAAGATTAAGGCATGAAAGGAGTTTACAGTTGTTATGTATTATGATGTTGTGTTATTATGACTCTTTTCCCTTGGTGTGTCTAACAAGACCTAAATGTTGCTTGTATGTGACTTGACATAAATGTTGTGTGATCACTAACAAGTGCTAACCGGGGGAGTGAGGAGTCCGGTTGTTCCGGCCACGCGTGTGATGGATGGGGGTCGATATCATATCCGGTTCGGCTCTCTTGGTGTATGTATAGGTAGTATTCCAATTTGGTTTCTACCTTCCCTTAGCTTATCCAAAGCTAATTACTGACTCACGTCGGGCCATAGGGGCATACGTATGTTATTTCGGAGTGCTCGGGATTACTATATCCGACACGCCTTTGGTATAAGTTAACCGTTCTATATAACCGGACGGTAACGAGGATGGTAACGAGCTTAACATGGGGCCGGTAAAACCCCTAGGCTCTCATGGTATACTAACTATGGTGGAAGGTTCCTTGTGAGGACCACGTTATGGTGTTATGTATTGATGTTGTGATGCTATGCAATTTCCCTTGCTATGCTATGGTATATATGTATATATATGTTGGTTGTTCTAAAATGAATGCCATGTTAATATGACAATTGGTTGCGCGTATCCGTTAGTCGATGGGCTGCGCGTTAACCATACCAGCAAAGGTGCTGACCCCCTCGGGGGCCCCATATTTTATTTGATTGCAGGATGAGGATCGAAGAGGCTGAGTGGCTCTAGGTCCTAGGCGGTAGATATACTTTTGGATAAGTAGGTTGTTGAGCCCGGGATGCGCCTGTGCTCCCGAGGCGTACATGTTGATACCTTGTTATACAGTTATGGATGATTATGGTTTGGAGATGATTGTAAATTAAGTACTCGGTATTGTCGGTTATGTTTATATATGGATGTTAGTTATTATGCTCGGGAGTCTGTTCGTCAGACCGATACACTTGTATTTATTCTGCCTAGTTAACCACGTGGGTGGTTAACGGCGTTGTAACACCGAAGCGATAGTTATTATTTGGTTGGTTATTCCGCTGCAACCTCGGTAGATGATAGGAGCGTTGTAGGGGTGTTACAACTAGGTTGGTAAACAATGAGATATGGAGTTAGAATTGAAGAGATGAGGTTAACACACTCTAGGAAGAGTTGTGAAAAGAATTGGTAAGTAGTACCACTTGAGATGAGGTTAAAAATGTGTTATAAGCGAAACAAATGCAAGAATGTTCAAGGTTCTAAGTGTAAACAAATTACAATATTTGGGTGGATGTGTAATGGAGTAATAAGCAATGAAGAGAGGGTTTAAGGTGTTTAGATGGTGTTAAAACATGTTGGAAAACATATGGAATGATTAGGAAAAGATTGGGGTGAATTTGGAGTTCTAAAGGAGTAGAAAAACACCTTGAAAATGAGTTCTGTCTCGGACCGCCCCAAGGGACCGCCTCTGTGGGCAGGTCGAGTTGAAATTTTCCAGAACGAATGTTTTTGTCTTGGACCGCCCCAGGGGACCTCCCCAGGGGTGGGGCGGTCCAGTCTAAAAAAAAATTAACATTTAAGAATGATAAGAGGCATTAGTAGTAAGCCATTATGAGGGTAATGATGATTAAAAAGATAAGCATATAAGGACTTAAGAAATAAGGAGTAGTTAAGTGATTTAAGTGTATAAGTATAAAACTATAAGGACTTAGTAATAATTAGTGGGTAAACCTTGGTGGCTAAATAAGTTAGGTTGATTGAAAGTAATTAACAACCTTGAATGAATGTTTTAGGACTTGAGAATTGGGACTCAGAAGGAGAACAAGGAACCGAAACAATCGACGGTGAACGGTATGGTTTTCTTGTAGCCTGCTTGCTAACGAGGTGTCCCTCGGCTTATGTGCTAATTGTTTAAATGTTTCGACTAAACAAGATAAAACATGCAACCGGAATATTGTGTTTGTTGTGTGATTGTGATGCACTAACACAACCTACCCTTGAGAACTTACTAACCAATGTTTAGTAAACAATTGTGTGAGAATAAGGAACACTCCCTAATATTGGTTTATTAGTAACCGAATGAGGTTAACTAACAAACATTGACTTTGAGACTTCCACTAACTGGAACTTGGGGGGGGGGAGTGAGGAATCCAGAATGGTACCGGCACATGTGTATTGGAGGAGGTCGGTATCCCTATCAGATCCCGACTTCCGAATATGACTTTCGGACTCGTCGCCTAGAGTCGACATAAAGACTCGGTCACCTCGATTTCTGTTCGAGGTGGGAGGCATTACTGAGATGGTGTGGGGGGATCTACCTAAATCCCAACTAATTCTAAGAAATATTGTTTATGTAAACCAATGGAGCTAATAACTCATTGGCTAGGGTTACTTTTGACCCGACAAGATAAATAATGAATTTAAGGAACAACCATTCTAATTAAAGGACCGTTGTCTTATTTGAGATAAGATTTGGATAAGAGCTGAGATAAGACTTGGACTAAGAATAAGAAAAATCATAACTTAAGGAGTTAAAAGATTAACTCACTTACTTAATGGATGATTTTAAGTCGTTCATTTTGTTTGAACTATAATTGTTCATATGTGGTGTGGTGTTTATTGCACTGCTTATTTATGTTGTGTTATTAATCAACTGCATGTTATCGACAAGTAGTCATCATAGCCCTGTTAGCTAGGGGGCTATAAGAGAATCGTACTAGCCAAGGTGCTGACCCCCTCGGGGGCAACTATTTAAATTTTGCAGGTGAATGACAGAAGATGACCGTCCTGAGAGTAGGATCGGGTATAAGTACTTCGAGTTGTTTTCCTTTTTGTTATACGAGTTGTGCATGTACACTCGTTTAGTAAATGGTATGAGATGTAGTATGATGTATTAGGGTATGAAATACTTTGTACTGAGGATATGTATTGGTTAAGGTTAAGTATACATAAATGTTCAGTATATTCGGGTCCATCAGACCGTAGCTAGATCTTGGACTATTTAGTATGCCTAGTTAGTCATGTGGGTGACTAACGGCGGTAACACCAATTGTTGTAAGAATTTTGCTGCAATGTTGATGTATGTAAATGGAGGTTTATGAGATAAGTATGACTTATGAGTTGGGGTGTTACAGACAGCAAGGTGACAAGATATTATGGTTTAGCTAGGAAAAATGCCTTAAATAATGGATTTTGCCTTTGAAACTGGTCACCCTTGGTCAAGATGGTTTACACACTGAAACAATATGATAATGAGGAGATAATGAGTGTATAAACTCATTGAAATTAGCCAAAGAAAACCGTAAGAAGTCATGAAAGTCTTAAGTTAGATTTTTACCTTAAAATGAGATTTTGACCAACTTTGGTCCTTGTTGTGGTGTCAGCCGAGAATTATCACTTACTCAAAGATGAAAACACTGAGAAGGAGCCATGGAAAGTGCTAGATAGTTAGCTCCATGTGTAGGTAATGAAGAAAGGAAGAAAATGAGCTAAATAATACCTTAAACCATTACCATAGGTGAAGTAAGCTGAATCCCCACTTTGATAACTCAAGAACACAGCTTGGGAGGTTAGAGAATGCCAAACTCGGCTGGATCAGGACAAGATGAAAGAGAAAGCCAAAATTGTGTTTTAAGAAAGGAAAAGTAAAGTAATGAATAGAAAAAGGGTGATTCACCAAATTGGCTAGATATTTTGATTAAATCATGATGTGCTGTCCTCCTCCCTTGTTTCTGTCGTGCCATACTGGTCCAAGGTGAGTCACCAAGTGACCATTGACTTGCTTAGTCAACATTACTTATATAAATGCATGCCATTTTTGTGATTGTTTTGAAATTATTTGAATTAGACCTTCTAATGTGGTAAATTATAGTACGTTAGTATAACAAGGTGTAATCCAGCCCCCTAACACCACTCAAAATCCACTTAGAAAGTCAATTTTCTCAAAAACGTTCTTTAAGGAGTTTCAAAGCACCATTTGTGTTTGAACATGTTTTTGGAGCTTGGTTTTCTTTGAGAATGGTTTTATTGTGTTCATTACTTAATTATAATACTTAGGAATCCACTTTGGACCCTAATTGAGGTCATACAATCTCTATGGTTTCTTAAAGCATATTTTTGGCTTTGCCGATCTTAAGGCATGTTTTTGCCTTGTTGATGAAAACGTGTAAATATTCCTCTCCTTTATGTTACAATGCTAGGGAGCTTTTCTATTGTTCCATCCCTCTAATCTTGTGTGTCCTCTTTACAAGTGAACCCCCCATCCCTATTTATAGACTTTCTAGGGTGAGGTCTATCTCTTAACCCTTGTGCATGTGGTAGTGTGAGGTACGGGGTATGAAGCCCGGATGTGGAATACGAGACGCGGGATGTGGCGCCTGGTTGTTGAGTGCTGAGTGCGGGATCCGGTCATAGAGTGCGGGATCCGGGATGCGAACTCGGCCATGTGGCCTAGGACCCGGATTGGTGCTTGGTGCCTAGATTGGAGCCTGATCAAGGTCCTGAAGGAGGCCCGGGGCCTGAACCGGGACCTAAGGTCTGGACCGTCTTGTCCCTTCTGTCTCGTCATATTTTTGCCCTCTTCATCAGTCCCACAAGTTCTACTTTTGGGCACTTTAAAAAAGTGGAACTTACAAAAAGAAGATAAAAATTTACATGCTTTCTACCTTTTCTTTCTCCTATCTCCTAGTCCCACAAGTTCTTTTTCTTTAACCTTTACAAAGAAAAAAGAACTTACAAAAGGCCTGGTACAATTAATGCAGTCAAAGTCCCACAGGCGTTTTTACAGCTAATAAATTGGAAATTCTGGGACATAAATCTTTGCTTATACAAGCAAAAGGATGAGAATTCCCTTAAAGGGAGAACAGAGATAATATATTTTCCCAACTTTGCTTCTGCTAGCCAAAGGATGGTACTTGTGATTCAAGTATGGTATGACGTCCGACACCTAACAATTTCACCCATTACAGGCGACCAGAGCTCCTGATGGGTCCAGAGAGGGGTTTTTGGTTGGCTCGATGGCCGGGTTTCTTTTCAACCCAAGGTGGCTCTGCAGCCGGGTTTCATTTCAACCCAAAGTGTTGCTTTTCAAGGCATGATAGCCTGTAGGAGTTACTTTCAAAGCATGATAGCCTGTAGGTGTCACTTTCAAGGCATGATAGCCTGTAGATGTCACTTTCAAGGCATGATAGCCTGTAGGTGTTACTTTCAAGGAATGATAGCCTGTAGGTGTTACTTTCAAGGCATGATAGCCTGTAGGTGTTACTTTCAAGGCATGATAGCCTGTAGGTGTTACTTTCAAGGCATGATAGCCTGTAGGTGTTACTTTCAAGGCATGATAGCCTGTAGGTGTCACTTTCAAGGCATGATAGCCTGTAGGTGTCACTTTCAAGGCATGATAGCCTGTAGGTGTTACTTTCAAGGCATGATAGCCTGTAGGTGTTACTTTCAAGGCATGATAGCCTGTAGGTGTTACTTTCAAGGCATGATAGCCTGTAGGTGTTACTTTCAAGGCATGATAGCCTGTAGGTGTCTCATGTGCTTTTTGTTTTCGTGGCTCGATGGCCTTTGTCCTTGCTTTCTTTGAATCCTTCAGGGGGTGATCAATCCCCTGGTAAATAGGTACCTACCTACAATTCCTTCGAATATGTATTAGTACTTTTGAAATCATGATCTAGTAGCCATATACCTGAGTGGCAATAATGAGGATAGCAAACAAACTTGTAACTGAGCTTTAAAGCTAAATTAAATACATCATGATACGAATACATCCAATATGGGTGCATAGGTGCTCGTCTATAGCTATAATCTTCATGATGTAGAAGGATGACACTAGTGTTCTTTTAGAACAGCAAATGCTTCGAGCTATTTGTTCGCTCTGGACAGAAGATAGTGTAGAGGCATAAGCAAATCATTCATGGATCAATCTATGTCATGAGTAATGCAATAGTGTAAAAAATAGTGTAAACTTTAGTCCAAGAATTTGGCCACAACTGAAAGTTTAATTTTTTGCCGGTTTACATAATGTTGTAAGCATCTGTGCAATAGTATAGAACTTTGGTAGAGCAACTTTAATTTTGCACCATACATTTCGTAACAGAGTTCAACAAGGCATGAAAGAGCCAATCAACAGCATAAATGAACATGCTTTACAGATTTGTAAACAGAAGCGAAACTGTAGAATTCAAGTGTTGGTGGCAACAAAATAATTGCCTATCATTGCCTACCTTGTAAGGACTTATTCAACGAGTTTTTGGGTTTTATCGCACTGAGAAGAAAGAGCATAAACTTGATTCAGATTGAGTTAATCTACCAATGTCATGGTGCACAGAATCAACATAAGAATTGACCATAAACTCTTGTCAAGTAAGACTCATTTTGAAGGACTTAAGCTGCTGAAAGTGCAACTCATTGAAGTAGCACACAAGCCCAGCTAAAACAGATTCGACTAGAGTCATAGGGCGGCTTGAATTAGTGGTGAAAGTGGAAGCAAATAAACCTTATTAGGGACAAATGCATTGCTGAAACAGTATCCATTCATAGCAGCATAAAGTAGGAGCAAGGTAAGCATAATATTGTTACTACGGACTGCTGAGAATAATCATTATGAAGCAGCAAAATTCAGATGCAGCATGGGTTTGTTATTTATGATATCCCAGGTTGATCATTAGCACACGATCAGGGCTTAAATGGCCAATGCTAGAACAGGAACAAACATGCTTACAACATCGCCATAAACCATAACCTAATTCGGGTTGGTTCTCAGATCCTAAGCATTCATGATATGCCCTTTTTCTTGACAGTTAAGAGCAGTAGAGAGAGAAACCTATGGGTGGGCTATGTAATAGCTCAAAAATTCAGACAAAACTTAGGCAGCAAATAAAGCAGTTAAGGAGTGAGCTGTATTCATAAGACCAAACTGCAGGGAATCAGCATTATCCAATATAGATAGTAATAGGAAGGGGCTTGCATTGTATCGATCTTTTCTGTCCATAAGTGACGTATACAAGGTTCAACTAAACCCAACAAAAGCAGGTGCAACAATGCAACATACTGTGACTTAATAACTGAGATTAAACAGAGGCAAAGATAAGGCATGTCCACAGATGGTAAATTGCTGAAAAGTGGTCTACGCAGCAGTTAAAACCAGGCAGGAGGCGTTCATTCTAATAGCATAAAAGAAGCGGATAACTATTAGTACTGTACAAACTTATATTAGTTCATAACAGGGGTACACATGGTTTACTGAAGCGAAAACAGGATCAGAAAATAAAGAGGTCATTTTGTGGCTTCAAACAGAGACAGAAGTGAAACAAAAAATAGAGCATAAACATGTATTCCAAATTTGTGTAGAAGAACTGTTGTAGTAAGTGAGCCATAAATGGTCCCCATGTGGCATATAAACCAATACAACAATCAGAAGCAACCCAGGATCTAAACGAAGCTGAAAAACTTAGTGACACTTTGTTTGAACCGGAAATGTGGCAGCAGTGAACAGAGGCATACGAGCAAGATTTATTCACAAGTAATTTCTCAATGAATTTTAGATTTTGATCCTAATAATTGTATCATCTTTAGCTCATGAAAAGTTCCTTTTCTGATAGGAAGTGCGGAAGTAAATGAGCAGGAATCTAAGTTCAGATCAAGCAAAACTATCAGCATAATTATCTGCCATTAGATAGAAAGGAAGGCAGCTAGCAAATTTGCAACTTATCATTTTCAATTTTAGAACAATTTTAGATTGTACCTTACTTCTTGAGAAGGTATAGGTTGAAGAGACACAAGATCCAAGCAGAAGATAGACTCATATCATCATACCTCCAGAATTTCTGACTGCAAAACAGCCCGTAGTTTGAAGTTGCGATTTCCCCTTACTTACTTCTTTGCTTTTGTTCTCTGTCGAGCTTTGAATTTCTGTAACAATTTCTTGTCTGAAGTACATAGGCCTTTGCCTTTGACCTTTAAACTGAAATGCACCCTCCTTGATATTGTAGGTTTTTCAATCCCAGTAGTGCTGACATGAAATTGCTTAAAACTTGTCAAAAAACGGTATCACGTGTATTCGGAAAAAAAAGGGTACAAAGCTTTTAGAATTGCTTAACATACTTGTTGAAAGAAGTATATGCAATCATTAATATATACAGCTGTAAATATCTTTTAAGATGTTATGTAAAGTAATCAAGGCAGTGGCAGTTATTGTTAGATAGAGAATCGGCCTTATTCAAAGGCCGTTAAACTGCTTAAATTGGCTTCCCTGAAGTAGCCTAACCAAAGCACTTAAAAGTCATTTTATCAAACTACAACATGCTCAGACTGCTTGAAAAAGCATTGGGAACAAATAATAATGTTTAAAGCAAAGACTGATACGTAGCAAACGAGGTAGGTGGCTCTTAAAATGGCGTATTGCGTAGTAGGTTTAGATGACTTAGAAGCAATGTTTAGAATTATCGGGATAAAGCCGAATTAGGCTCTATAATACTGAGAGAGTGTACCAAACAACTGTGGATCAATCTTGTAAATACGATAGCACAATACTTCATAGTAGCAGGCAGCTTGCAGTATAAACAGCGACAAAATGAGGGGAAACAAATGTACTGTGCTGCAAAAACTTTTGAACCATAAGCAACAGAGCAAGAAAACAAAATAACCCTGATTTGGGAACTCTAAAATTGCTGAGGCAAATGAGCGGGGTTTTCTTGATAGTTAACCACATAGTCATAGTAGTCAAAGGTAAGAGAATTTTATGTGGACCGAATACATATCAGCTTAAGAATGCATAATCATAATCTCCAGAATGTGATAGCAAGAATAGAGAAAGAAACTTAGATTGCCAGTTCTAAGCCGCTACAAGTTAGAGTAGATAACATAGCAGTCAAAATTGGATCATGACTATAGGAATTGCAAGCTGCTAAAGTGATGCAATCATTATAACAATATAAACAGTTACATGGAATGAATTGTCAATTAATGTAGCAACATTAGTGTTTAAAGACAGAGAAGTAAGACGACAGCTAAATTGTGCTGATATTAAAAGATGGAAAGCTAAATTATTGCTGAGTAATAACAGAGTACTGCAGCTGTTACCTTATACTAAGCGGTCAAGCAAATTGATTTTTAAACAAGTCAATATGTTTGGCTGCGTTACTCTAAACATAGAATGTATTGTTACTATTGAAGAAACAGACTTTAACAGAGATTAAAAATGAGCATCGATGAAGAAATAATCACGGCTGGATATTGACCATCCAATGGATTGCACATGATAACCTAAAGCAAGAAAGGCATTGTTGTGCATGAATTATAAAGGTGCAGCAAAATACTGCATCAGAAACGAGGCAGTTAACAGCAACAAAGTAGCTGAGAAAAGAGCATAATCAAGAGCTTAACCCTGGACTGGTTTTAACGATCCTAAACACTCTTATCATACCCCTTATCCCCTGACTTCTAATAGGTAAAAAACAAGTCTATATACCGCCGTGCAGTAAGTAGACGAAGCATGGATATTTCTTTTACCTTGCATTGATTATGCGACAGCAATAAACAAAGACATAATTTCGACAAAAACTCAGGGAGCGATCAATCAAGATTATTCATGTAAAATCCCTGATAGTTTTCCGATCAGTTTTATCATACTAGATCGATCATGACAGCAAGCAGAGTTTAAAGGTTTTGAAACTATTAAGGGCAAGCAAAAGCAGCAACATTAGCAGCATGAAAGAATACAGTATTACCACCACTTCAGGTTAGATGTATCTAGAATCAAATAGCTGACTGTGCTTTGAAGCATACTTGTCTTGCAGCTCTTGTTAAGTATCTTCACAACCTTTCCTTTGTGCGGCAGAGCATAGCTAGGGAGGTTGCTGCCTGAAATACTGTTACGTAACAGCTTCATTTTTAGCATCTAAGAGCATGAAACTGATTCTAAACATGGTTAAACCACTGATATAGTTGTAGAACAGTTTCGTAAGTGGGAAACCAAAGCAAGTTGTAATAGCTGCAAGAAATAGTAGTTTTAACAACTGGAACAAATCTTGAAAGGATAAATGCAGAGCTAAAGTAAGGTGTATAGAGCATTAGGCAGAAGTGAACGTAGTTACTCATGAATATAATTAAACATGGATTATTTGAATCAAGCAATATTGGGTCGCTATAGTCGTACTAGGACTTGTAAACAGAGAACAATCTTAAGCAGATTCCACATCACGTAGTCGTAAAAACTACTGAAACAAACTCATAACCAACATCACAAATTGGATATCTAAGACACGTATTTCTTAGCTTTAACCGCAGAAGTAAAGGCAGCCACAGCAGCATCATGGAGCAGTAAAACAGAACAGTGTTTTAACAAAGCGTTTGTCAAAAAGCGTTCCAAACCGGTGGTAAGGGATTTCACAAAGGAAATTAATCAACTAATCAAGCTACAATTAATAGTTAGAGTCCATAGAATTGGAACTATAATGCATAATTTTCCTTAAGACGGACTTAATCAAAACTTGATAGAGCCAAGAAGGAATGAGTTGTTTGAGCCATAATACATTTTATACATGAGGGTAAAATTAGAGCAACAGTGAAGCAATAACCATCAAAAGACAGAATGTTTTATATCACTGTTACTATGTTGATGCCTTCTCAACTTCCTTAACAATCACAAGCTATACTAGTTGCAACGCAATTTGTTTTGTGCAGATCAAACAGAAACAAGAACTGAAGTAAAGATGGTGCATTTTATAAGGAGAAACCCGGTAAAACAATCTATTCATGAAGACTATAAAGAGCAGACCTCAACAGCAAACCAGTCATTATATCATAAATTTTGTAGAGAGATAATTTGAAACAGAAGGGAAGACAGCTTGTGAATCCACAATTTGATAATTTTGAAACTTACCACATTTTGTTCTGTATAAAGCTTCAATCAATTTTAAATCAAACTGAATTACTACTGGGGATTAAGACGATAATTAATAATGAATCAGAAAAAGGCTAATATGCGCGCCACAAATCCTAGGATAATTCAGCAAAAACTCGGGGTTTAAGTAGCTCAGCAGAAGTGTAAAACATTTTAGTTTATATCATCCTAAAAACCAAATATTAAAATAGAAGCAGACATGGTAACAATATGGAAACCGTAAACTGTTGAAAAATGTAGTGGTAGATGCCAAAGTTTTTTTAGAAGTAAAGCTCATAATCAGGCACCGAGATAACCCTGAAGGTAAAAGAGCGATGAAGTGATAATTCTCAATAGAGCATACTGATTTATGCGCAAAGGATTTGCAATTTTATGATTCAAGTTCTTACCATGTTTTGACAGATGCTGCCTAGATATAGATTTTCAGAACTGTTTACCTTATTGCTTTGCGAAGGAAGGTATTGAGAGGTACAAACTTTTGAAGGCAATTTGATCGACGATTCTTTGGTTGTAGATGAGTTTCTCCTTGCTAGGCCTAGCTACTCGCAGGGCCAAATTCCTTTTCCTTTCTTGATTCGTTTGACGTCCAGATTCTTTTAGAATTTGAAGTGCTAGACTGAGCTTGGATTTGAGACTCCGGTCCAGTCTGGAAGGAAGACGTCGCTTGGCTTCGAGTCGAGGATATCGTCCAGCCTTGTACTTGGGGATGCGGTCAAGGAAGTCGAATTGTCTTCCGGTCATGGACTGCGATGCGGTCAGGAAAGTCAAGCTGCCTTCCGGTCATGGGCTGCGATGCGGCCAGGAAAGTCAAGCTGCCTTCCGGTAAGTTAATAGACTCATCTTTAGAGATTAGTCTTGGATGCTCCTTCTTTTGGTTTTGTCGTCGTTGTTGTCTGACTTCGACTTCTGTTTTGAGGGATTTGCGTCCTCTGTCAATTGCCGGAGTTTTAGAGAATTTGTGATTGAGCCTAAATTTGAGATCTCAGGTTGGTCTTGTAGGGAAACGTCATTGGCTTGTTTTATGAAAGGCGATTGAATTGTTGTGCCCGGTAGTCTATGCCTGATTATCTCCCGAAAGAAAGGCTTTGACCGGAAGTTGAGCCGGTAGCTGAGAATCATTGAGGCTACGCCTGGTCTTTGGACTTGAATAGTCATCGGCCGGTCGTTGTATTGGAGGTGATCGATTGGTTGTGGCCCAGTCGTGATGCGGCCAAGGAAGTCCGGATGGACTGAGATGCGGCCGAGGAAGTCCGGGTACCTTCCGGTCATGTTGAATGTTGGCTGAAGCTGGTAGCAACGTGATTTTGACTTTGAGGCCACTTTTGAACTAAGGACATGCTTTCAAGCTTCTCTCCTTCCTTTAACTATTGCTTGAAGTTGAACTTTATTTGTCAACCGAATCAACTCCCGGTTGTTCTAAGGTCATCGCCCGGTTGATGTTGTGCCTGATTCTCAAGTCAAAGTGACGCCACACCCGCTCAATGTTGCACCTGGTCGGTGCCGTGCCTGATCTCAGAACGACGCTGTTCATAGCGCTATGCCTTTCATCGATCTGTGATTCTCTTTGGTTTCGAATCTGTGCCACTCCAAGTTGCAGGCGCAATCCTTTAGGATATGGACAATCAAAAACGCTGTTGCATAGGAGGAGAGCAAGCGTGATTCTGATTAATGACAATCAGATCATGATTAATGACAATCAGATCCTGATTAATGACAAACAAATCCTGATTATATAATCAAATGAAGTTTTAGAACAAAAAACAGAGAGTTAGGGATTTTTGTCTTCCTGTTGTGGTTTTGTTTGCTTCGAGTCTTTCTTTAATTATCATGCCTCGAGCTTGGTTTTTCCTAGCTCAAGCGATTGGGGCCAGGCGATAATCGTTAATTTGCCTCCGCGTTGCTCTTGGTATGAGAAAGAGCACGCCGGCTCATCCACGACTCTTCTGAACAGGAGTCCGAAGTGAACCGGATTTTGAGCCTTCGAGAATCTGTCCTTCTTTAATCCTCTGGATTTTTAATCCTGATCCTTTACCGCTTACGGCCGGTATTTCAAACAATTGGATAGTCTCTATCCTTTTCTTCTTAGGTCATCCCTTATGGAATTAGTCTGTGGCGATTGGTAGAAGAACCACGCTCCTTTCGAAATCTGTTGTTTGTTGAGTCCCGATCTCGCTGTCGCTTGAATAGGTAATGGTGGAATCATCTTCCGGCAACCGATCCTTTCAAACGTATTTGATTATTTTGGAGTCTCGATTTGTTCGACGTGTTCTCAAATTTCTTGCCACGTGAGTGAAGTTCTTGAGTGAGGTTCTTGGATATATCCGATGAATTTCTTTGGTTTCCATGTTCTAATCGGATAGAGCTTTTGGATCTGCTACCTTATCCTCATAAATTTTCACCAAGAATCTCCTGTTTTGCTTTATCCGCTCCAAATCGGAGTTTCGCTCGTGGAGCGATGGATTATCTTGATCGGGATTCAACCGGAACTTCTACTATCGATTCTTCGTGGATGGATTCACCGATCGCTCTTGACTGTGGCCAACTTTGCCGATGTCGTTTGTTTTTCATAGATAACCTTCTTGCGGTTGACGAAAGGGTGGATCGACTACTTTTATCGCAAATAACTTTCTCATTATCAACGTAATCTTCTCTTTCTTTTTACAAGATCACTGTACGTCAAATCTCCAGAAATCAAGAATTTTGTAATGCGGGACTTTCCTCAACCTGTGGATGGATCGTGGTTGATGGCCGATTCCCACAGACGGCGCCAATGAAAACGTGTAAATATTCCTCTCCTTTGTGTTACAATGCTAGGGAGCTTTTCTATTGTTCCATCCTCTAATCTTGTGTGTCCTCTTCACAAGTGAACCCCCCATCCCTATTTATAGACTTTCTAGGGTGAGGTCTATCTCTTAACCCTTGTGCATGTGGTAGTGTGAGGTACGGGGTATGAAGCCCGGATGCATAATACGAGACGCGGGATGTGGCGCCTGGTTGTAGAGTGCTGAGTGCGGGATCCGGGATCCGGTCATAGAGTGCGGGATCCGGGATGTGAACTCGGCCATGTGGCCTAGGACCCGGATTGGTGCTTGGTGCCTAGATTGGAGCCTGATCAAGGTCCTGAAGGAGGCCCGGGGCCTGAACCGGGACCTAAGGTCTGGACCGTCTTGTCCCTTCTGTCTCGTCATATTTTTGCCCTCTTCAGTTGAGATCTTTAGATTGTTCCCCAATGGTATTAAGATGATTATTAGTCTTCTTAGATCATTAATAGATCATTTAATTAAGTTTTTGAAGTTAGGGATATTTCATCGAGGGTCTCTATCTGACACTATCGTCTTAGGCACACCATGGTGCCTAATGATCGCCTTCTGGAATAGGTCCGCCAACTTGGGTAACTTCTTGGTGTCCCTGATAGGAATAAGCTTGGCCACCTTCATCAATTTGTCGACGATGAACCATATTGTGTTCAAACCTCCCTTAGTCAGTGGAAGACTGACTACGAAGTCCATAGATAAATCTTTGAACTTCTAATAAAGAATGGGTATCGGCTGCACTAATCCGCCGAGCCTCCTGTGTTCAAACTTGACTTTCTGACAAGTCAAGCAGCGGGTTATGAACTTTGCTACATCCTTCTTCATCCCACTTCACTAGAAATGTACTTTCAAGTCCTTGTACATCTTGGATGATCCTGGGTGGATGGATAAGGAAGTGAAATGAGCTTCTTGTAGAATCTTCTTTTTCAAGTCGGTACTGGACTCTGGAATCCACAATCTTCCATTAAGTCTGATCAACCAATCATTGCTGAGTCGGAGGTCATACTTGTGCCCCTCGAAGGCGCCCTCAATCAGCTGCTGCCTGATAGTCTCTATGTACTAGACGCTCTCCTAAGCACAGCGTACTTCTTCGACAAGGCTGCTACTCACTAATATAGCACATAAAGAGTGTACTCTACGGCTTAGGGCGTCGACTACTATATTCTTATTCCCTTCCTTGTATTTCAAATCAATGTCGTAGTCCTTTAAGAACTCGACTCATCCCCTCTCTCATGTTCAGCTCCTTCGGCGTGGAAAGATGTTGTAGGCTCTTGTGATCGAAGTAGATGGTGACTGTGACTCCATATAGGTAGTGGCGCCAGATCTTCAGTGCAAAGACAACTGCTCCCAACTCTAAATTATGTATCATGTAGTTCTTCTCATGTTTCTCCAGATGACAGGAGGCATAAACGACGACCTTCTCGTGTTGCATGATTACTGATAAGCGTGCTCATGTTGCATGATTACTGATAAGCGTGAAATATATATACTTTTATGGGTTATTTGATTTAATATTTATAATGAATTGGCTTATATTTCACACTTACCTTAAATCTTTCAAATATTTATATTTAGATGAGAGCTGATATATTTAATGTTTCAAATACAGAAAAATTGAGATTTACATTCTTTATATCTTAAGAATTTCATCACAACAAATGGGATATATATACATGCATATTATAAAAATATGGTCGTGATTGTTGTTGAATGAAGAATACAAGCGGCTGCATTTTTATTTGGAAAAAGGTGTAAATTGTTGCACAAAAAGAAAAAAAAAAAGAAAGAAACAACATGGCTGGAGTTGTTTGTTTGTACGGGGCATTGCATGCAAAAATAAGGCTGGCTGGCTCCAAGTCGGATGAAAGTCTATGCTTGGGCTAAAACAAAATGATTAGAAAAATAAATGGGCTGCTCATTGGAAACCGATTTACACATTAATCAAATGGTGGGCTGCATGTTATTATTTTATCTTTAAGCAACTCGGCGGAAGATAAGTGGAGAGTAACACTATTACATTAAAAAAAGGAAAGGAATAGATGGAGGCAGAAAATAAAAGTAAAGACTGTTCCATTGAAGAAAGACTTCTTGACACCCCATTCACCCGTTCTGCATACCTTGACCTTGACGAATTTGTCCCGTCGTCCTTACGCATCACCACATCTATCCAATTTTTCCCATCCATCATCCATCATCCATCATCCATCAATCCCTCCACCGAATTCAACTTACAATCACGTTACCACACACCAACCATCACTTCCACCTACCAATTCCCGTTCTTACATATACATACCCGCAC
Source organism: Limonium bicolor (assembly GCA_023374045.1). Classification (NCBI taxonomy): domain Eukaryota; kingdom Viridiplantae; phylum Streptophyta; class Magnoliopsida; order Caryophyllales; family Plumbaginaceae; genus Limonium; species Limonium bicolor. The sequence continues at coordinate 53,717,765 of CM041778.1, forward strand.
ACTGTCACTTTCTAGACTCTACGAACGTTACAACCAAACCGACGTCAGAGTTGAGGAGAGCAGCAGTCTAGCGCCAGTAGTAGAGCAAGAAAGGGCAGAATCGAGTGTCAACCGAGGGCGTTAGTAAAATTGGAGTGACATTCTTAAACTGGATTTTCATTCTTTAATTTTTGTTAGTTGTTCAATGTTTTCATGTTTTGTTGTTTGTGTTTTGGAATCATGGAGTAAATTATTTTAGCTTCCCAGGTTAGGGAAGTAGTCTTTTTCAGAGAATTTGAATTATGTAGGTTTGTCACTATAATTATGATAATGCAATAATTTGATTATGATTTTTAATGTGTTTAGATTTTCTAGCCAATAATATGGGTGATTATTGTAGTGCTTAAATCAAAGTATGGTGCTGAGATTAAGTTCTAGACATAGGAAGTTAAACCGGATTAACGATTAGACGTATGGTTTGCCTATAGGTTAATCTGTCTCTAATAGGAATTGTGTTTAATGCGATTAACTTGAATTGACTTGGCATAGTTTGCGACTTGTTATTTCAGTTAGTTAGGGTTTGTTGTACATAGAACGATCAACGAACTATTAATAATTCCTGAGCTTATTGCATAAAATAGTAATAATTGATATTAATTGAATTCGACGGAATAGATGAGTGGAATAACCCAGGGAGCGCTTTGAATTCACTAGATGTTGAACCAATATTTGTGTTGTTTTTATTTCATTTATTTTGGATTTTGACTATTTTCTAGCATTTGAATATCATCCTTAAAAATTGATATTTCCTGTTATTTGTTTTAGTTTAGCTTTATCGATTAGATTAATAATTTGTTTTAATTGAACGAGGTCCCTGAGATCAACAACCCACTCATTCTCTATACCCGCAAAATGAAAGCTACACTACCTATGTAGAGATAGTGACATATTTCTGCTATGAGTTTTTGACGCCGTTGTCGGGGACCTCCGACACGGTTAATTGAAATTTTTTCTATTTGATTGGAATTTTATTTTAATTTTTCTTTTCTTATTTTAGTATTAATTCTTTTTATTTAATTTGGATAGTTTTTGTTGACTTTTATTTTGTCTTCTTTTTTTTGATAGAAATTGTTACCACTTCTACATATATATAACCGGATTAAAAGTTGACCATATTACATCCATGAGGAGAGGGGTTTCTAAACCCTTCTCCTTCCAAAAGCGCAACCCTAACAATGGCTGGAGGGTAGTTCGATTTCTCCCAAATCTTCAAATCCATCAGATAGTTGTTAAGTCTAGATGCTAGGAAAGCAGGAAAATTTGAAAACACTTCATTACAAGTCTGGAGTCTAACATTGATCTCCTTACAAAAACCAAAATGGAATAAAGGATAAGATGAAGATTCCTCTTGGTTTCTGGTTACCATCTTCATCACCATGTCCATGGTATCCTTCGTGTTGATGATAATCAGGACCTCTTTGATACCTCTAACTGCTGCAAGCTTAACTCCAAACTTGATGGTTTGTATTTCCACTAAAGAGTTTGTTATTTGGCTCCTCAGTTTCCTGTTAAACACCAATTCCAGAGAACCCGATTGTAGCGTGAAAGAGCCACTACACACCAAACCTCTGGCATAAGATCTATTACAACAAGTAGAAAAGATCATAACATGTTTAGTGATACATAAACTTGAAATTTCCTCCACTCTAGTCTTCTGCTTCCTATTACTCTTCTGGTAAGCTTCAATAAAGGCCAAGTTTGAATAGATTCCCTCAAAGATAGGTAATTCAGGATTGTGTCTAACTTTGTTTCGAGCATCGTAGATAACCCACATATGGTTGAGAATATTTGAGGTTTTCTTTCTTCCCCACTCTGCAGCTTTCTCCCTAATCCACTTTTAGAGATCACATATACCTTGGTTTGGGAGTTGGGAGACTTCAAGGATATTATTCCACACATCAATGGAAGTCCAGCATTTAAAGATACCATAGGTAGCAATATCAGTGATCCCACAAAACAGACATTCACTAGAACCACCTATTCTTTTCGAGATATTAGTAAGACAAGGAATTATATTTGAAATACCCCAAACCTAGATATGGTGTTTAAAAGATAAACTAAGATATAAGGAGGCTAAATAATGCCTTAGGAACATTAAGAAACATTTCTAATCAAAGAAAATATAAGGAAACACCAAAAGAGCAGTTTAAGCAAAAACGTGCTCTAAGCTTGGAGAGACATGGGAGAGTACCCAAATATTGTTCTAAGACCTTAGTAATATCCTAATGGTCACTTTAAATCAATTACCAAAGAAAACCAAGCTTGAAAACAAGTTAAAACACAAAATGTGCTATAAGGAGTCTTAAAGCACGTTTTTGAAAAATTGTCTTGTAAATGAGTTTTGAATGGCTAAATGTCCATCATTACTCTTTAATCAACATGTGTACTATATAGTATCACATTTGGAAGTCTATATCAATGGGAAATCAAAAATTTCACAACAATGTGCCTTGTTTTGGTGAATAGTGAATTAATTAAGCTAGTTTGTAACATAAGTCTATATAAGTGAGACATTTGGTCAACAAAGACTTAAGTACCCTCATTATTAAAAGGGGGCCGGTTTCTTAGGAGGTGAGTCACCACCTTCATGAGTTATTAAGCAATTAAGAAAGCAAATAAGACTTATAAAGCAAAAAGTACTATTTACCTTTTAACATAAATATCACATTTTACTTACCTCTCTCCTCATCTCCTCATTTCTTCTTGTTTCACACGGTTTCTTCAAGCTCTCTCCCTTCTCCATCAACGTGAAGAACAACTCCATGCTAGCTCCATCTAGCTTTGCCCACATCTTGCTCATTTTAGCTCCAAATCCAAAACAAAATACATATCCTTCTTAGTTAGCTCAAGCTCCTTCTTTCTATCTTTTCAAAACTTCAAGAGCTTCATTTTGGTGCCAAGTCAAACCACCATTAGAGCAGGAAATTCAAGTTTGGAGACTCCATTGGCATCTCCATTCTATTAAGGTAATGAAAGTGTAAGAAAATCTAGGTTTCCACCATTTTCTTCACATGTCCGAAAATACATACTCATGGAACTCCATGTTTATGCCTTGTTCTAGCTTGTTTCTACTCTTCAAAGGAGAGAGGAGGTCCATCTTGCTTCATACCCAAGTTTGTCTTGAGAAACCAAGGTAAAACAATTACCTTAATACCTTAAAGCATATTTTTAACCTAGGGTTTGTTCCTTAGGGTTAATGTGTTATCTTGTAATCATTGGAGTCATTGGATATTGGTTAGAACATTGGCAAGGAGATACACATTGGTGACCGAGATTGAACAAAGAAAAACCTAAGGAGAAACTTTTTAAGCTTGTAAAAAACAAGGTAAATTACTTACCTTAAGATGTCTTGTTGTTTAAGGGAATGGGATTTAGGTATATGATGATTTAGTGTAGAGTTTATTGGGAAGGTGTTATAAAACCTAGGAGAAACAATGACTATACTTGTGAACTTGTGACTAAAGAGCAAATGAGAAGAAGAGATAGTTAAAACAATGTGGATGAATTACAAGAAGCATTTTATTTCAATGGGAGCCTTGTTGAGTGTATTCGCAGGTTGAAGGCAAATATATGTGGAAATTCAGTGGTTAAGATTATTGTCATTTAAGGGCCTAAGTGCCAAGCATTTTGAGTTTAAGCAATATATGATGATGTTGAAGTTTAGTGAAAAATTGTGTGTTAAGGTGTTGTGATGAGAATTTGTGTGGTATTGGTTGTTTGATGGAGAAAAACCATGTGTAGGAGGTACTATATACTAGAGAACCCATGGGAAAATTTAAAGAAGAGTTTAAGTGTTTAAGATATTCTAAGGGAATTTAATGACTAAGGAAGTACTAGGATGTTCTATAGGTTGTCTTGATGAAAAGGGTGAAGTTGAGGTGTTCTAATGACTTATAATGACTTAGGTATCACCATGGAGGATTTAGGAATCAAGAGAATGTATTTGAGTATTTAGGACTTAGGCAAATGTTGGTGCACAACTAGGAAGGAAATAATGTGTGATGATGGAAGTTTAAACTTGTGAAGGAACTTTAAGTAAATGCATAAAAGAGTTTTAGATGGTGAAAGATGCTTGGGAGATGATGTTATAGCGGTGAGGAAAACATTTGGCATAGTGGTTACATTAGGTATGAACCACCACCTAGAAACCTAGAGGAAAACATTACAAGTGTTAGCATTATTACAAGGAAAATGCATAATGATTAAGGTGAATCTTGGTGAATGATTTAATGTGTTTTGAGGAGGGCTTAAGGTGTATTTGAGGTCCCCAAATGAGGTTATAACATATTAGGATATATGAGGAGAAGTTTGGAGTTGAAAGAGAATTTAGAAACAAGGTTCTGGAGCTGACCGACCTTAGGACCGGACTTGCAAGGTCGGTCGAGCTCAGTTTACACTACCGAGAAAGTTTCTGGAATGGACCGACCTTGGGGACCGGACTTGCAAGGTCGGTCGGACCTGTATTTTGTACGGTAATAAGTCTCTGGAATCGACCGAACATAGGACCGACTTGGCAAGTTCGGTCGAGCTTAAATTTCGCTCGGGGAAACTCTCGGGAATGGACCGACCTTGGGGACCGGACTTGCAAGTCGGTCGGGGTAGAATTTTCAAACGGTGAAGTGTTCTGGAATGGACCGACCTTAGGTAAGGTCGGTCGGAAGTTCGGTCGGACCTAAAAATAAAAAAAAAAAGAAATTTTGAATTCTAAGAATGGTAGTAGGTAATAAGGTATACCTTTGGTAGGGTGGTAATGGTTAGGACCCTAAGAACTGAAGGGATTAAGTTAAGTTAAGTATAAGTTTTAAGGTTTAAAGTTAAGTTGTAAGCTAAGTGGCAAGGACTTGAGAGGTTATTAAATGGGAATCTTTAGAGACTAAGTGAGTTAAGTAAGGTGCAAATAACTAATGACCTAAAAATGAATGAATGTTTTAGGTTTGTGAATTGGGACCCCGAAGAAGGTTAAACAAACAACGATCGACGGTGAACGGTACAATCCTTCTTGTGACCTGCTTGCTAACGAGGTGTCCCTCGGCTTGTGTGCTATCTGTTTATTTGCTATGACTAAAACAAGATAAAGCATGCAACCGGTTATATTTATTCTCGTTGTGTTTGTGTTATCCTTACACTAACCCGCGAGACTTAAGATGGTTACTAACCAAGTTTAGTACTTACTGAGTTAAGAATAAGAGTTAAGTTTGATGGTTGTTGGTTAATGCCCGTTAAGGCTTAGCTAGCACATGGTGTTTAAGATGTCTACTAACTGGAACTTGAGTGAGGAAACCCGGGACCGATCTCCGGTCATGCATGCTAAGGAAAAAGGGGGACGGTATCTGAATCAGATCCGCCCTCCGCTTAAGGACTTGTCTTCGGACTTGTAGCCTAGGGCCGGTTGCCGGCTCAGCTACGCTGGACTCCCGTCCAGAGTAGGTGGCATTAAGATGGTGCGGTGGGATCACCTAAATCCCAGGTTCGAATTAAGCTACAACCAATCCCTTCCGGAAAGGTTTGTATACTGAGATTAATATAAGATTAAGATTGAGATAAGTAAGGAACTGAGATAGAAATGAGGACTAAGGAGGGGTACTAACCCACTTGTTAAGGAACGCTTGAGTCGTTCATTGGATGTGAACTATATTGTTCATCTGTGGTTATTGTTATTGCATCTCATATTAGCTTCTGTATGTAATCAATTTCCATGCTATCGATAATTAGTCGTAGTAGCCCCGTTAGCTTGGGGCCATGAGAGGGTGTACCAGCATTCGTGCTGACCCCTCGGGGGCTATTTTACACTTGCAGGTAAGAGACCCATGAGGACGCACTACGAGAGTAGGAGCGGTTAGACTTAGGGTGGGATGTTATTTGAGTTTGGGTTGCGCCTGTGCACCCGACTGTTTATATTAAACTGATGTAAGTTTGAGATTATGTTTAAGATACTTGTACTCGGTTGGTTGTGGTATTGTGAATGGTGATGTTTTGAGTTGGATAAGTATTTTGGATAAGTATTGTAAACGTTAAGGCCGGTTATATTCTAACGATCAGACCGTGGCAAGGTCCAGGTGTTATTTATTTCCGCTGCGACATATCGATTAAGTGTTCAGTTGCGATAACCACGATAGGCTTTGGATGGGGTGTTACAAAAAGTGGTATCAGAGCGTAGTTACGCTCTGATCAAGAAATACCGGACATGAGTAACCACCGAGTTAGGATATAAGTTAAGGAATAAGTGTTTGGGTTAAGGGTGTGAGAGTTAGAGTGAGTAGAGTCAGATGACCACTAATAAGTGTGGATCGTCTTTATCGTCTACGGACGTTATAAATTTACTAACCGAGACAGTGGTGAATACAAACTAATGTGAGATTGCTTGTTCAGATGGCAGGACGTCCTAGGGGAAGCCGAGGTCACGGCCGGGGTGAGGATACTTTAGGAATACCTGGAGGGCTGACGATCGCAGAGATCGTAGCTGCCGCATTAGGGCATATGGGCTACCACCTGGTGTGGTGCACCACTCCACCGCCACAACCTAGGGAACCAAACTGGGTGAAGAGTCTAGCAGATCTTCGACCCGCGCATTTTAAGGGGGAGACCGATCCCGCCAAGCTTGAGGCGTACATCTCCGAGCTGGAGACCGCCTTCGAGACCCTTGATGTCCCTGCTGGGATCAAGGTGCGCTTAGCTGCTTTCTATCTGAAGGGGGCGGCAGGCGATTGGTGGAAGCTGGTGAGGGCCGAAGCATGTGGCCAATCCAGAGTTCGGCTGGAGCAGTACAACCGCCTTGCTGCGAGCAAAGTACTACCCCCGCCCATGTCCAGACGAAGAAGCGCTTTACAGTTGGATGCGCTTAAGCAGACGGACAATATGACAGTGGACGAGTATTACTCAGAGTTCACTGCCTTGCTCCGTCTTCTGCCAGGTCTAGGGTATTCTGACCAGATCTTGGTGGACCGCTTCTATGGCGGGCTTAGCCATCGACTCCGCTACGGCATGGGCCGACGAGTTACACTACCTTGCAGGTAATAATGATTGAGATTTGAGTAAGTAATGAGTAAGATTTAGATTATGAGAAATAAGTGTGACTAATACCATGGAAAGCAGGAGTGCTATCACGCCGCTGCTAAGGTTGAGATTACCGTCCAGCTGAGGGACGAGGAAATGCAAAGAGGAAGAGTGTTGGTAAAAGCTCAGAAAGTCAAGGGCAAGGAGGGTACAAGAAACAAAAGTACCAGCCTCAGGCCCAGAAAATCAGAACCCAAAGGGGAAGGAGAAAAGGAGAAGGCTTCGGAAGAGCCATTGAAGTTGACGTATGCTATTGCAGCTACACCCTGCGCTCTAAGGCGCCAAAGGGTAAGGAAACTGACAATGATGAGTTAAGAAATAATTAGTAACCGTTTGAGATATGAGATTGATATTGTGAATCAACAGGATCTGAGACTGAGAGGGGAGCCGTGGTGGCTACCAGCGACGCTTCTCAATCAGTAGATGGTGTCACAGGACCACCCCGGGCTCGACTGTAAGGGAACAAGGTGGAGTGCAATTTTTTGTGGAGTCTACGGGCATCGAGCGTATGAGTGTTACCGAATCCTGCTAGCAGACCTATAGGCCCGATACCAGGGGTGGGCAAGACCGATCAGGGAGCTGGATCTGACGGTCAGAGGAAGGTGCAGCAGCCGGCGGACAAGACCCACGGGTGACCCAGAAGACGGGGCCCACTTTACACATGGTGGACTGGGACGATGAGCCTGAGCCCTCATCGAGGCCAGGTACCACTATAACCATTTGTAATAAAAACTACCTGCTTACCGCATTATCATGCATGTTTGGTGAATAAATGAGTTAAGTAAGAATAAGATGAGATTAACTTAAGTAAGATATAACCTACTACCACTTTAGGAGATTCAACATCTGCTACCCTATACCATCTACATCTAGCCTGGAGCACACCGACATCGAAACCATACACTTTCCAACCGAACAATGTCAGGTTATCCGCCCAGGTATGATTTTATTAAGGGGATACCTGACACCCGGAGCACAAATAGCCATCATTAGGAGATGCAATCAACTAGGAATGGGACCGGGAGGTTTTTACACACCGGAGTACCCAGGGGGCAAGGATGAAATTAAAGACGATGAGCTTGGGCAAGGATTGGAATCCGTTGCCAGGAATTACCAAACCATGAGGGAGCAAGATGGAGTCTCACCACCGGGAATACCGAAGAGTTCCATCCAGTTATTCACAAGTCGTGGAAATCGCTCAGCAGTTGGAGGCTGAACCGATTCCAGACATCCAAGCAGACATTTGCATTGTAAACTTCTACGAGAAGGACGGGAAACTGGGACTACACCAGGATAAGGACGAGACAACGGAGTCTCTCGAAAGAGGATACTCGTAGTGTCTTGGTCCATTGGAGATGATGCAGAATTTTTATACGGCGAGCAGAAGCGTGCGGACCGTGCAGATAAGATAGTACTTAAGTCAGGTGATGTATTAATTTTGGGAGGAGAATCAAGGATGTTATACCATGGGATTAAGAGAATCAAGCTGAATACAGCACCATCAGCTGTAATCAATGCGACGCATATGAGACCAGGAAGATTAAACCTAACCTTTAGACAATATTAGCCATGTAATGTTAGAATGAGATGAGAAATGAGATGTAAGATTAAAGCACATGTTGTAAACAGGATGGTCATGAATAAAATAACAGTGTTGTTCATATAAATTGTTACGACTCTTGTTATACCATCAATACTCATGAAGCTTGTGAACACAATTAGGTTATGGACTCGGTACGGAAGGTGCACTAAGCATACTTACAGAGGCACAGGCCGATGCCAGCGGTACTATCCTCATCGGCACCTTTCCGATCAATGGGATTGAGGCATCAGTTCTCTTCGACTCAGGGGCCTCGCATACCTTTGTCTCTGCATCATTTGCGAGCAGTTGGGGCTAGACGCTGATGAGCTACCCGACTTCACGGTTACGCTCCCATCTAAGGAGAAGGTTCGTTGCACTCGTTACTACCAAGGAGCCACCATCAGAATTAAGGGAGAAGACTTTCCAGTCAGTTTCATTGAGTTCAGTAAGCTAGGATTTGATGTTATCTCGGGATGAACTGGTTGGAGCGGCACAAGGGACGTATCCTCTGCGCCGAGCATAGATTGCTGCTCAAGAGTCCGTCTGGGGTAACAATATCATACCCGCCAGAGGCCCAGAGAGCCTTCGACTAAGATCATCACCGCCATGGCAATGCATAGAGAATTAAGGAGAAGGAAGAAGTATACCTCTGCTATGTACAGGACATAGAGAGAGACCCTGAGTTCGACCCCGACTTACCGGTAGTGTCGGAGTTCCCCGACTTATTTCCACGGGAACTGCCCGGCATGCCACCCACTCGAGAGGTAGAGTTCACCATCGAGCTGCTACCTGGTACCGGATCGATAGCCAAAGCACCATACTGTATGGCTCCGGCAGAAACGACTGAGTTAAAAGAACAATTGAAAGATTTGTTGGATAAGGGATTCATTAGACCAAGTGTGTCACCATGGGGAGCGCCAGTCCTCTTCGTGAAGAAGAAGGATGGTAGTCTCCGCCTCTGCATCGACTACAGAGAGCTGAATGTAGTGACAGTGAAGAATAAGTACCCACTACCCCGCATTGACGATCTGTTCGATCAGCTGAAGGGAGCATCTGTGTTTTCCAAGATTGATCTCAGATCGGGGTATCATCAGATAGCCATTAAGGAGGGAGACATTGAGAAGACGACATTCCGGACACGATACGGCCACTATGAGTTTACAGTGATGCCGTTCGGTTTGTCGAACGCACCGGCGAAATTTATGGATCTGATGAACCGCTTGTTCCGGGAGCAGCTGGACAATCGGTTGTGGTTTTTTTATTGATGACATTTTGATATATTCGAAGTCTAAGGTTGAGCATGAGGAACATCTGAGGAGGGTATTGGAAATATTGAGGGAGAACCAGCTATATGCTAAGTTCTCCAAGTGTGAGTTTTGTCTTGACCAGGTCTCTTTCCTAGGTCATGTCATCTCAGATGCTGGGATCGCAGTGGATCCAGCAAAGATTGATGCCGTACGTACTTGGCCAAGGCCGAAGACTGTTACCGACATCCGGAGCTTTCTCGGTCTGGCAGGTTACTACAGGAGGTTTGTTAGAGATTTCAGCAAGGTCGCGAAACCGATGACCAGTCTGATGAAGAAGGACGCACCGTTCTTGTGGACAGTTGACTGTGAGAGATCGTTTCAGCGCTTGAAGGACTCACTGACCACTGCACCGGTTCTGACCATTCCAGACGGTACAGAGGGCTTTGAGGTTTATTGTGATGCATCCGGCAGAGGGCTGGGTTGCGTGCTCATGCAACATGGCAAGGTGGTGGCATATGCCTCACGCCAGTTGAAAAACATGAGGAGAACTACCCCACACATGATTTAGAGCTGGGAGCTGTAGTCTTCGCTTTGAAGATATGGCGCCACTACTTATATGGGGTTAGTGTCACGATCTACACCGATCACAAGAGTTTGAAATCATATTCACTCAGAAGGAGTTAAATCTTCGACAAAGGAGATGGTTAGAGTTTCTGAAAGACTATGACATTGACCTCCAATACAAGAGGGGAAGGCCAATGTTGTAGCAGATGCCCTGAGCCGTCGAGCACACTCACTCCATTCGCTAGTTTTCTTTCTCCAGCTTGGTTGATGAGGTGCGAGAGGCTCAGAGGACAGATGAGTACATGAGAGAGGTCAGACAGAAGCTGACAGATGGTACCTTTGAGAGTCAGAAATACGACTTCAGACTTCATGATGATGATCTGATCAGACTTAAGGGCCGATTATGCATACCACGAGGCAACACGGATCTGAAAGACCGTATACTTAGAGAATCACACTGTTCTTCAGTTTCCATCCATCCGGGAGCCTCTAAAATGTATAAAGACATGAAGAGATACTTCTGGTGGTCGGGGATGAAGACAGATGTTACCGAGTTCGTCTTGAGGTGTCTCACATGCCAGAAGGTGAAATTCGAGCACCGACGACCGGGCGGAATTGAAATACCCCAAATCTAATTAATATTATTAAACCATTATTTAATGGAAAATAATCCTATTATAAATCATTTCACGTACGCATGCAAACCCATGCATGAGAACGTTACGTAAAAATCGTTTCTCCATAAACGCTAAAACGCCTTAGAAGCATATGGTCAAACATGACCTTGTATGACCCTCTAATATTCAAACCAAATGGTCATACAATTATATGAATATATAAATATTCCCTAAGCTATATTCAGTCAAAAACGCAAAACGCTCGGGAGTGCTCACGCACGCCCCTTAAAGCACGAAAAGTCCGGAGGAGTGCCGAGGTGGCACGAACTCCTATAAAATTAATTCCTTGAGTTCCTAACATCATTATTAACCATTATAAAGAGAACCCACGAAGTGGTTTCTCAAAATTCAGCAAAAACAACAGGAGGATTTCTTAGCGCTCCTTTTTGCCCGGGTGTGTCCCGATGGCCCGTAAATTATGTCACGGGTGATGTAACCCCATATAACCCAATGTAACATCTTAGTATATGTTTATTTACTATAATAAGTGTTTACAAACACTTGGAACTCATAAAAACAATTGTTTCCCAAAATTTCCTTAGAGCACAAAAACACACCTTCGGGTGTCACGAAAACGCGTTTTACGCAATTGCCTTGTAGTTTTTGACATGCCACGAATTGGTAATCTTAAATAGGGTTAAAATGACCTTCTAAATCAGTTGGTGTGACTAGTCAACAACTCTCTATAGGGGCCGATTTTGAGAGCAAAAACTAGTATAAAAATTGCATTAAAAGTTTAAAAGGCATAGAAATGGTGACTCACCTTCCCATGTGTTATATTACTTAATGTCAAAGTATGTAGGTCTCATTGACCATCAAGCTGTCGAAATTAGGCCATGGAATAAGGCCATGTGAGCTAGAACAAAAACAAATGGAAAAGCAAAAAGTAGATCTAGAATTCACTTTTCTTGATTCCTTCTTTTCCATGTGACCTAACATGCTTGTCCTTGGCTCTTCAATGTCATTAAGACACCCCATTTGACCCTTGAATTCGTGAGTCTACAAGGGAGGAAGAAGACAAGCCTAACTTAGAAAAATCAAAAGAACAACTTACCTAAATTTCCTTGTCTTCTAGCTCACAATCATTTTCTTTCCAACTCTTGCCTTGTCACACACCACATGCCGAAATTATGCAGAGAACATGGGCATTTATTGAGCCAATAAACCATGTAATAAACTAAGGAAAAGTAAAGTCATTTGACATTAAAAATTGACAAAGCAAAAATCAAATTCCAAATGCATTTTCTTACCTTATACAATTCGTGAGTCTCATTCTTCTCCTTGCCCTCATCCACGAATTGGTAAGCTCCCTAGCTCTCTCTTCTTGCTTCATCTTCTTCCTTTGAAGCTCTTAAGTCCATTAATGGAGTTTTAACTTCTATCTTCATCTTTAAGGTAATTTCCTAGCATTTCTTGTCAAACCTTGAAGCAAAACTCTTCCTAGCATAACAACAAGAGTTCGGCATCACTTAGTTTCCCAAGGAGGTTGTCAAACCAACATTAATCCAAGGAGCATCTCAAGGTTATCTTAAGGTAGTTTTAATGCTTGAAAATCCTTAAAGCACATTTTTATGTGTAACCAAGTTCTACTCTTCTAAGGTTCTTTTCTTCTTCATTTTGATGAAGGAAAATTTGTTCTTCATCCACCTTAGGAGTGCCGAATTCATAAGGAGAAAAGTCTAAGGTAAATCTTGTAAAACTACTTACAAATCTACTTAAGATCTTTATTCAAGATCTAACTCCTAAACACCACTTGCATATAACCGAAGTGGAGCATCAAAATTTCCTTGGAGAAAGCTTGGAGATTCAAGAGGAGTTCAAGCACTTAACCACCTTTGTTAAGAAGTAAGTTTACTAAGTAAATCTTTATGTTATAAGCTTTGTTAAGCTTCTAAAAATTATACAAAAATTATGTACATCTCCTAGGTTTATTAAGACCGAAACTATATGGTATTATATGCCAAAAATACAATCTATAACTTATATAGAAAATATTTACCTTAAGACACATTTTTGTGTCACAAAATTTAGTTATGTCAATTAATTCAAGCCGAATTATCAAGGGCAAAAATGCTTATTTTTGAGCTAAGAATTTATATAAGACATTACAATAATTTTTACATGAGTTATATAACTCCTATGAATTTATGTATAATTATTATGACATATAAGTCCACTTTTATATACTATATGGTCACCAAATAAATATGGCCGAATGTACTAATTGATAAATAGGTATTAATGACCTACTTAGGTATATAAACTTATATCACAAAGTTTGGTGAGCTAAAAATATTTCATTAGTGCTTAAATGGCTAATTAATTAAGTTAAGTGGCTTAAATGTAATTTTTACAAAATTTAGTGTATATATTGTGAAAGCCGAGAGCTAAAGGGGTATTTGGTGAAATTATAATATAATATAAGGTTAGGAATTAAGTTTATGAATTTTAGATAATTTAAACAAGTGTTAAAATAACATTTTAAAGTTTTGGGCTATTATGTAATTTATAAAAGTTGTTATGAAAGTTTAGAACATAAAAAGGGGCGAATTCATAATTAAGAGATTTATTAGGCTCACCTTTGAAATTTTGAGGAATTATATATTTAGACTTTAGTTTATAAGTCATTAAGAAGTTATTATAAAGTTTTGGGGTGAAAATGTAATTAATGGAGAGTTCAAGACCAAAGCCGAATTACTTGGGGTTAGTTTGGTAATTTAAGAATTTATATATATATATTCGGCATTTATGGAGAATTAAAATTAAAACTATAGTTTATAAGGCATTATGTAAAGTTATAAGATTTTGTGGTTAAATTGTAATTATAGGAAATAAATATTATTGCCGAGAATTTAAGGGGCTAAGTTGTTATTTTTGAAAGTTATAGTACTTAAAAGCTATATACCAAAATATTAGTGTGACTATGTAATTTAGCTAAATAAGAAGTTAAAACTCTAATATAATGAGATTAGAATTTAAATATAAAGTTTATGAATTAATGTGGTTGTTTTGTAAATAACCGAAATATAAGGGTAAGAATTTAGATTTAAATAAATATAAGTCCTATATGGATATTTGAGGAATTAGAAGAAAGAATTTTAATTAAAGGAATTATGGAATTAGAACTATGGCTTATATAGTTATAAGGAAGTTAAAGAAACAATAATATTATTATGACTAAAAGGAGAATAATGAGATTATAAGAATATTATGTCATTGTAAGACATTTAAATATAGTTAAGAAAATTATAAGTTGTTATGTCACTTAGACAATTAAAATAAACAACAAATATAGTACATGAATATATGAATACATATATGTACATTAAAGGATTTATAAATAAATCAAAAAGGAATAACAAATAAGTTATACATTAAATCATGAGGTAATTAAAAGAAATAAACCTCACATGAAATAACAAATACGAGATTTGTTGAAAGATCCAATAGATTATATAAGGGTAACATAAATTAACCCTCTCAGTTAATCCTATTCTAGGACTTTGTTTGACCAGACGTTGACCAGGGAATCAACTGCAACCTACGGTGAACGGTATGGGATTCTTGCAACCTGTTTTCTACCGGATTACACCGGCTTGTGTGCTATCTGTTGTTTGAATAACGACCAAGATAATTAATGTAAAATGTTGTTTACTCTTGTGCGCTGTTGTATTATTTTATGTGCGTGAATGATGCTGACTACTACGTGTATGTCCCACGCATACAAACACTACTATACCAGTGGATTAAATACCTGCGCTTCAGTATACCGAGGACTTGTACTCAAGTCTCTCACTAACTTCACTTTATAACAAACGTCATTATCCTAAACGTGATAATTGACAATACACATTGTGTTCTTGTTTAACGTCTTTATATGACACTTAACAACTCTATACTACGAGAACGAGGAGCCCAGTTGGATCTGGCCATGCATGCTACAGGAGCTGTACCTGTCTCAGGTCGTCTCCTATCTACGTCGCGACGGAACTTTCAGTTGGGAGGAAGACTCTATTCCTCTCGGGTTTCTAATGCCCATCAGTTCAGTTTGAGGAAGACTTCATTCCTCTAGTGGGATTCTATTTCCCACGCCTCTCAGTTCAGGGTTTAACTACGTTATCTCCTGGGGTTTTTATACCCAACCTTTCAATCTTAACGAGGTCACTATACCTCCACTATTTCAGATATTCAGTTATACCTGTCAGTCCCATTGTGTGGACCTACTATCATTAAAAGAATTCAGTTCAGCTAACTTGACCTTCTGCAGTCTTGTTCTATGTGACATTATTGTCCTTGTATGGATACTTGTTATTATCTACTATGCTTGTTTACAGCTTTATAAAAATGAACTGCATGTATTCGACAAAGTAGTTGGTGTGGCCCGGTAGACGATGGGCTGCACGTTTTCCATACCAGCATTGTTTGCTGAGCCCCTTTGGGGGCACCCCCATTTTTCAGGTACCTGAAGTTGAGAAGATTACCACACCGAGTGTAGGTGGGGTAGATTCAAGCTATGGGAGTCTTCTTATAGACATTTTTTTTAGTATTTTACATTGAGTTTGATTCCTAGTATCTCGGATTGTATTCGTATTCAGACCGTGACTTTTGGAGATTGTATTTGGACTTAGCCTTGTTGGTCACAAGGGTGGCCAACGGCATTGTAATACCGCCCGGTTGTTGTATTTATTTCCGCTGCAGTTGTATTTTATTTGGGAGTGATCGCCGTTCAGTTATTGGATTTCGGGTTGGGGTGTTACAAAAAGTGGTATCAGAGCGTAGTTACGCTCTGGATACAAGGATACACCGAGATTAGGATATCTAAGACTTTAGGTTAGGGTTGAGTGATAGTATTGAAAGGAGTTTAAGTTAGTTTTACTTAGACTACTATCCAAGACCAAGATTGTGACCACAGTATCTAATATACCTCAACATCCTGCAGATGTCAGGAAGAGGAGGACGCCGTGGACAGGCTGATGAGGAGCCAAACATCAGGCTGGCAGACATTGCTACTTAATCGCTCAGGCATTTGCACAGGCGGGGGTTGCACAGCAGCAGCAGCTACCTCCACCACCACCCAGGGAGAGAGATTGGGTGAAGAGTTTGGCTGATCTGAGGCCAACTGCATTCAAGGGGCAGACTGACCCTGCTCACTTAGAGACATACATCATGGAGATGGAGACAGCGTTCGAGACGCTTGCAGTCCCAGCTAGGGAAAAAGTAAGGCTTGCAGCCTTTTATCTGAAGGATGCAGCGAGAGATTGGTGGAACATGGTGAAAGCCGACCACCTGGATGACCCAGCTTTTACTTGGGGACATTACACTGCACTACTAGGGGCAAATACTACCCGGCCCACACCAGATGGTGAAGACTAGGGAGTTTGACGCCTTGGAGCAGACGGGGAAAATGACCGTGGATGAGTATTATGCAAGTTTACTTCACTACTCCGGCTACTACCCGGTATAGGATACTCAGACCAGTGTTGGTCGACCGGTTCTACGGGGGACTGAGCCCTCGACTTCAGTTTGGGATGGGACCAATCATCCCACCAGTTTACAGGTAAAACAGGAGAGACATAAACAGTTGAAAATTTTATTACTACTATACCCCGTCATGGGAGATTTGGAGATTGATACCTTGAGATTTCAGGAATGCTATCATGCTGCCTCCGTGTGGAGATCACTTGTAAGAGAAGGGATGCTTTGAGCTCCCAAAAGAGGAAGGACGGACCTGGTGGCGAAGATGCCAAGCAGGGGAACTCCAACAAAAGGAACAAACCCTATCAGAAAGGACAGGGGTCCTATCAAGGGAAGGGGAACCAAACTACTGGGAACCCCCAGTCAGGGACCCACGGAGCAGCAACTTCACAGAAAACCTACCCATCTAAGGGTAGGCACTCTAATCAGACAGTTAGATTTGAAATTTGTGATTACTTCAGTACCGTTGGAATGTATAATTAACCTTGATTGTATTAGGTTCTGGACATGGCTCAAACACGGGCCAGAAGTATGTCCGCCGTTTCAACTGTAAGCAGTGTGGAAAGGATCACCCCGGCGTAGACTGCCAAGGGGAGAAAGTCCAGTGCCGCTACTGTCAGATACTCGGACATCGTGCCTTCGAGTGTATCCGAAACCCGGAGAGCAGGAACTACCGCCCGGGAGCAAAGCCAAACACCGGCCCTAAGAATGGAGCTAGCGATACTCGCCCTCCACCAACAAACCAGGCTCAGGGGTATAAGGGCAAAGGCCCAGCATCGGGACCCGCCCTACATGTCATGGACCGCTCAGATGAGGCTGGTCCTTCTACAAACCCAGGTATTTCTAAACCATGTGAACCTGTTATTGAGCAATGGATGATGTGAATGAGTGCTTGCATGCCTTGATTGCCTAATTGAGTAGGAAAGAATTAGTAAGACTCACTAGTAAAATTTAAACCACGTAGGAAGCTATAAGATATGCTTTCCTATCCCCTCACCGCCTCCCTGGGAAAAACATTATCAAAGTACAAGAACCAGGGAACGAACAATGTAAGGTTATCCAACCAGGTTTGATACTACTCAAAGGATACCTAACACCGGAGACACAAATTGCAATCATTAGAAAATGTCACGAATTGGGAGCAGGACCAGGAGGGTTCTACACTCCAGAATTTCCAGGAGGATCAAAGATGAAGCTGAAAATGATGTGCTTAGGAAAGGATTGGAATCCTTACTCAAAACCTACCAGGATACAAGAAATGGAGATGGAGCACAAGTGCCAAAAATCCCAGAAGAATTTTTACAAATTGTGGAACAAGCAGTTAATACAGCTCAACAGCTAGAAGAAGATCCAGTTCCCAACTTAAGGGCTGATCTATGTATCATCAACTTCTATGAAGAAGGAGGCCGTTTAGGACTACACCAGGACAATGATGAAACAAAAGGGTCCCTTGAACAGGGGATACCAGTATTATCTTTGTCAATTGGAGATGACGCAGAGTTCCTTTATGGCGAGCAGAAGCGTGTGGACCTTGCAAAGAAAATCATATTGAGTTCAGGAGATGTTTTATAATGGGTGGAAAGTCAAGGTTGCTATACCATGGAATTAAAAGGATTAAACTAAACACAGCACCTTCGACAGTGATAAACACCACTCACATGAAACCAGGAAGATTAAGTTTGACTTTTAGAAAGTAGTATTGTAATTGTTTGGACATCTGAAAGGAGATCATCTCATCAATGAAGCATTATTGTTATGAAAGTGAATGTCTTTAGACCCCATCATATATCAAAGTACTTACTCAGATTCTGTTATTAGGTTGTACTAAGGAGACGGAAGGTGCCTTAAGTATCTTACTGAGGAGGAGGCCAGCAAGGGCGGCGCGATCCTCACTGGTACCTTTCCTGTTAATGGAGTGGATGCATTAGTACTGTTCGACTCCGGAGCCTCACATACTTTCGTTTCGCCTTCGCTTGCGGGGAAGTTGGGGCTAGACGCTGTAGAGTTACCTGATTTTAAGGTGGCACTCCCGTCTAAGGAGAAGATCAGTTGCACTCGTCTTTATAGAGGAGCCATCAGCATTAAGGAGGAGGAATTTCCTATTGACCTTATTGAGTTCAGAGGTCTAGGATTCGATGTTATAGCCGGGATGGACTGGCTGGGGCGGCACAGAGGCCGCATTCTTTGTGCAGAGCGCAGCTGTTACTTAAGAGCCCATCAGGAGTGACAGTATCTTACCGTCAGAGCCCTAGAGCACCGTCTATAAAAGTTATATCTGCTATGTCCATGTACAAGCACGTCAGGAAGCAGAAGGAAGTATACCTATGCTATGTTCAGATGTAGAGCACGACCCTGACTTTGATCCAGCTATGCCAGTGGTGTCGGAATTTCCAGATATTTTTCCAAAGGAACTTCCAGGCTTACCGCCATCCAGAGAGGTAGAGTTCTCCATCGAATTACTACCAGGTACCGGTCCCATAGCTAAGGCACCGTACCGTATGGCACCAGCAGAGATGGCTGAGCTGAAGGAGCAGCTGAAAGATTTATTGGACAAGGGATACATACGACCTAGCGTATCTCCTTGGGGAGCACCAGTCTTTGTGAAGAAGAAGGATGGAAGCCTTCGTTTATGTATTGATTACAGAGAGCTTAATGCAGTATCGGTGAAGAACAAATATCCACTACCACGGATTGACGATTTATTTGATCAGCGAGAGGAGCAAAAGTGTTTTCGAAGATCGATTTGAGATCAGGCTACCATCAGATACCCATCAGGGAGCAAGACATAGAAAAGACAGCATTCAGAACACGGTATGGCCACTATGAGTTTACAGTTATGCCTTTTGGCTTGTCAAATGCACCTGCAGTCTTCATGGATTTGATGAACAGATTATTCAGAGAGCAGTTGGATAAGACCGTGGTTGTATTCATCGATGACATCCTCATCTATTCAAAGTCTAAGGAAGAGCATGAGAGTCACCTCCGACATGTACTTGAGATCTAAGGGAGAACCAGCTTTATGCTAAGTTCTCCAAATGTGAGTTTTGGTTAGACAGAGTTTCCTTTTTAGGACATGTTATCTCTGATGCTGGGATCGCAGTGGATCCAGCAAAGATAGAAGCAGTTCGCACTTGGCCTAGGCCAAAGACAGTTACGGACATCAGGAGTTTCCTTGGTTTAGCAGGATACTACAGAAGGTTTGTCAGAGACTTCTCCAAAATAGCCAAACCTATGACCAGCTTAATGAAGAAGGACGCACCTTTCACATGGACTACTGAATGTGAGACCTCATTCGAGCTTTTGAAGAATGCTTTGACATCAGCACCAGTTTTGACTATACCTGAAGGCACAGAGGGTTATGAAGTTTACTGTGATGCATCAGGCAGGGGATTAGGGTGTGTACTCATGCAGAATGGGAAGGTAGTCGCCTACGCTTCCCGACAGTTGAAGAAACATGAGGAAAACTATCCCACACATGACTTAGAGCTTGGAGCTATTGTTTTTGCTCTGAAGATCTGGCGCCACTACCTGTATGGTGTCCAAATGACCGTATATTCGGATCACAAGAGTTTGAAGTATGTATTCACCCAGAAGGAGTTAAACATGAGACAAAGAAGATGGGTTGAATTCTTAAGGACTATGACATTGATTTGCAGTACAAAGAAGGGAAAGCTAATGTTGTAGCAGACGCACTTAGTCGACGAGCACATTCTCTAAATGCCATTGTGGCTAGCTCGAGTCTTATGGACGACATACGTAGAGCACAGCAGAGTGATCAGCGAATGATGGAGATCAGTCAGAAGTTGTCTGACGGTACATTTGAGGGTGGAAATATGAGTTTCAGCTACATGATGATGGACTAATCAGATTGAAGGGAAGATTGTGTATTCCCAGAGACAGCACAGATATAAAGGAGCATATTCTTCGAGAGTCCCACACTTCTTCCACATCTGTCCATCCAGGAGCTTCTAAGATGTACAAAGATCTAAAGAGGTATTTCTGGTGGAGTGGTATGAAGGGCGACGTGACAGAATATGTGATTCGATGTCTCACTTGTCAGAAAGTGAAATTCGAACAGACGACCAGGAGGTATGGTACAGTCTATGCCAGTTCCAGAGTGGAAGTTTTATGATATCTCCATGGACTTCGTGGTGGGACTACCACCTACGAGAGGAGGCCTTAATATGATTTGGGTTGTTGTTGATCGACTGACTAAGGTTGCTAGGTTTATTCCGATGAAAGACACTTGGAAAGTGCCAAAGTTAGCAGAACTATTTGACAGGAGATTATCAGACATCATGGAGTACCTAAGACTATTGTTTCAGATCGAGACACTAGATTTCTCTCACGATACTGGCGAGCTACTCGCGAGGCACTTGGCACTGAGTTGAAGCTTAGCACAGCATTTCATCCTCAGACAGATGGTCAGTCAGAGAGGACTATTCAGACCTTAGAGGACATGCTACGAGCATGTGCCTTGGATTTCCAGGGCAGCTGGATAGATAGATTACATCTCATCGAGTTTGCTTATAATAACAGCTATCACGCCTCTATACAGATGTCACCTTTCCAAGCCTTATATGGCAGACCATGTCGCACACCATTGTGCTGGGACGAGTCTAGTGAGACCGTCATCATTGGCCTGAGTACTTAGAGCAAGTCCAGGCAGAAGTACAACAAATCAGAAGTAACATGAAAGCAGCACAAGACAGACAGAAATCATATGCTGATGAGAGGCGACGAGACCTTGAGTTCGCAGTTGGCGACCAGGTATTTCTACGAGTATCACCCATGAAGGGTGTATTCAGATTTGGGCAAAGGGCAAGCTAAGCCCGAAATTTGTAGGACCCTACGCTATCATAGAGCGGGTGGGCCTTGTGGCATATCGACTTGATTTGCCAGCTGAGTTGGGCAAAGTACACAATGTTTTTCATGTGTCTCAGCTTAAGAAATACATGCCTCATCCTTCGCATGTTCTACAACCAGAGACACTCTCATTAGAACCAACAATGCGGTATGTGGAAACACCGCAACGAATCTTAGACAGGAAGACTCGAGATACTCGAAACAAATCTGTGAGTCTAGTAAAGGTTCTTTGGTCGAACCACGATGTGGAAGAGGCCACATGGGAATTAGAAGCAGATATGCGAGCGAAATTTCCCTCATTATTACCGACTAGACACTTTAGTCTAGGGTACGGGGGCGTACCCCTCTTTTTTGGGGGGTAGAGCCTTTTTCATTTGTGAATTTAGTATGCATTTTGTTGCACTTTTGTGCATTTCAGTTGTTGCACTTTTGTGCATTTCAGTGACACTTTGTCTTACCTGTGTTCTTGTGTAACACTGTATTGAATGTACTTTGTACTTCTACTTGATTGTGTGTACTTTATTACACTACAATGGAAAGTTTATGTGCACTACGCTGCACTATTTGACATGAAAAGTGACTGTGTTATTACATACACTATATTGTTCCAAAGTATTCCTGTGTTTGATGTACACTGTGAACTTAGGAATATAGAGACTTGGGACTTGATCCCTAAAAACTAGATTGAGTTGTGGATACTTAGTGGAACTTGATTCCCCACAACCTTATAATTTAGATATGAGACTTCGGGGCGAAGTCCTTTTTAAGGGGGGTAGATTGAAATACCCCAAATCTAATTAATATTATTAAACCATTATTTAATGGAAAATAATCCTATTATAAATCATTTCACGTACGCATGCAAACCCATGCATGAGAACGTTACGTAAAAACAGTCGTTTCTCCATAAACGCTAAAACGCCTTAGAAGCATATGGTCAAACATGACCTTGTATGACCCTCTAATATTCAAACCAAATGGTCATACAATTATTATATGAATAATAAATATATTCCCTAAGCTATATTCAGTCAAAAACGCAAAACGCTCGGGAGTGCTCACGCACGCCCCTTAAAGCACGAAAAGTCCGGAGGAGTGCCGAGGTGGCACGAACTCCTATAAAATTAATTCCTTGAGTTCCTAACATCATTATTAACCATTATAAAGAGAACCCACGAAGTGGTTTCTCAAAATTCAGCAAAAACAACAGGAGGATTTCTTAGCGCTCCTTTTTGCCCGGGTGTGTCCCGATGGCCCGTAAATTATGTCACGGGGGATGTAACCCCATATAACCCAATGTAACATCTTATATATGTTTATTTACTATAATAAGTGTTTACAAACACTTGGAACTCATAAAAACAATTGTTTCCCAAAATTTCCTTAGAGCACAAAAACACACCTTCGGGTGTCACGAAAACGCGTTTTACGCAATTGCCTTGTAGTTTTTGACATGCCACGAATTGGTAATCTTAAATAGGGTTAAAATGTTCTAAATCAGTTGGTGTGACTAGTCAACAAGACTCTCTATAGGGGCCGATTTTGAGAGCAAAAACTAGTATAAAAATTGCATTAAAGTTTATAAAAGGCATAAACATGGTGACTCACCTTCCCATGTGTTATATTACTTAATGTCAAAGTATGTAGGTCTCATTTGACCCAAGCTGTCGAAATTAGGCCATGGAATAAGGCCATGTGAGCTAGAAAAAACAAATGAAAAGGCAAAAAGTAGATCTAGATTCACTTTCTTGATTCCTTTTCCATGTGACCTAACATGCTTGTCCTTGGCTCTTCAATGTCAAGACCCATTGACCCTTGAATTCGTGATACAAGGGAGGAAGAAGACAAGCCTAACTTAGAAAAATCAAAAGAAAAACTTACCTTTTCTTACCTTGTCTTCTAGCTCACATCATTTTCTTTCCAACTCTTGCCTTGTCACACCACATGCACGAAATTATGCAGAGAACATGGGCATTTATTGAGCCAATAAACCATGTAATAAACTAAGGAAAAGTAAAGTCATTTGACATTAAAAATTGACAAAGCAAAAATCAAATTCCAAATGCATTTTCTTACCTTATACAATTCGTGAGTCTCATTCTTCTCCTTGCCCTCTTCATCCACGAATTGGTAAGCTACCTAGCTCTCTCTTCTTGCTTCATCTTCTTCCTTTGAAGCTCTTAAGTCCATTAATGGAGTTTTAACTTCTATCTTCATCTTTAAGGTAATTTCCTAGCATTTCTTGTCAAACCTTGAAGCAAAACTCTTCCTAGCATAACAACAAGAGTTCGGCATCACTTAGTTCACCAAGGAGGTTGTTCAAACCAACATTAATCCAAGGAGCATCTCAAGGTTATCTTAAGGTAGTTTTAATGCTTGAAAATCCTTAAAGCACATTTTTATGTGTAACCAAGTTCTACTCTTCTAAGGTTCTTTCTTCTTCATTTTGATGAAGGAAAATTTGTTCTTCATCCACCTTAGGAGTGCCGAATTCATAAGGAGAAAAGTCTAAGGTAAATCCTTGTAAAACTACTTACAAATCTACTTAAGATCTTTATTCAAGATCTAACTCCTAAAACTCCTACACCACTTGCATATAACCGAAGTGGAGCATCAAAATTTCCTTGGAGAAAGCTTGGAGATTCAAGAGGAGTTCAAGCACTTAACCACCTTTGTTAAGAAGTAAGTTTACTAAGTAAATCTTTATGTTATAAGCTTTGTTAAGCTTCTAAAAATTATACAAAAATTATGTACATCTCCTAGGTTTATTAAGACCGAAACTATATGGTATTATATGCCAAAAATACAATCTATAACTTATATAGAAAATATTTACCTTAAGACACATTTTTGTGTCACAAAATTTAGTTATGTACATATTAATTCAAGCCGAATTATCAAGGGCAAAAATGCTTATTTTTGAGCTAAGAATTTATATAAGACATTACAATAATTTTTACATGAGTTATATAACTCCTATGAATTTATGTATAATTATTATGATATATAATCCACTTTTATATACTATATGGTCACCAAATAAATATGGCCGAATGTACTAATTGATAAATAGGTATTAATGACCTACTTAGGTATA
Organism: Limonium bicolor; assembly: GCA_023374045.1. Classification (NCBI taxonomy): domain Eukaryota; kingdom Viridiplantae; phylum Streptophyta; class Magnoliopsida; order Caryophyllales; family Plumbaginaceae; genus Limonium; species Limonium bicolor. Next base: position 53,742,365 of record CM041778.1, read on the forward strand.
TAAACTTATATCACAAAGTTTGGTGAGCTAAAAATATTTCATTAGTGCTTAAATGGCTAATTAATTAAGTTAAGTGGCTTAAATGTAATTTTTACAAAATTTAGTGTATATATTGTGAAAGCCGAGAGCTAAAGGGGTATTTGGTGAAATTATAATATAATATAAGGTTAGGAATTAAGTTTATGAATTTTAGATAATTTAAACAAGTGTTAAAATAACATTTTATTAAGTTTTGGGCTATTATGTAATTTATAAAAGTTGTTATGAAAGTTTAGAACAAAAAGGGGCGAATTCATAATTAAGAGATTTATTAGGCTCACCTTTGAAATTTTGAGGAATTATATATTTAGACTTTAGTTTATAAGTCATTAAGAAGTTATTATAAAGTTTTGGGGTGAAAATGTAATTAATGGAGAGTTCAAGACCAAAGCCGAATTACTTGGGGTTAGTTTGGTAATTTAAGAATTTATATATATATATTCGGCATTTATGGAGAATTAAAATTAAAACTATAGTTTATAAGGCATTATGTAAAGTTATAAGATTTTGTGGTTAAATTGTAATTATAGGAAAAAATTATTATTGCCGAGAATTTAAGGGGCTAAGTTGTTATTTTTGAAAGTTATAGTACTTAAAAGCTATATACCAAAATATTAGTGTGACTATGTAATTTAGCTAAATAAGAAGTTAAAACTCTATAATATAATGAGATTAGAATTTAAATATAAAGTTTATGAATTAATGTGGTTGTTTTGTAAATAACCGAAATATAAGGGTAAGAATTTAGATTTAAATAAATATAAGTCCTATATGGATATTTTGAGGAATTAGAAGAAAGAATTTTAATTAAAGGAATTATGGAATTAGAACTATGGCTTATATAGTTATAAGGAAGTTAAAAGAAACAATAATATTATTTATGACTAAAAGGAGAATAATGAGATTATAAGAATATTATGTCATTGTAAGACATTTAAATATAGTTAAGAAAATTATAAGTTGTTATGTCACTTAGACAATTAAAATAAACAACAAATATAGTACATGAATATATGAATACATATATGTACATTAAAGGATTTATAAATAAATCAAAAAGGAATAACAAATAAGTTATACATTAAATCATGAGGTAATTAAAAGAAATAAACCTCACATGAAATAACAAATACGAGATTTGTTGAAAGATCCAATAGATTATTATATAAGGGTAACATAAATTAACCCTCTCAGTTAATCCTATTCTAGGACTTTGTTTGACCAGACGTTGACCAGGGAATCAACAAAACCTACGGTGAACGGTATGGGATTCTTGCAACCTGTTTTCTACCGGATTACACCGGCTTGTGTGCTATCTGTTGTTTGAATAACGACCAAGATAATTAATGTAAAATGTTGTTTACTCTTGTGCGCTGTTGTATTATTTTATGTGCGTGAATGATGCTGACTACTACGTGTATGTCCCACGCATACAAACACTACTATACCAGTGGATTAAATACCTGCGCTTCAGTATACCGAGGACTTGTACTCAAGTCTCTCACTAACTTCACTTTATAACAAACGTCATTATCCTAAACGTGATAATTGACAATACACATTGTGTTCTTGTTTAACGTTTATATGACACTTAACAACTCTATACTACGAGAACGAGGAGCCCAGTTGGATCTGGCCATGCATGCTACAGGAGCTGTACCTGTCTCAGGTCGTCTCCTATCTACGTCGCGACGGAACTTTCAGTTGGAGGAAGACTCTATTCCTCGGGTTTCTAATGCCCATCAGTTCAGTTTGAGGAAGACTTCATTCCTCTAGTGGGATTCTATTTCCCACCTCTCAGTTCAGGGTTTAACTACGTTATCTCCTGGGGTTTTTATACCCAACCTTTCAATCTTAACGAGGTCACTATACCTCCACTATTTCAGATATTCAGTTATACCTGTCAGTCCCATTGTGTGGACCGACTATATTAAAGAATTCAGTTCAGCTAACTTGACCTTCTGCAGTCTTGTTCTATGTGACATTATTGTCCTTGTATGGATACTTGTTATTATCCTACTATGCTTGTTTACAGCTTTATAAAAATGAACTGCATGTATTCGACAAAGTAGTTGGTGTGGCCCGGACGATGGGCTGCACGTTTTCCATACCAGCATTGTTTGCTGAGCCCCTTTGGGGGCACCCCCATTTTTCAGGTACCTGAAGTTGAGAAGATTACCACACCGAGTGTAGGTGGGGTAGATTCAAGCTATGGGAGTCTTTTATAGACATTTGTTTTTACTTAAGTATTTTACATTTGAGTTTGATTCCTAGTATCTCGGATTGTATTCGTATTCAGACCGTGACTTTTGGAGATTGTATTTGGACTTAGCCTTGTTGGTCACAAGGGTGGCCAACGGCATTGTAATACGCCCGGTTGTTGTATTTATTTCCGCTGCAGTTTTTATTTGGGAGTGATCGCCGTTCAGGTTACTGGATTTCGGGTTGGGGTGTTACAGTTGCTGACCCCCTCGGGGGCTCCATATTTATATTTGCAGGATGAGGATCAAAGAAGCTGAGTGGCTGTAGATCTTGGTTGATGATATACTTTTGATACATTTTGGTTGGTAGGCCCGGGATGCGCCTGTGCTCCCATGCGGTATATTTGGATAATGAACACGTACAGTGACAGTTTACAGTGATGGTTGTAAATAAATACTTGGTATTGTATATTATGTATTTATGGTCTAGTTCTATGCTCGGGAGTCTGATCATCAGACTGGTACACTTGTATTTATTCTGCCTTGTTAACCACGTGGGTGGTTAACGGCGTTGTAGCACCGAACCGTTTAGTTATCGTTTAGTTGTTTATTTCCGCTGCGATTTCGGTTAATTGTTAAGTACGTAGTAGGGGTGTTACAAAAGTGGTATCAGAGTGAAGTATCGCTCTGATGACTAGAATACCGAGCTTAGGAATATACCGAGTTAGGAAATCTAACCGTAGTTACCTAAGTGAACAGTTATGGAAAGGTTAACCACTAACTAAGTGTGGAGATACCTCATTGTCGGGAAGATGTTACAACCGTTGGAACGATAAGTGTGCAAGTATAATGCTAATGAATGTTCGTGTGAATTCAGATGTCAGGTAGACCACGAGGTCGAGGCCGCGGGCGCGGCATTGATGATACCGGGAACCAGGGAGAGAACCCTACGACGCAAGTCATGGCCAACGATGTTGCGGCCGCCGTAGCCCAGATGGTCCCGCAGTTAGTAGCTGCGATTCAGCAGGGGCAACAACCCGAAGTTCAACCACCACCGCCACTGCCACGAGAGACCAACTGGGTCAAGGCGTTGGCTGATTTGAGACCCCCGTCGTTTAGTGGGGAGACCGACCCTAGTAAGTTGGAGGTGTATATCTCCGAGATGGAGACCGCCTACGAGACCTTGAATGCGCCCGAGGAGGTCAAGGTCCGTCTTGCCGCTTACTATCTGAAGGGTTCGGCACAGAGTTGGTGGAAGTTGGTACGGGAGGGCAGAGTTGCTGATACTACCTTTCAGTGGAGGGAGTACACGGCTCTGCTGCGAGCCAAGTACTACCCGATACACGTGCAAGAGGCCAAGCGCTTGGAGTTGGACAATCTGAGACAAGGGGATAAGATGACGGTAGCTGAGTACTACTCCGCTTTCATCGGACTTATCCACCTGCTGCCGGACCTGGGTTATTCAGACCGGATTCTAGTGAACCGTTTCTACAACGGACTAAGCTACCGCCTACGCTATGGTATGGGGCCAGCGGGATATACTACTTTGCAGGTAACGGGAACTACAGTGTGATGTGAATAAGTATGTACAATGTGTTAATGTAATTGTGAGGTTGTTTTGCAGGGCATCACTAACACCCTAAATATAGGAGTGCTATCATGCCGCTGCTATAGTGGAGATCACCGTCCGTCTGAGGGACGAGGAGAATGCGCTCAAGCACAAGGCCACGAGCGAGGGTCAAAGCACGCAAGGGTACGGGGGAGGGAAGAAGAAAAAGCCATACCCCCAGTCCTAGAAAGGACAGCAACAGGGTGGCAAGGGCCAGACCCAGACCACCACTGCTGAGGAGCCGTTGCAGCTCACCTATGCATACGCGGCTAAGCCCCTGCGCTCTCAACCATTCAAGGGTAAACAATTAGTTCTGAATACCGAGTTAAGTGTATGATGTTATAATATGAAGTATGTACTGAATGTGTGATGTGTTAGCAGCTAGCACGGGCTCAGGATCCGATCGCCACTACTACTGCAAGTGGTGTAAGGGAGACCACCCCGGCAAGGACTACAAGGGAGATGATGTGCAGTGCCGATTCTGCAAGAAGATGGGGCATTGTGACGATGAGTGCTTCCAGAACCCGAATGACAGAAACTACAGGCCTAAGGGGCAGTGGAAGGGTAAGGCCACCGCGATCACCGATGGCCCGAAGACGGCTAATCAGCCACCCACAGATCAGAGGTACACTGATTCCCAGAAGGGGAAAGGGTCGGGACCTAACAAGGCAGCCCTGAATGTGGTGGACCGGTCTGAGGCACCAGGACCCTCTTCTAGACCAGGTACCACCTAAATCGTTGAATGAAATAAGTGATTGCTTACCGCATTTCATGCATGTCTGTTAGTGAGTCTAAGTGTACCACAAAGTGAGTAAAGAATTAAGGTATAATGTGAAAGTCACCTAATTAGGTAATTCTAAACTTAAAGGAGCCTTCAATATTTGTTATCCAATCCTACCCACACCAAACCCTGAAGAAACCACCATCAACATCACCGACTTTCCAATGGAGCAATGTCAGGTCATCCAACCAGGTATGATACTCTTAAATGGATACCTGACACCGGAAGCACAAATCCACATTATCCGACGATGCGACGAACTAGGAGCAGCACCTAGAGGTTTCTACACACCTGAATACCCAAGCCGATCGAAAATGAAATTGAAGATGATGTGCATGGGTAAGGACTGGAATCCTTACACCAAGACATATCAAGACAAGCGAGCTGAAGACGGAGCAACTGTACCGAGGATACCTGAGGAGTTCCTTGCGGTCGTTAACCACGCCGTAGGAATTGCTCAGCAAGTTGAATCGGATTCAATACCAAGTGTTAAAACAGACTTATGTATTGTGAACTTCTACCAGAAAGGTGGACGGTTAGGGTTACACCAAGATAAGGACGAGTCACCCGAGTCTCTAAGTAAGGAAGTACCCGTGGTGTCTTGATCCATTGGTGATACCGCAGTGTTTGTGTACGGCAAGCAGAAGCGTGGTGATCTCGCAAAGAAGTTAGTATTGAAGTCAGGTGATGTGTTAATCATGGGTGGGCAGTCAAGGATGCTTTACCACGGTATCAAGAAGATCAAACTGAATACCGCACCTTCGACAGTGATCAATGCCACACATATGAAACCGGGACGTTTGAATTTGACCTTCAGGAAGTTTTGAGGCCTTGTGTAACCATGTAATCGATGAAGCCAGTTGTATGTTAAGGATGTTATGTATATGTTAGTTATGTTGATAGAGTGAACCAACTTATGGTGTAAAGAGTATGTTAATGAATAAAGAGATGTTGTTTTGGAGTATATCAACCGTGTGATTACCAAATACTTATAAGTTTGCCAATGAATTAGGCTGTGCACTCAGAACGGGAGGTATACTGAGTGTCTGCAATGAGGCAGAAGCCGGCAAGAGCGGCACAATCCTCACCGGTACCTTTCCAGTTAATGGCGTGGATGCATCGATCTTGTTCAACTCCGGAGCCTCACATACATTTATTTCGCTATCATTTGCGAAGAGGCTGGGTTAGATGGTGAAGAGATGCCTGACTTTTTAGTCACTCTCCCGTCGAAAGAGCGGATCAGGTGTACCCGCTACTACCGAGATGCTGTTGTGCGAATCAGAGATGAAGAGTTTCCGATCGACATGATAGAGTTCGAGGGACTTGGTTTTGATGTGATTGTCGGGATGAACTGGTTGGAGCGGTACAAGGGCAGAATCCTATGTGCCGAGCACCGTCTGCTTCTTCGGAGTCCGTCTGGGGTTACTATATCATACCGCCAGAGGCCCAGAGAGCCTTCGACTCAGATCATCACCGCCATGGCCATGTATCGTGAATTATGACGAGGGAATGATGTATACCTCTGCTATGTCCAGGACATAGAGAGAGACCCAGAGTTTAGCCCAGATGTGCCGGCAGTGTCGGAGTTTCCTGATGTATTTCCTAAGGAACTGGTGCGCATGCCGCCAGCACGGGAGGTTGAGTTTGAGATTGATTTGGTTCCGGGCACCGGACCAATTGCGAAGGCGCCCTATCGTATGGCTCCAGCAGAGATGATAGAGCTCAAGGAGCAGCTGAGAGGCCTACTCAACAAGGGATTTATCCGCCCTAGCGTTTCACCTTAGGGAGCGCCGGTCCTCTTCGTGAAGAAGAAGGACGGTAGTCTCCGCCTTTGTATTGATTATCGAGAGCTGAATGCAGTTACGGTGAAGAACCGTTATCCTTTACCACGCATCGACGACTTATTTCATCAGCTGAAAGGAGCATCAGTGTTCTCCAAGATAGATCTACGATCCGGATACCATCAGATAGCCATCCGTGACAGTGACATTGAGAAAACCGCATTCAGAACCAGATATGGACATTATGAGTTTACGGTTATGCCGTTTGGTTTATCCAATGCACCAGCAAAGTTTATGGACTTAATGAACCGCTTGTTCCAAGATCAGTTGGACAAGTCAGTGGTAGTCTTCATCGACGATATTCTTGTGTATTCAAAATCAAAGGGTGAGCACGAAAGCCACCTGAGAAGTGTGTTGCAAACATTGAGAAAGAATCAGTTGTATGCTAAATTTTCTAAGTGTGAGTTTTGGTTGAACCAAGTATCCTTCCTTGGTCATGTGATTTCTGAGGCCGGGATCACTGTTGATCCGGCAAAGATTGATGCAGTGTGCACCTGGCCTAGGCCGAAGACAGTTACCGACATACGGAGCTTCCTCGGTCTGGCAGGATTTTATAGGAGGTTTGTGAAGGACTTCTCCAGTGTCTCAAAGCCGATGACTTCCTTAATGAAGAAGGATGCACCATTCGAGTGGACAGATGACTGCGAGAGTTCTTTCCAGAGTCTCAAGGATGCTCTGACATCTGCACCAGTCCTGACTATACCAGACGATCCAGATGGTTTTGAGGTCTATTGCGACGCATCAGGTAGAGGTGTGGGTTGTGTGTTGATGCAACACGGGAAGGTCATAGCGTACGCCTCCCGACAGCTAAAGAAGAATGAAGAGAACTACCCTACTCACGACTTAGAATTGGGTGGCATTGTCTTCGCGCTGAAGATATGGCGACATCACTTGTATGGGGTAAGCGTGACAATTTATTCTGACCACAAAAGTTTGAAGTACTTGTTCACTCAGAAGGAGTTGAACATGAGACAGAGAAGGTGGGTCGAGTTCTTAAGCGACTACGACATTAATTTACAGTACAAGGAGGGAAAAGCAAATGTGGTAACTGACGCATTGAGTCGCCGAGCACACTCTCTCCATTCGCTAGTCTCTCATACTAGCTTGGTTGAAGAGGTGCGGAGTGCTCAGATGACGGATCAGTATATGTTGGAAATCAGGCAGAAGCTTATTGATGGCACATTCGAGGGTTAGAAGTACGACTTTCGACTCCACGATGGTGACCTGATTAGGCTTAATGGCCGGCTGTGTATTCCGAGGAGTAGCGCTGAGCTGAAAGAGCGCATACTGAGTGAATCCCATTGCTCTACGACTTCGATTCACCCCAGAGCTTCGAAAATGTACAAGGGTATGAAACGTTATTTTTGGTGGACAGGCATGAAAAAGGATGTGAACGATTATGTGTTGAGGTGTCACTTGTCAAAAGGTAAAGTTTGCGCACCGACGGCCTGGTGGTATGGTACAAGCCATGCCAGTGCCTGAGTGGAAGTTCCATGACATTTCTATGGACTTCGTAGTAGGGCTTCCTCCTACAAGGGGAGGTCTAAATATGATTTGGGTTGTTGTTGACCGACTGACCAAGGTGGCTAGATTCATACCGATGAAGGACACCTGGAAAGTGGCAAAGCTTGCAGAGCTCTTTGACAGAGAGATTGTAAGACATCATGGGTACCGAAAACTATTGTGTCTGACAGGGATACCAGATTCCTCTCGAGGTATTGGAAATCCACACGGGAAGCGCTTGGTACCGAGCTGAAGCTAAGTTCGGCGTTCCACCCGCAGACCGATGGTCAGAGTGAGCGCACCATCCAGACGTTAGAGGATATGTTACGTGCATGTGCACTTGACTTTCAGACCAGCTGGATTGATAAGTTACATCTGATCGAGTTTAGCTTCAACAACAGTTACCATGCTTCGATCAAGATGTCTCCCTTCCAGGCATTATACGGTAGACCATGCCGCATGCCATTATGCTGGGATGAGTCGAGTGAGACGGTCATTATAGGACCAGAGTATCTGGAGCAAGTACAGTCAGAAGTACGCCAGATCCGGGCTAACATGAAGGCAGCTCAGGATAGGCAGAAATCATACGCCGATGTGCGCAGACGTGACCTAGAGTTCGTCGTGGGCGATCAGGTATTTCTTAGAGTATCCCCCATGAAGGGAGTGTTTCGTTTTGGCCAGAAAGGCAAGTTGAGCCTGAAATATGTGGGGCCTTATGTTGTGACGGAGCGGATAGGCCCGGTAGCTTACAGGCTAGATTTACCTGCTGAGCTGGGCAAGGTACACGATGTATTTCATGTGTCCCAGTAATCCTTCCCCAAATTCCCAGGTTAATTCGAACTCCCTATTAATCACCTTGTCTGATCTTAATAGGTTTCGCAAAACAACTCTATAACTCGCGAAATTAATAGAGAAGAAAATTGATAATCATTAACCTGAAAACAATCCGTCACAATCTCATAATCAAACTGCAGAATCTTTAACTACATTGAATCCATCTTGAACAAACCCTACCCCAGAGTTAAATCCCTACTAGCCAGACATTGCCAAGAAACAGATAAATACAGTCAACATAGAAATCATCTAAGGGAAGAAAAACCCTTTTGTTGAACAACTATCCAGTGTCGATGGCTGCAGGTGTAAGGTTGAAGATGATGGCCGCACTCCCTTCTGACGATGCTCCTCCAGAATAACGATGATAAACTTGATGAATGTGGATGAAGATGAACTGATGCAATTGGCGTGGATGAATGGAGAGAACTTCGTTTATCAGTGTGAGAGTGTGTGTTGTAATGATCGATGATGATTCAATCCTTCTCCCTCTGATTAGGTCATTTAAATAGACCTTTCTCTCCCTTTTTCCCTTCAAAACGCCGAGTTTATGCTGTAATTTTCGTGCCGTCCGAACATTGGTCCGAACTTCAAAGTTCGGACACAATGCTTTGAGCGCTTCAATTCAGAAAGTTTCGACCTGTGTCCGAACTTTGATGTTCGGACACAAGTTCGGACATGCTCCGTACTTCAGGCCTCCGGCTTTTCTCAACTATGTCCGAACTTCGATGTTCGGACCGAAGTTGGACATCCCATCAGGCGCAGCATACAAACTCTCGACTTGCGTCCGAACTTGGAAGTTCGAACAAGCTCGGACAGACCTTCAAAAATCCTCTAAATTCTTCATTTCGACTCCGATTCGACCCCCGTTTGTTGCAATATCTCCCTCATGAGTAAATCTAGTGTTTCCCTGGCTTTTTCTCTGCATTTAATCATAGAAAAGGTATCAAGCCTTACCAAACAACAAACCAAAGGAAAACGGAAGATAAGTGTGGAATATTATCGATGTTCGTATAAAAATTAGGCATTAAAGATCACTAAAAACCATTCATATTTCACACTCATCAAACCTCCTCACACTTAACCTTTGCTTGTCCTCAAGCAAAGCAGGAGTAAAATGTCTCAGAATGCCCCAGGGCCAACCTTGGGATTGCATAAAATAAGGAGCTTAAGACACAATAATCACCCAAGAATCGATCTGCTCTTAACTGCATGTCTCTCAAACAATGAAGTACGCTTTTTAAAACAAAAGATTATGAAGAAGCCAAATCATGAAGTCAAAACATAGAGTAACCCAGAACCTTCCAACCTTTTCTCTTCTCAAACCCGTGGATGACAAGGGGTGTGAAGTTATGCCATATTCCGCAGAACCTTTCAACACCACGTACTCATGATCTAATTTAAGGAATTACCATAACATAAGACTTTAAAGAACTTCCTTTTTTTCTTGCATATATATCAATTTTTCGCACATAATTCATCCCCCAGACTTTTCTCTCCATCCTTGTAACGGTATTGGGTCTTTTATCCCAGATCAGACGACCTTAGGTAAATGGGTGATGAAACACCCCTAGGACTTAATAACCGGATGGAAGAGGCCTGTTTTTGGTTCAGAAAAAGAAACTTTAGATCAGAGGAGTACCTGCCTTTATCCTTCATTCCAGACATTCTCATCATTCCCAGGGTTCCAAGTTAAACCAGTTCTAACTTCACAACCAACTTGTTCACAGATATTTAACAAAATTCAGCCATTTGAAAATATGATAGAGAGCACACAATTTTGAGCAAACACACTCTAAAGGTCAGTACCGGACTCAACTCCACAACTAAAGATCCACCCAAGTATTCAACACTAAGAAGCACTCTAAGGGAATTACCCCCACATAGCCCAAAACCAAACAAAAATTAGGTAAGGGATAAATGACTGACACATTCAGAAAGATCTCCCTGTTTGCAAAATGGCGCCGTTGCCGGGGACTTGACTTTGTCAAGTCCTTTGCCTTGGTTGTCAATTGTTTTTGTTTTATTTGATTTGTTTTGTTTAACTGTGCAGGTGTTGGTGAATGCGCGGTACTCGATCTCGAGGTCCACCAAGATTCAACTTAGACTTAGAGATCAACCGTACAGCTCGAAGAGCGAGAAGAGCACTCACCTTCGCCATGGCTGCTAACGGACCAGCCAATCCCAATGCCAACGCTGAGCAGTCCACTTTGGGAAGAATAAATCGGCCGCTAGCTGCTCCTAGAAGAGGACCTGACTTTACCGAACCTCACAGCTGAATTAACAGCAGAATGGCAAAAGTTGAAACCAAGCCATCAAACAAACGCTGTCAGGAATCATCCAGCAGGGACCTTCTCAGGCGCAGACCCGGCTGATGCACTCGACCATGTCCACCGGTTTTTAGTCCATCTGGATTCGTTGGGGATGTCCCAGGGGCTTGAGGAATATGCTCGGCTGTGCTTATTTCAGCACAGTCTATCAGGGAAGCCTCGAAGTGGTTCCACCGTCTACCACCAGGTATCATCACTACTTGGGAGCTGCTGACGGAGAGGTTCTATGAGAAGTATATTCCCATCTCCCGGACCAGACAGATGATCACTGATCTGACCGCTTTCAGACAGTCCGGTAACGAGACATATGTGAAGCTTGGGATAGGTTCAAGGAGCTGCTCCGCCAGTGCCCGCATCACGGTCAGAATATGACGTCCTTGGCCCAGGGGTTCTTTCAAGGGCTGAGAGATGAGCACAGAGCCGAGGTAAGAGCCGCATTGGGTGGAATTTGTTGGCAAAAGCGGAGAGGAATTTATGTCAGCCATGGAGTCCTACTGCGAGGAGCTCCGCCAGTGGAGCAACAGTGGAGGAAGGGTCTTACAGTTGGGCAGACCTTCTCGAACTCCAGACCCTATGATGGAGCAGATTGCTGCTGAGCAGGCCCATCTGAGTACCACAGTGGGCAATATGGCGAAGATGCTCGAGCGGCTCACTATGGGACAGACATCTGTGCAAGCCGTCAAGCAGGTGTCTACTGGTCCAAATGAGGTATGCTGTTCTCAGTGTGGAGACAGCCATGACTACGAAGACTGCCCGATGGTTGCTGAGATGAGGCAGACTGAGGAAGCAAATGTAATTGGTCAGTACAACAGGCAGCCTTGGATGCAGAACCAGCATCCAAACCTGAGGTACGGTAATCCAAATAACGCCCTCAACTCACAGCAGATGCAGCCTCAGAGGGCAAGTCAGGGAGCCACCTGGTTTTGTTAGGCCCCCATACAATCAGTTTAGGCCACAGCATCTCCAGCTCAGCCATCTCACTGAGTTCGAAAATGCTAATTTAAAGGAGATGGATAAACTGATGGCCTCTCAAGAGCAACAAACAGTGATAAATCAGAATCTGGCAGCTGGCCAGCAAAAGCTTGAGAACGCTATGGTGGAGATGCAAGGAACTATGAGTCAGTTGACTCAGTTCCTCCTGCAGCAGAGACCGTCTGGCTCACTGCCTTCCCAAACAGACCCCAATCCTAAAGCTCAGTTGAAGGCAGTGACGGTTTCGGAAACCGTGGTAGTCGAGACTGCTCAGATTCTGAAGAGGTGGCAACAGTTACCTTAAGAAGCGGGAAGCAATGTTAAATAGAAATCAAGTGGCTGAGGACCAAGCTGACGAGGAGACCGGTCGCCCTTCTTAGCATGGTGACGTCAGGGCAGGGGGCGGGGGGGCCCACCCCCCCCCTCCTGAGGTAGTTGTTGAGGAGACCCAGGCTCCTATTTCTTCCCCTTCTCATATTTTGACTGCTAAAAACTCCAAGGGTAAGGTGGTTCCGAAGGAACTTCCTTTCCCTAATAGATTAAAAGAAAAAGAACTTGATGATCAATTTGGGAAATTTTTGAGTGTATTTTCAAAGCTTACATTAATATTCCCTTGATTGATGCTATCAAGCAATGCCTAACTATGCTCGCTTTGTGAAGGATTTAATTTCTAACAAGCGAAGGTTCAAGAAAAGGAGATTGTTCAGCTGACAGAGACGTGCTCTGCAGCCATCCAGCAGAAGCTCCCTCCGAAGTGTGGAGATCCAGGGCAGCCCATCATCCCTTGCACCATTGGAGACATGGACTGTGGGTACGGACTCTGCGACCTTGGAGCAAGCATAAATTTGATGCCATATTCGATGTTTAGGAAGCTTCATGCTGGTGAGCTTATCCCTATTAATTTTAATTTACAATTGGCTGATCGTTCCTCAATCAAACCTCGTGGTATGGTTGAGAACGTTGTGGTAGGTGTTGGTAACTTCTTCCCTGCTGATTTTGTTATTTTGGATATGGATGAGGATGTTGAAGTACCATTAATTTTGGGTAGACCATTCCTGCGAACTGCTAAAACTGTCATTGATGTTGACAAAGGAAAAATCACCCTGAAATTTAATAATGAGGAGCTTAGTTTTGATATCACCAAAATGATGAGAACGAATGCTTCTTCTCATGCTGTACTTTCTATTGATGTCGACTATACTGATGATTATGATGCATTTGTCGCTGAAAGTACTAATGACTCTTCCTTCCTGTTTGAGAATTCTGATCTGCTAGAACAGGTGTTATGCCATTCGATTGAGGATGATAAGGAGAGCACTGAGGTAGCTACTGTTGTCCAGCAGCTTAACCAGGGACGAACCTATTTTCGCCCTCATGCTCCTCCTGTGGAGCCACTGGACAGGCCTACTCAGAGGCTCATTCCTTCAGTAGAGAAGCCCCCCACTCTTGAATTAAAAACTCTTCCTTCAAATCTTAAATATGCTTTCTTGGCAGAGGGTGGCGCCCTGCCAGTTATTATTTCTTCTTCTTTGTCTGTTTCGCAGGAAAGCAGACTTCTGGAGGTATTAGGAAGACACAAGGGAGCATTGGGGTGGTCAGTGGCAGATATTAAAGGGATCAGTCCAGGGTTCTGCACTCACCGAATCTACATGGAAGACAGTATCAACCAGTGAGGCAACCCCAAAGGAGATTGAACCCAACTGAAGGAAGTAGTGAAGGCTGAGGTTTTAAAGCTGTGGATGCGGGCATCATCTACCCCATCTCTGACAGCCGCTGGGTCTCTCCTGTGCAAGTCGTTCCCAAGAAGGGAGGAATTGTGGCGGTGCCCAATGATAAGGGAGACTGGTGCCTCAAAGACAGACCACTGGCTGGAGGATGTGCATAGACTACAGACGTTTGAACGAGGCCACAAGAAAGGATCATTTCCCGCTGCCGTTCATCGATCAGATGCTGGAGCGACTGGCTGGGCAGGAGTACTACTGTTTCCTGATGGATACAGTGGTTACTTCCAGATTCCCATCGCGCCAGAGGATCAGGAGAAGACCACCTTCACCTGCCCTTATGGCACGTTTGCCTATAGGAGGATGCCATTTGGTCTCTGCAACGCACCAGCCACCTTCCAGCGGTGCATGATGGCCATTTTCAACGAATTCATTGAGAAAGCATAGAAGTCTTCATGGACGACTTCTCGGTGTATGGCCAGAATTTTGATGTGTGTCTGGATCAGCTGGATCAGATACTGAGCAGATGTGAGGAGACCCACCTGGTTTTAAATTGGGAGAAGTGCCATTTTATGGTACATGAGGGTATAGTGCTTGGGCACAGGGTCTCCAAAGACGGCATTCAGGTGGACAAGGCAAAAGTGGAAGTCATTGAGGGGTTACCCCTCCCACTTCAGTCAGAGGAGTCAGATCTTTTCTGGGTCACGCGGGGTTCTATCGAAGGTTCATCCAGGACTTTTCAAAAATCGCGAAGCCCTTGTCTGATCTCCTGCAGAAGGATGTAAAATTTCATTTTTCAGAAGAATGCTTGAAGGCTTTTCAGACCATCAAGGATAAACTCATCTCTGCCCCCATTGTGGTTCCCCCTGACTGGACCCTTCCTTTTGAGTAATGACTGATGCTAGTGACTTCGCTGTAGGTGCTGCTCTCTGTCAAAGGAAGGATAAGATTTTGAGGGTCATCACATATGCAAGTAAGACTCTGACGGAGCCCCAAAAGAACTACACCACCACTGAGAAGGAGCTACTTGCTGTGGTGTTCGCTCTAGACAAGTTCAGACCTTATCTGCTGGGGAGTAAGGTAATTGCTCACACAGATCACTCCGCCTTAAAGTACTTGTTCCAAAAGAATGATTCCAAGCCCAGACTATTGAGATGGATCCTGCTTCTCCAAGAGTTTGACTTGGAAGTGGTTGATAAGCAAGGGAAGCAGAATGGGGTAGCAGATCATTTATCAAGGCTTGAGACTCCAGATGACGGGGTCCCCATAAATGAGTTCTTTCCCGACGAAACGGTCTTTGTAATTGGGAAAGTCAAAGAGCCATGGTACGCTGACTTGGCTAACTATCTTGCCTCTGGGTTGGTTCCCCATGATCTAAGCTACAACCAGAGGAAGAAGTTTCTGTCTGAGACCCGTCATTACGTTTGGGAGGACCCCTATCTCTTCAGAGTATGCGCTGATGGTTAATCAGAAGATGTCTCCCTGATGAAGAGGTAAACAGTGTAATAGAGTTCTGCCATTCTCGAGAGGCAGGTGGTCACCACGGTCCTACTAGGACGGCTGCTAAAGTGTTAGAGTGTGGTTTTTACTGGCCCACTCTACACAAAGATGTCCACCGCTTCTGTGCTCACTGTGATAACTGCCAGAGGATGGGGAACACTTCAAGAAGGCATGAGATGCCGCAGAAGGGAATCCTTGAAGTGGAATTATTTGATGTCTGGGGTATTGACTTCACCGGCCCATTTCCTTCTTCTCACGGAAACCACTACATCCTTGTTGCTGTAGATTATGTTTCCAAATGGGTCGAAGCAATCCCCTGCCCTTCTGCTGATGCTAAAACTGTTAAAATTCTTGAAGAAGAACATCTTTACCAGATTTGGAGTGCCAAGAGCTATCATCAGTGACGGAGGTTCTCATTTCTGCAACAAAGCTTTTAATTCTCTGATGACTAAGTACGGGGTGACTCATAAGGTGCTTTGCCTTATCACCCCCAAACTAATGGGCAAGCAGAAGTGAGTAACCGAGAGCTCAAATGGATTCTTCAGAAGACAGTCAACTCCTCCAGGAAGGATTGGTCTGTCAAGCTTGATGATGCTCTATGGGCCTATAGAACGCATTTAAAACTCCCATTGGGATGTCCCCCTTCAAGCTGGTATACGGGAAGGCTTGTCATCTCCCAGTTGAGCTAGAGCACAGAGCCTATTGGGCTTTAAAGGCTCTTAATTTGATTTAACGCTGGAGAGAAGAGGCGATTTCAGCTTTCTGAGTTGGAGGAACTGAGGGACCAGGCGTACGAAAGCTCAAGAATCTATAAAGAGCGCACCAAAAAGATCCACGACCGGATGATACAAAAGAGAGACTTCAAAGTGGGGGATCTAGTGCTACTCTTTAACTCTAGGCTACGCCTCTTCCCTGGGAAGCTAAAGTCCACTGGGCAGGCCCCTTCAGAGTTGTAGGAGTACATTAGGGCGTACGAGCTGGAAAATAAGGCTGGTGAAACCTTTAAGGTAAATGGTGCTCGATTAAAAGCTATCTTGGTACTGATCATAATCTTTTTCCTTGCAGGCAATATTCTTTTTGGAGAGTGAATCCAATCCTACAGCAAGATGAATTCTCAAGAGACGAGTTCAAATGTGAAAAAGAAATTCTCTTGGCGAATGCGAAAAGAATTGCAAAGCTGAAGGAATTCACTGTGGGCTGTTGTAGAGCTGCTCATCCACCTCTTCTGATTAATCAAGCAGAAATTGTCTAGCTAAAGACATTAAAGAAGAGCAGCTGACTGGGAGGCAACCCAGTGTTTTCGGTACTTTTTCTGTGTTTTTATGTTGTTTTAAGTTTTGTTTTAGAGTAATGTTGTTGTTGCAGTGGTTGAGCTCAAAAAGAACAAAGATGCATTTTTGATGATGTCCGAACTTCAGTCCGAAGATTGAAGTTCGGACCAGTTCGAGATTGAAGACCTGCGAAACAATATGTCCGAACTTCAGTCCGAAGATTGAAGTTCGGACAGTTCGAGAGTCTGAGGGCTGGCAAACATAGTCCGAACTTCAGTCCGGACATTGAAGTTCGGACGTTCGAGATTGAGAGCTAGCAAAACGGGATGTCCGAACTTCGGTCCGGACATCGAAGTTCGGACCGAACACGAAGCGCAGCCCAGGTATGAGTCCGACTTCTGTCCGAACATTGAAGTTCGGACAGCTCGAAATTTCTGACTTAAGGAGGGGCGCGGGCAAAACCAAAATTCTTAAAACTTCTTCTTCAACCTCGCGACGCCGCAGCCCCTTGTCTCCCTTCTTCAATCTCTCACAACTCACTCAAATCTCCACCAAATTCCACATTCTTACTACCAATGCTCGGTTTTAAGTTCTCCACCACCCTAGCACACGCAATCGACAAGAAATCCCCCAATTAATCCGATTTCGAGCCGCACATTCCGAAACCCTAACCTGAAAATGTGGATTTGGTGAAGTTCGAGTCTAATCTTGCAGATTCCTTCAGTTGTCGTGTTTCTAATCCCTCATTCAACTTGAACAAGGTATTTCTCAACTCTACAAT
Source organism: Limonium bicolor (assembly GCA_023374045.1). Taxonomy (NCBI): domain Eukaryota; kingdom Viridiplantae; phylum Streptophyta; class Magnoliopsida; order Caryophyllales; family Plumbaginaceae; genus Limonium; species Limonium bicolor. The sequence continues at coordinate 53,759,745 of CM041778.1, forward strand.
TTCTCTTGTTATGCTTATGTTGAGTTTCGAAATCAGAAGCAAAATTGGACAAGAAGGTGATGTCTGAGTAGATTTGCTGGACTGAATCTACCTGTAGAAGTTTCATTAACTGCGATGGTTTGAGTTGCTAGATTGAGATGTTAAAACTACATTATTGTGATTGCATTGTACACATTCGAATGTGTGGTTTGATTGTACATGCTAAACTGGTAAAGTGGATGATGACTAAATCTGAATGAGTTAATTTCGTTTCTGCTATGGCTGGGGTTGACTGTTAGTGGAAGTGGTTGAACCACATTATTGGGATGTTATTTTGAATCTATGGATTTGCATGACTGAGATTTTGTTGACTGAAATGCTGCTACCCCGATGAAATTTACGAATTTGTGAGTTAGATCTCTGCTGGCTCATGGGTAGTAGTCTCTGTTGCGAATGAAAAAAAAATTAATTGACTTCTGTTGTGGAGATTACTGAATTTTTAGGGAGACTCTGTCGTATTTGGGTAAATTCAGTGCATGTTTAGAACTATATCCTTGCTTTCCTTCACTTGACTTGCTTACCCATTGTTGAGCAGATGCTGAGCCGAATCACAGCCGGGTAAGAGGCTGCAGGAGCAAGCTCCAGCGAAGAGCTCAGAACGGGAATTCAGAAATGATGAAGCCCGGGAGTGGTTGCGAAAGAATAGATATAATTGCTGAACGAGGTGTGCCCGAGTTAGAGCATCGTTGGTTTGAGGGGGATATAAACCCATTTGGCTGGGGCAAGATCTTGAATATGGGAGGGCCGTACTCTGAGAGGATTATGCGGATGTTCTATGCCAATGCGATCTACCAGGATGGTCAGCTCAAGTCCCTTGTAGATGGAGAAAGAGTAACAGTCTCCACGATGGAGATTGCTTCTAATGGAGATTCCTTATCCTGCTCCCGAACCCCCCTCAGGGCCTCAACCCTGTGATTTCAAAACGCAGCTATCCACCACTACACCCCCCTTATGGTTCAGGGGCCTCGACGACGCGAGGGGGTGACCCATCAAAGCAGGTCGTCCTGCTGATGCGCTTCAGAGCCCGCAGGAGAGTAGTTTCTGCTCGCACTACTGGCTGCGAACATTGTCCCACGTCAAGCTCCGACCTCAACCAAATAGACTTCTACTTCTTCAGCGGTGCTGAATCCATCGTTTGCTGGGGCTGTTGAGGTTCATATTTGCTTGGTCATCTTCGAGCACATGCAGCATATCCTGGAGCACAGGGATCGCCACATTATACTACCCAGTTATGCTCTGCCACATCCTTAAGAGGCAGATGGTTACCATTCCGTCTGCGGGACTGCACGCTGCGCGTCCCCTATTGATGTGGGAGCTCTCAAGAAGATGTGGTTTGAACGAGAGATAGGGTGTGGATGAAGAAGGCTGCAGCGCGACCGCAGAAGCGCCAGAGAGGCGGGTGAGGGACCATCAGAGCCCGCTCCTGCTGCTTCACCTGATGAGGAGGAGGCGTATCTAGCACTGCCAGCCCCTGGGAGCGAGTACGTCACTCGCTATGTTTGCTCGGCGGAGTCTCGTTTCGAGGAGGCAGATCGTCGCATCAGGAGAGATCGAGACTCTGCAGCAGCAGGCCCGTCGCTCTCAGGAAGACTACAGGCTCTGCTCGATCAGTTTCCAACATGGCAGGCGTACTATCCGCCTCCACAGTGATTAGCTGCTGCTTGCTATTTGTGTAGAAGCCGTTCTTGGACTTCTTTCTGGATTTGTTTTTAGTTGTGTTGAACTCATACTTTTTTATTTCGATTGGGTTGTAATTTTTTCTTTTGATTTTCGTTTGTTTGAATCTTAACTCTGAATTGGCTGTCACTAATCGATGCTTCTAGCACACTTTTATGTTTTGTTTGAATGTGCAAGTGTACCTTATCGGGCTGACTCCATGCCGGACCCTAGCTTCAAGCAAGTGTGAGGAAACATTCTCCCCTGCGAGGACACTAAGTGTGAGAAGAATCACTTCCTCAAAGCATCACAATAGAAATCAGGGGATTTTTAGTTTCTTTTCTTTTTGGTTACTGTTCGGCCTGTGCTTTTAATTGTGAATAACTTTGTCACTGTTCAATTCACCCTTGTGAGTCTGACACATTTAGTCCGATCTTCTTCTTGTTATAATTTCTGAACAATCGGACATTGCTCTTCATTAAGTGTGAGGAAGGGGGAGATCTTTCTGAATGTGTCAGTCATTTATCCCTTACCTAGCGTTTGTAGGAAAGATTATCTATCCGACTAATCCTTCCCCAAATTCCCAGGTTAATTCGAACTCCCTATTAATCACCTTGTCTGATCTTAATAGGTTTCGCAAAACAACTCTATACTCGCGAAATTAATGAGAAGAAAATTGATAATCATTAACCTGAAACAATCCGTCACATCTCATAATCAAACTGCAGAATCTTTAACTACATTGAATCCATCTTGAACAAACCCTACCCCAGAGTTAAATCCCTACTAGCCAGACATTGCCAAAACAGATAAATACAGTCAACATAGAAATCATCTAAGGGAAGAAAAAACCCTTTTGTTGAACAACTATCCAGTGTCATGGCTGCAGGTGTAAGGTTTGAAGATGATGGCCGCACTCCCTTCTGACGATGCTCCTCCAGAATAACGATGATAAACTTGATGAATGTGGATGAAGAGAACTGATGCAATTGGCGTGGATGAATGGAGAGAACTTCGTTTATCAGTGTGAGAGTGTGGTGTTGTAATGATCGATGATGATTCATCCTTCTCCCTCTGATTAGGTCATTTAAATAGACCTTTCTCTCCCTTTTTCCCTTCAAAACGCCGAGTTTATGCTGTAATTTTCGTGCCGTCCGAACATTGGTCCGAACTTCAAAGTTCGGACACAATGCTTTGAGCGCTTCAATTCAGAAAGTTTCGACCTGTGTCCGAACTTTGATGTTCGACACAAGTTCGGACATCCCATCAGGCGCAGCATACAAACTCTCGACTTGCGTCCGAACTTGGAAGTTCGAACACAGCTCGGACAGACCTTCAAAAATCCTCTAATTCTTCATTTCGACTCCGATTCGACCCCCGTTTGTTGCAATATCTCCCTCATGAGTAATCTAGTGTTTCCCTGGCTTTTCTCTGCATTTAATCATAGAAAAAGGTATCAAGCCTTACCAAACAACAAACCAAAGGAAAACGGAAGATAAGTGTGGAATATTATCGATGTTCGTATAAAATTAGGCATTAAAGATCACTAAAAACCATTCATATTTCACACTCATCACCCAGTTGAAGAAATATATGTCTCATCCGTCTCATGTACTTCAGCCTGAGAGGCTAACTTTAGAGCCGACCATGCGATCAGTGGAGACTCCCGTACGGATTATGGACACTAAGACTCGAGACACTCGCCATAAGTCTGTGAGACTGGTGAAGGTTCTCTGGTCTAACCAGGACGTTGAGGAGGCCACTTGGGAGCTGGAAGATAAGATGAAGGTGAAGTACCCGTCGTTGTTTACTTCTTAGTTTTTGTATGTATAGGGTACAGGGCGTACCCCTATTTTAAGGGGGGTAGAGCCGTTTCGGTAATGTGTGTGTACGACATGTATTTAAATACATCGTCTATGTTGTGTTGTTATGTTGTTACCTTGTTATGTTACAGACAGTTGTGTCTGAATGATGTCTTGTTGTTTGTACCTAAAGTATGTTGTTATGGAAGTGTTGTCTTATGAGTATTCCTCGTGCTCTAATATTAAGATTATGTGGGAAGTATGAACTTTAGGACAAAGTTCTTTTAAGGGGGGTAGATTGAAATACCCCAAACCTTAGTATATTGTTTAAAAATTAAAATAAGGTATAATAAGACAAAAAAGTGTCTTAGAAACATTAGTAAACAATTTAAAACATAGTAAACACAATTAAATACCTTAAAGTCAATATGGGCAAAAATGTGCTCTAAGCTTGGGATAATCTTGGTTAAGACCTAATAAGCTTACCAAGACCTTATTCATATGTTAATGAACATATTAAACCAATTACCAAAGAAAACCAAGCTTGAAAACAAGTTAAAACACAAAATGTGCTTTAAGGAGTCTTAAAGCACATTTTTGAAAAATTGTCTTGTAAATGGGTTTTGAGTGGCTAAATGTCCATCATTACTCTTTAATTAACATGTGTACTACTTAGTATCACATTAGGAAGTCTAAATCAATGAGAAATCAAAAATTTCACAAATATGTGCCTTGTTTGTGAATAGTAACTAAAATAAGCTAGTTTAAAACATAAGTCAAATAAGTAATTTAATTGGTCAACTAAGACCAAAACACCCCTTATTATTTAATGGGGGCCGGTTTTTGCAAGGGTGAGTCATCACCTTAGCTAACTAATAAGCAAATAAAGAAAGACTAAATAAGTACTTTTTACTTTAACTACAAATATCTTCTAAAAGCAAATACCAAACTTCATTCTCTCATTTCCCTTGCTTTCCCACCGTCTCCAACTTCATCTTCTCCCTCTCATTCACGGTTATGCTACAGCACCACCACCACTCTCCATCTTCAATCTCTTATATCTCCTAGCTCCCTTTGCCAAATCAAAAACCAAGACCACCATTCTCTTTGTCTTGCCAAGCTCTTCATATCTATCTTCTCAAAATTCCAAGAGCTCCATTTCGGTGCCAAGAGGAATCTCCATGGGAGGAGCTTGAGCTCATCTTTTTACATTTTATTGTTCTCCTTTGCTTCAAGGTAAGGAAACTCAAAGAAAAACTCCATTTCCTTCATGTTTTGATGTTAACCGAGAATCACCATTGATGGTGTTCTTTCTCTTGCTTTGTTTTAGCTTCATTCCAATATTTCAAGGACTTGGTGGAGTCCTCTCTTGCTACTCATTCAAACTCTCTTTCATTACCAAGGTAAAACAACTATCTTAATGTTTTAAGACAATATATGTAACTAGGGTTTATAATGAGATTAAGCATGAAGCTTGAATACTCATTACCTTGCTTGTATATTGATTAGAAGTTGACGAGCAACTAAAGCCTTGCCGATTTTAATCAAGGAAACAAGAAAGAAGTTTGAGAGGAAAAGAGGTAAATATGCTAACCTAATGTAGTTTAATGTCATAGAAAAAAATGAGCTTATATTGCTTATTAAAATTACCTAAAGAGCTAATGGTAAGTGAGTTAGTAAAATGCTATCAAGGAATTTATTAAGGGCATATGTATTGTTGGGTGTATTTGCAGGTCAAAGGCAAATATAATGTGGGAAATTCAGTGTTTATGGTTTATGCAATTTAAGGGCCTAAGAGCCATGTTATTTAAGGGCCTAAGTGCGATGCAATTTAAATTATGCACTATATTGTGATGTAGTGTTAAATGGGTGAAGTTTAGTGTATAAGAATGCTCTTGATGGATTAAGGTGTTCTTGTATGCCCAATGATGAAAACAATGTGTTTTGGCATAGCAATGTTCTTGGAGAACTCATGTCAAAATTTAGGTAATGTAGAAGAAGTTCTAGGTGTTTTAAATGAGTTTTGGTGAACTAGGAAGTGTTAGAAATGATTAAGTGTTTTGCTAAAGAAGAAGACATGTATTAAGGTGTTCTAGGATGTAAAAAGGAGTTAGGCATTATCTTGGAGGATTTAGAATGTGAATGAGTGTTTTGGGAGACTTCAAGATCATGGTGAGATTGTATTTAAGGTTTATACAAGTTCTAGTAACAATGAGATAGTAAGGTGTCGTAAGGAAGATGTGTGAACTTGTGGAGAAAATTCTAGGAATAGCATAAAGGAGTTTTGGGTTGAGAGAAAAGATGCTTGGGAGATAATGTTATAGTGGTGAGGAAACATTTTGGCATAGTGGTTATCATAGGTATGAAACACCACTCAGGAACCTAAGGGGAAAACAATAAAAATATTGGGAATTTTGGTAAGAAATGAGTAAGTCATTAAGGAGATAGAAAATGAGTTTATGGATGTTGTAGGAGGGTGTAAGTGTGCCAAATGATGTTAGAACACATTAGGAGGCTTGTGGAAAATTTTGGAAAAACATTTGACAAGTTTTGGACATGCTCTGGTGGCGACCGATCCGGGGACCGACCCTAGGTTGGGTCAGTCGGCCTCTGTTAGGTCACCCGTAAGTGTTGCTGGAACGGTCCGACCCAGGGGACTTGGGTCGGGCATGGGTCGGTCGGGCAAAGATCAAAGAACGGAAATGTTTCTGGGAAGGACCGACCCAGATGATTATGGGTCGGTCGGAATAGTGTTGGGTCGGTCGGGTGAGTTTAAAAGACGGAAAAATTTCTGGAATGGTCCGACCCAGAGGACTTGGGTCGGACGTGGGTCGGACGAAGTGGAATTTTCAAATCCGAGAAATTACTGGAAGGGACCGACCCAGTTGGTTGGGTCGGTTGGTGGGTTGGTCTGACCCAAAACGAAGAAAAAAAAAGAAAAGAATAAGACTTGTGTAGTAAACCCTAGTGGGGACAATGAGGACAAATTAGATGTAAGCTAAGCTATAAAACGTGTCATGTGAGTATGTAAACACTTAGTAAAATTTGAAGTTAAGTAAGTTAATTAACCGACGTTATTAATCATGTATAGGAGTGGCCTACGGTGGAAACAAATCGAGGCAAGGACCAAGGTATGGTTTTCTTGCAGTCTGTTGCCTACCGGTTTACACCGGCTTGTGTGTTATTTGTTTTTATGAGTTTTTATGACCTTGTAAGATTAAGGCATGTAATGAGTTTATAGTTGTTTAAGTTATTGTATCGGAAAGATGTGTCTCATTTCCCTTGTGTGTGTGTGTCTAACATGACCTAAATACTTGCTTGTGAATTTGTTGATTAAGTCCAACGATGGGACTTCTAACAAGTGCTAACCGGGGAAGTGAGGAGTCCGGTAGTTCCGGCCACGCGTGTGAGTATGGGAGTCGATGTCATAACCGGTTCGATTCTCTTTGTATGTTAAGGTTGTCTTCTCTTTCGGTTTTCAACCTTCCCTTTAGCTTAACCAAGGCTATTTTACTGACTCACGTCGGGCCACAGGGGCATACTATGTTTTGTTCGGTGTGCTTGGATCACTATATCCGACGCACCTGTGTGTTAAGTTATTCGTTCAATTTAACAGGATAGTAACGAGTTATGTAACGAGATTAGCATGAGTTTGACAACATTCTCTAGGCTCTCCATGTGATCTAATTGTGTTGGTTCATTTCCTAAAGGATTCGTTCTTGTATGTTGCGTGTGATGTTGTTATGCAATACTCTTGCTATGATATATATGTTGTTTGTTTAAAATGAATGCCATGTCATCATGACAATTAGTCGCGCGTATCCCGGTAGCCAAGGGTTGCTGACCCCCTTGGGGGCTCCATATTTATATTTGCAGGATGAGGATCGAAGAAGCTGAGTGGCTGTAGATCTTGGTTGATGATATACTTTTGATACATTTTGGTTGGTAGGCCCGGGATACGCCTGTGCTCCCGTGGCGGTATATTTTGGATAATGAACACGTTATAGTGACAGTTTACAGTGATGGTTGAAAATAAATAATCGGTACTGTATATTATGTATTTATGGTCTAGTTCTATGCTCGGGAGTCTGATCATCAGACCGGTACACTTGTATTTATTCTGCCTTGTTAACCACGTGGGTGGTTAACGGCGTTGTAGCACCGAACCGTTTAGTTATCGTTTAGTTGTTTATTTCCGCTGCGATTTCGGTTAATTGTTAAGTACGTAGTAGGGGTGTTACACAAGCACATATATCTCTTAGTTAGCTCAAGCTCCATCTTTCTATCTTTCCAAAAATTCAAAAGCTTCATTTTGGTGCCAAGGGAAACCCCCATTGAAGGGGGAAAAATAAGCTTGGAGGGTGCATTAGCTTCTCCATTCTCTTATGGTAAAGAATATGTAAGAAAAACTAGGTTTCCATCATTTCTCCACATTACGAAAATTTCTACTCATGGGGCTTCATTTTTATGCCTTGTACTAGCTTGTTTTCTATCTCCAAGGGCTAGAGGAGGTCCTTATTGATTCATATCCAAGCCTACTTTTAGACTTCAAGGTAAAATACTTATTTAAATACCTTAATACACATTTTAAACCTAGGGTTTGTTCCTTAAGGTTAGTGTATTGTTTAGTACTATTGGAGTCATTGGATATTGATTAGAACATTGGCAAGGAGAATTTGGTTGGTGACCGAGATTGTTCAAGGAAAAACCTAAGGAGAAAAGTTTGTGAAGCTTGTAAAAGAACAAGGTAAATTGCTTACCTTAAGGTGTTTTATTGTTTAAAGGAATGGGATTTAGATATATGATAGCTTAGCTTAGAGTTTACATTAGAAAAGGGCTATAAAACCTAGGAGAAACAATGATGATATTTGAGAACTTGTGATTAAAGAGCAAATGGGAAATGAGATAGTTAGACAATTAAAAGGTGAATTACAAGAGCATTTATATTTCAATGGGAGCCTTGTTGTGTGTATTTGTAGGTCAAAGGCTAATATATGTGGAAATTCAATGGTTAAGCTTTATGTCATTTAAAGGCCTAAGTTCCAATCAATTTAAGTTTATGCACTATATTATGATGTAGTGTAGTTTTGGTGTAAATTGAGTGTTAAGAATGTGTGGAAAGAATTTGGGTGTTCAAGATTGTTAAATGATAAGAACCAAGCGTTTGGATGTAGAAGTATACTAAAGAAGCCATGTCAAAATTTAGTGAGAAAACAAGGCGTTTAAGGTGTATAAATGAAGTTTGATGACCTAGAAGGTACTAGGAATTCTTAAGGCTTAAACTGGTGAAAGTAAGTGAACTAGAGTGTTCTTGAGTGTTTAAAGGACTTAGGAGTTGTCTTGAAGGAATTAGAGTTTAAATGAGTGAGTTTGATGCTCTAGGGTTATGGTGGAAGTGTGAGTAAGTCTAGTGCAAGTTTTAGTAAATAAAGGAAGAATAATGTCTTGTGAGAATCTATGTGTAAGCTTGAGGAAGTTTGTGTAAAGGGAATGGGAATGAGTAGTAAAGCTTTAGGAGTGGTGATAATGCTTATGGAGAAACACTTTGGTTAGTTGAGGTTTTAGGTAAGTTTACATGTTTGGAATGTAGGAAACTAAGCATAAATGTTAGGAATTTTTGTAAGAACTTGAGTGAATGATCAAGGAATTAGGTATGAGATGGTGGATGGATTAGGAGGATTCACTAGTAGAAAAATGGCCATTTTCGGCCCCCCATTTTCGGCGGTTTTTAAATTTTCGTCGAAAATGTGTGTCGGGTCATGCTATTTTCGGCGGTTCTATATAGGAACCGCCGAAAATAGTCAAGTCGAAGCATCATTTTCGGCGGTTCCTATATACAACCGCCGAAAATAGCCAAATAGAAGCATGATTTTCGGCGGTTCCTATATACAACCGCCGAAAATTGTCTTTTGAGTTGGCTATTTTCGGCGGTTGTATATAGGAACCGCCGAAAATGATGCTTATTTCTATTACCCTAGCGCCCCGACTCGACATTATCGAAAAGCTCTACTGCCTCTCTTCTTCCTTGACCTCTCGCCCTCAAATCGCCCTCTCTTCTTCCTCGGTCGCCGCCGCACCTACGCCGCCGCCTCTTGCCGCCCCAGTCGCGCCGCTACCCCCCGTCTGCTGCTGCCAAAATCCAACGCGAACAGAGAATCGGGGTTAGTTTTTCTCCGATTCGAAACTTTTGAAATTTTGTTGAATTGGGTCCTAATTTGTTGTTTATATGTAAATGTTAATTGATATATGTATTCTGGAGTGTAATTGATTGATTGGTTTGATTGGAAATACAATATGTGGGCAATTTTAGAAAATAAACTATACGCTCGCAAGGTGTTCGATGAAATGATTTAACCAATTTCAGTGATTTGTTTTGCTATCTTACCATTGTTTATGTGAATTTTTGAGAAGTAAACGACCTTGGTGAATTGACGTATCAATTGTACTGTGTTTTCTTTATTTAGATACTACACAAGATTGGCAGTAGTAGTCGCGTTAGCTAGCTCCTCGTCGTCTTCACTCGCCACCCGCTTCCGCTTGATCCTCGTCCTTCCAAATACAGGTTAGATTTTTTTTCAACCTAAATCAATTTCAATTTATCATGCATAATTGTTTGTATAATTTGTTGATTTATATATAATAGTTAGTTGCAGGATTATATATATAACACGATAGAATAACCACAAAATAATGTATATGCCAGCAAGGTGTTCTATAAATTGTTTGTGTAGTTAGTTTATTTATATTTAGTAGCTAGTTAGTTGAGTAGATATACATATATAAATATAACAAAATAAAATAACCAACTATATATATTTTATATATATATATATATCAAGTAGTATATAAATTATAGATGTGTATATACATATAAGACAACCAAGTAGTATATACAATATATATATTATAGATGTGTATATACATTATATATTATGCATATAACACAACCAAGTAGTATATATATAGCGTATTAATATATTATACAGACTCGCCGTGCGAGAACCTTATCGATATATATCCTTTTCCGAAGATAGGTTAGTTATTGTTATTTTTTATATTTAATATTTTAAATTTTGACTGGTTGTTTGTAGAATGGACCGTGAATGGATGTACGGTCTGCGAGGGAATTATTTTGAATCAAAAGTGGAAAATGAATTTTGCAAAGCAACTCTCTATCATCCGAAAAGGATGAACGACACTCACATTCCCTGTCCATGTGCACAGTGCGAACTTCGCAACAAATTCCCTAACCTACATGCAATCAGATTTCATCTATCACGACGTGGATTTATGCCAGACTATAAGATATGGTTTTTGCATGGTGAGTCTTTAGAAGCTAGTAGTAGGGTGCATACTTCCACCCAGCAGAACAGTGAACCAAGAAAGGTTACCGATGATACCACATTTCCTGATAATGAGTGTGATCAGAGTGACACTGAAATCAATGATGATAGTGAAAAGATTGAACAACTGAACTCTATGCTGCAAGATGTTGAGGATAATTTCACAGACAAGCCCGATGAATATCAAAGATTAGTTGACGCATCACGGTCCCCTTTGTTCCCCGGATGCACCAAATTTTCAAAATTGACATCCGTGCTACACTTGTTCAATATGAAGCAAGATTCGGCTGGAGTGATAAGAGTTTTACGGCAATACTAGAACTATTCCACGACATGCTTCCAGATGATAATCTTCCTACATCCACTTATGATGCAAAAAAGTTGATGTGTCCTATGGGTGTGGAGTACGAAAAGATACACGCATGTCCAAACAGTTGTGTATTTACAGAGGAGAGAATAACATTTGAATCAGTGTCCAAATGTCATTTGTCACGCTATAAACATAAGGACGGCCAATCATCCAATTCTAAGAAAAAAAGTCCTCTAGCAAAAGTCATTTGGTATTTACCCATAATACCAAGGTTCAAACGTCTGTTTGCAAATGTCAGAGATGGCCAAAATTTAAGATGGCACGCAGAAGGAAGGAAAAATGATGATAAGCTGAGACATCCAGCTGATTCACCACAGTGGAGGACTATCGATAGAAGATTTGAAGATTTTGCCAGTGATAATCAAAATTTGAGACTCGGGCTATGTACAGATGGGATGAATCCCTACGACACTCTAAGTAGTCAACACAGCACTTGGCCTGTTCTATTGGTGATTTACATCTTCCTTCGTGGTTGTGTATGAAGCGAAAATACATAATGTTATCATTGTTGATTTCTGGTCCTAAACAACCCGGACATAATATCGATGTATACCTTGCACCGCTGATTGATGATTTGAAATTGTTATGGAATCAGGGGACAATGGTTTATGACGGTTACGGCAGACAAAACTTCACACTTCGTGCCATGTTGTTTTGCACAGTGAATGACTTTCCAGCGTACGGGAATTTATCTGGATACACGGTTGATGGGATCGGGGTGCTGACCGAGTAGGTCTGAGGTGTTAATCTCAGATCAACTCTGCTTGAAGAAGATAGGATTCTGCTTGTATTGAAACTCAATGTGAATTACAACCTAGCTTCCTATCTTGGGATTCGACAGAAGTATTCTGTCTCATCCAACACTCGCTCTACTCTCGGCTTTGATCAATGTGTCACAAGGAGTAAAGGGGAATGTTCTTATGTGTGCTCTCTAGGTAATAAATACCTAAGCTAATTGACACTATCTCACTAAGATCTCTCAAGAATATTTTCTCTCTCAAGGACGGTGTATCTCGCGAATAATCTCGAATGCACACCTTAACTAATTACATTCGCATGCTTATATACTTGTCAACTATCTCCTAAATCTTCGGTGGGTCTTCAAGTGTAACGACTCCTTGGGTTGGTTCCGCAAGTATCGGAGTTATGGTCCTCCTTGTGCGTCACGATCTCACGTCTTGCTACTGCTCCAACATGCGAGATTTCCGCAACTACTTCAGCAACGTCGCGCTTCTTGGCATACAGGAGATCGTGGACAGATGCTTCTGCAGAGGTACTCGAGCTGGAACATCTTTCTGTATCGCGCCTAGTATCTCTGCATCGCTACTTTCACTGAGGAGGCAATCATCTGCAAAACCTAAGTCTTCAACAAATTCCCCCTTTTTGCTGATGATGGCAAACTCAGTGTATCCAGCGTAACCTTGAGGTTTTGTATAGGATGTACCTGCAAGAAGAACAGACAACAAGCGGAGCAACTATCTTGGGAGAACAACTTGCTGTTGTTCCCCTTAAACATATATTCCCCCTTAAGATAATGCAGTTGATAAGAACAGAAGATAAAAACCATAGTACGTAAATACTTCAAATATCACGTTGCAGAAATAAACGACCAAGCAAAAACAGATGAGGCCTTCAGAGGCACTCATTATCCACACATAGTTACCCGCAGACACCAGCCGCGGGATACACCGCTTCCCCCGTTTGCCAACATCAGGGGAAACGCACAAAAATATCCAAAAAACCATTATCTGAAACAGTTAGTTAAACAAACCACCAGCGTAAGTCAAAAGTATTCAAGAATCACTACTGCCTAAGCTTAAAGGGGTGGGGTAACAAAGTTAGTCATCTCCTCCATCCATTCCTGTGTCCTCATCCGTGCTCCATCTTCCCCCGAAGTCCCAGCCATCCAATCGCTTAGCCGCTTCCAGAGTTTCAGCAAATGTTTCCCGGAACTCCTCTGCCAGCTTCTCGACTCCCCCTGCAATGATGTTCATCGTCTGTTTGTGGTTCTTGTGAGGACGTCGATGAGCATGTCTATCTTCTTGGATAGAGTGGCGAGGTTGTTCTCTACCGCTGCTACCCTTTCAGATAAAGAGACGGAGTCAGGGGGTGCGGGTTTTGGTGGGGCTAGCTTTTTGGAGGGAGGGTTTGTCTGGAGACCGATTTGATCTGGAAAGACGGGGTTTTTTGTACAGGATCTGACCAAGTATGTCGGTATCCATTATCCGACTGGCTTTGGAGGGCTCGAGGACAACATCACAGTGGGTAAAGATTTTTGGGAGCCAGAATACGTACCCCAGGCTGTGTCGGGTGAGGAGATGGTTGAGGCAATGTGGTTGAGGATTAACTTTGAGAGGTTTATCTTTTGGTGGTGGATCAGACATACATAGCAAGATCAAGCGGACGAACAAACTGATTTCCTTCCTTTCTAGGGACTAAGTTTTTGATCACCAATGTATGGAGCATTTGGTGGGTATTGGACAGAGCTGGTCGCTCAAAGGAGTGACCGACTCTGCTGTTTGGTAGGAAGAAGTCATAGACTTCTTTTGCACTTATAAACGCTAGATCAGGAAAACCAGCCCTATCATAAAATTCTAATCCGCTAGTTGGAATTTCTAGATGGGTTGCTATTGAGTTTGAGTCGAGAAGGATGGGTTTGCCGTGTACCTCTGTCATTATTTTCCCCTTGCGAATGACGCAATTTTGGTAGAACTCATACGCCTCTGCCTCATGGTAGGTCTGAATGCCGTGGAAGAGGATCCAGTTTTGGAAGCGGAGCATCTCCTCGAACATGTCGAAGGCCATCGATTGGAGCCAGTCCAGGTCGAGTAGCTTTCCCTTTACCAAGTGTCGTGATTCAGCAGAATCGTCAGCTGGTAAGGAGAGACGGCAGAGTGGGTGTCGATCAGACCTAGTCGAGTAGCAGGTGTAGGTGGGACAGACTCGGAGCGAGGACGGAGTCGCTTTCTGGTGGAAGTCGTTGCCGTGTCGGAGTCTGCCTGGGTTGAAGAGTTGGTGGTACTGCGCGCTTTTCTTCAGTAGTTGGTGCCGTGACGACAGGAGATGGTGCAGGAACAGAGCATCAGAAGTGGGTTTTGAGGATGACTGAGGGTTTTTGGCTCGAGAACGAAGAGTTCGAGTTAGCTGGAGGGCGGGGGACGTTGGATTTAGCACGGCAGGTTTTCTTGGGGTGGTGGTGAACACTCAGGAGCAGGTGCTGGGCTTCGAGGTCAAGTACCCTCAGTGGGTTCTTTAGCAGGAGAGTTGGGTTGTTGATCTTTTGCTTCTTCATCAGCGGGTGAAGAGATCCGAACTGAAGTTAGTCGGAGATTTGTGATAGTGTCGGGAGTGGGTATGATCGGGGGGTGGGAGGGGATGTTTGTTGGTTGGTGATGGGGTATCTTCCATTTTGTGGATGCCGTTAGTTGTGAACTATGGCGGTTGTTTCAGTTGTGACGGTGGGTAGGTGGTGGTGGTGATGGGTTGAGTGTCGACGGACATTGCAGGGGCTACGGCGGTTGAGTCAGAGTGTGGAGGTGGGGGGTTGTTTGCTTGGAGGATGGTGAGGTTTTGATGAGAGCTTGGAGGAGCAAAGGGTCGTTGGGTAATTCGGCGTCGGAAAACATGGTGTTTAGGGTTAGGGAATAGCACATGAATCTGAGAATATTCAGTTACCTCTGAAGAGGGACTCTTGCATACCGATTTTGAGCCATGAGGCATATTAGGCTTGACGTTACTATCTCAGTTCTTCTTAGTCAGAGTCTCCCCATGCTGAATTTGCATTAGTGATGATTGCTCGCGATCATCTTTCTTCTTGAGAGGACAGTTTGGCGTAGTGCCCCGGCTTCAGGCATTGGAAGCATACTCGGTCTCCAGTTCCCGTAGTAACCTTGCTGATTACGATTGTAGGATTGAATTTGTCGGTTTGATTTGACTGAACCTGTTTGGATTGTTCCCTTCTGATCGATCTCGCATGAATCTCTTAAGTTCTTGAACAGCATGGCCATGTCTTCGAAGGTGTTCGCTGATCCTTCTTCATCATTATGCCGTCAATCAGAGTGTCCCGAAGCTGCTGGATTAACTCCTGATTTGGAGAGTTAGCGTCATAGTGGAATGACTCATTCTGGAGAGCTGTTATCTGGCTGGGCGTAGTCTTTACCTGCAAGCTTGATTCACATTGGAAAACGAAACAGCATGGTTTGGGTGAGAATTATTACCTCTGTTTTGATATTCATCTTGTACTTGTTGATGGACTGAAGATAGGATCCCAAGTCGGTCAGAGTCCATTTCTCTAGACTTTTGGACGCCTTCGTGGAGATAACGCTCTCGATCCATTCCTCACCCAGACTGTCCAGAAATTTGTTATTGATGTTTTGCATTGACTCTCCAATCTGTAGCTCTTCCATAGTAGCGGTGAGTTCAGTAATCGAGCGAGCATGTCGCTGAGGGATTCTCCAGGCTTTCCTACGAAGTTTTCGTAGTCCATCTTCAGTTCTTGTATCTTTGATTTTCGAAGCTCAGTATTTCCTTCGTGAACAGCTCGAAGGTGATCCCAGATGTCTTTGGCTACTTTGATGTGATACACTCTTCTTCTTTCAGGTGGAGAGAGACTGGTGTAGATGACTCGTACGGCTTGGGCATTTAGCTCAACGCATCTGCGCTCCTCAGCAGTATAGGAGCTAGGATCTTTCCCTTCAGGTACTGGGAAGTTGCCTTCGTCACTACCGTCCAGAGTTGTTGATTCATGGACTGGAGGTGTGACTCCATCTCGTTTTTCCACATGTTGTAGTTTGTGGAAGTTAGCTTTGGATTCTCCACTTGCATTCTGTTGTTGTTGTTGGTGTTTGAGATTTCCGCCATTTTGAGAGATTTGTCAGCCAACGCAGGCTCTGATACCACTTGATGGGATCGGGGTGCTGACCGAGTAGGTCTGAGGTGTTAATCTCAGATCAACTCTGCTTGAAGAATAAAGGTGTGTAAAAGTAACGCGGAAGCTTTTGTTTAAACTTAACAAGATAGGATTCTGCTGTATTAAAACTCAATGTGAATTACAACCTAGCTTCCTATCTTGGGATTTGACAGAAGTATTCTGTCTCATCCAACACTCGCTCTACTCTCGGCTTTGATCAATGCGTGACAAGGAGTAAAGGGGAATGTTCTTATGTGTGCTCTCTAGGTAATAATACCTAAGCTAATTGACACTATCTCACTAAGATCTCTCAAGAATATTTTCTCTCTCAAGGACGGTGTATCTCGCTGAATAATCTCGAATGCACACCTTAACTAATTACATTCGCATGCTTATATACTTGTCAACTATCTCCTAAATCTTCGGTGGAGTCTTCAAGTGTAACGACTCCTTGGGTTGGTTCCGCAAGTATCGGAGTTATGGTCCTCCTTGTGCGTCACGATCTCACGTCTTGCTACTGCTCCAATGATGCGAGATTTCCGCAACTACTTCAGCAACGTCGCGCTTCTTGGCATACAGGAGATCGTGGACAGATGCTTCTGCAGAGGTACTCGAGCTGGAACATCTTTCTGTATCGCGCCTAGTATCTCTGCATCGCTACTTTCACTGAGGAGGCAATCATCTGCAAAACCTAAGTCTTCAACAACGGTGAAAGGCGCATTTGCTTGTCCAATATGTGAGGACGACACTTGTTCTGATCGTCTAAAGTTTTCTGGCAAAAACGTGTACATGTGTCATCGTAGATTGTTGCCATCAGCACACCCGTACCGTAAAAAAGGAAGTTATTCAATGGAAAGACTGAAACACGTGTTGCTCGTATACCTTTGAGTTCTCAAGAGATCTATGTAAAGGTGAAAGACATTGAGAATGTTTTCGGTGTTGCGTCCAAATCTACCCAAAAAAACATCTGGAAAAATCTCAATATTTTGGGAACTTCCATATTGGAGACATTTATCTGTTAGGCATTGTCTTGATTTTATGCATATTGTCAAAAATGTTGGTGAGGCTGTTGTTAGGACTTTGCTTAACATATCGGGGAAAACAAAAGACGGAATAAAGGTTCGAAGAGACATGCAAGCTATGGGCATACATGAGGAGTTGCATCCTCAAGAAAGAGGCAAACAACATATTTACCTCACCAGCATGTTACACTTTGTCTAAGAATGAGAAGATCAGCTTCTGCAAATGTCTTCATTCCCTTAAGGTTCCTACGGGTTATTCATCTAACTGGAAAAGTCTTGTGTCAATGAAGGACTTGAAATTGGTCGGGTTGAAATCTCATGATTATCATGTTCTGATGTTGCATCTCCTTCCTGTTGTCATTCGAGGTATATTGCCGAAGGATGTGCGAAATGCAATTACAAGACTATGTTTCTTTTTTAATGCAGTGTGCAATAAAGTCGTGGATGTTGATACACTTGACAGTCTGCAACGTGATGTTGTTGTTACGATCTGTCAACTTGAAATGTATTTTCCACCCTCTTTTTTTGACATCATGGTTCACTTAGTTGTTCACATTGTTAGGGAAATCAAATTATGTGGTCCCATAGCTTAAGAACCGCCGAAAATTGCCCATTTTTTACTTATTTTCGGCGGTTCTTACTAGGAACCGCCGAAAATGTCTATTTTTACCTCATTTTGAGCTGCGACAGCCGTTATTTTCGGCGGTTTTGTCATTTGGAACTGCCAAAAAGGTTGTTATTTTCGGCGGTTTTATAACCGCCGAAAATTTGGAAAGGCCTTTTTCGGCGGTGTAATATTCGGCGGTTTAAAACCGCCGAAAAAGGCCCAAAAGAACCGCCGAAAATGACTCTTTTTCTACTAGTGATTTTAAGGTGCTAAAATGATGTTTAAACATGCTAGGATGTTTATGGAGAGGTTATGAAAAGATTGGGCAAGGTTTGAGGTTCAAAAGAAGTCAAAAATTGCATTTCTGTACAAGTTTAGCCTTGGTCCGGGTTTGTAACCAAGTACATAAACCCGGACCACATCACAAACTATCCAGAGACTAATGTCGTGACATGGTCCGGGTTTACATCCAAGTACACAAACCCGGACCAGTCACAAAACTATCCAGAGACTTATGCGATGTATTGGTCCGGGTTTACATCCTCGGACACAAACCCGGACCCATAAAAAAAAGCTACAGAATGTTGAAAAATGGGGTTTTAAGGTTGGGACTTGTTTGGTAATGATGCTATAAGATTGTTAGGACATAATTAATGATGACATAATGGTCATTAGGGGCATAAACAAGCTTAAGAAATAATGAGAAGTAAATGGCTTTGAGGTTAAGGTTAAACCATAAGGATTAGTGATTTTAGTGGATAAACCCTAGTGGTTAAGTAAGTTAAGTAAGTTGGGATGAGTTAAGTAACTAATAACCTAAAACTGAATGAATGTTTTAGGACTTGTGAATTGGGACTCGGAAGGAGATTAAACAAACAACCGCCGACGGTGAATGGTACAGTCTTTCTTGTGACCTGCTTGCTAACGAGGTGTCCCTCGGCTTGTGTGCTACCTGTTTAATTGCTATGACTAAGACAAGATAAAGCATGCAACCAGTTTTTATTGCCCTCATTGTGTGTGTGCCTTCTTTACACTAACCCATGAGACTTGAGGTTAGCTACTAACGAAGCGTAGTACCTATTGAATTAAGGAGAGGAATGATGTATTGGTGACTGTTGGTTAATACCCGTTAAGGTTTAACTAACACATGAATGGTAAGACTTTCACTAACCGTAACTTGGGGTAGGAGTGAGGAATCCAGAATGGTACCGGCACATGTGTATTGGGGGAGGTCGGTATCTAAATCAGATCCAAATTCCAAATTAGACTTGTCCTCGGACTCGTCGCCTAGAGTCAACAAACCGACTCGACCACCCGGACTACTGTTCGAGGTGGGAGGCACATTAAGGATGGCGTGGGGGGATCTAGCCTACATCCCTAACAAATTAAGAAAGGTTGCTTATTGCGGGTAAGTGTACTACTGCCGGCTAGGGTTAACCAAGCCCTACAAAAATAAGCAACAAACTAAGAGCTAACCAGTCTAATAGGAGAACGGTGGGCAAATATGAGAATAAGAGGAATGTGGACCTAAGGGTTAAGATCGAACTCACTTACCTAAGAGAGGCTTCTAAGCCATGTATTGTGTTTGGACTGGTATTGTTCACTTGTGGATTGTTGTTTTATTGCAATTCATATTATGATTGTGTATCTAATCAATTTCCATGCTATCGACAATTAGTCGTCGTAGCCCCGTTAGCTTGGGGGCCACGAGAGGGTCGTACCAGCATTCTTGCTGACCCCCTCTGGGGGCTGTTTTTATTTTGCAGGTAAGCGTCCCATGAAGAGTCACCATGAGAGAAGGGGTGGTTAGACTTAGGTGGGGCTTTTATTTTGAGAACGGGTTGCGCCTGTGCTCCCGTCTGTTGTTATTAAGACTAGTGAAAGTTGTGTTGTTAATGGACATACCATGAACTCGGTTGGTGGATGTTTTCGATAGTTTGTATATTCCTTTTTGGATAAGCGTTGTAATACTTAAGGTTCGGTATATTCTATAGATCAGACCGTGGCAAGGTCCAGGTGTTAGTTTATTCCGCTGCGACAGTTGTGATTAAGTTGTTAAGTTTACGATAACCACTATTGGCTTAGAACGGGGTGTTACAAAAAGTGGTATCAGAGCGTAGTTACGCTCTGATCAAGAAATACCGGACATAGGTAACCACCGAGTTAGAATATGAGTTCAGATATAAGTAAAGGGCTAAGGGTGTGAGAAGTTAGAGTGAGTAGAGTCAGATGACCACTATTAAGTGTGGATCGTCTTTACCGTCTTTGGATGTTATAAATCCTTGAACTGAAACCGTTATGGATATGAACCTAATGTGAGTTGTGCTTATTCAGATGTCATGAAGGAGAGGAGGCCTAGGCCGTGGCCGGGGCGATGATGCCACTGAGATACCGGGAGGGCAGACAATTGCAGAGATCGTGGCTGCCGCATTGGGGCACATGGGCTATCAGCCTGGTGCACCCCCACCTCCACCGCCACAGCCCCGGGAACCAAACTGGGTGAAGAGCCTATCGGACCTTCGACCCGTGCCATTTTAGGGGGAGACTGATCCCGCCAAGCTTGAGGCGTACATCTCCGAACTGGAGACCGCCTTCGAGACCCTTGATGTCCCTGCTGGGATCAAGGTGCGCCTAGCTACATTCTATCTGAAAGGGGCAGTGTTATACCCAAAATTTTCAACCCCCCCGGAAGAGAGTCTCTACTAATAGGCTAGTTTGGTCAAGTAGCGAGGGTTCCCAGTTCGATCGGAACATTTCAGAGTACCAGGGGCAGCTTAGTCATCTCCAGGGGCACTTTCGTAATTTTTCAAGGCTCCTAAGCCCCCTATAGGCTTTCTCTCTCCTCCAAATAAGGGTCAAATCAGTTCAAAATTCTTTGAAATTTTAACCCATGATAGAGGATGACATTTTGGGCATAATGGCGTTGGAATTTCGATTTTTCGAGTTTCCAATAATTTTCTAGCAATTTCTGACTGAAACTGACGAGAAATTGAATTTAAAAATATTCCAATATCCAAAAAATTCGATTCCACTTTAGAAAATTCAGAAATATCATCCTTTACCCACGTGTAAAATTTCATAATCAAATTCCTTTTGGAAGCCCTTGAGCTAAAACGTCGGTAAATCTCGGTTTTTACCGGATTTTTCTATCTTTAAGGAAGCCTATATAAGGAGCCTTATCCCATGATCAAAGATAACCTCAAGAACCCTAGACTCTCAAAGAAGGCAGCCGTCTCTCTCTCTCTCACGTTTTGAACCCAGAGCCACATCAAACACCGAAATCTCACCAAAATCAACACCAAAACATTTTTCAACTCCCACAACATCATCCATCATCAAACCCCACCAAAACAGCACCAAAACGTGAAGAACATCAAGAACAACAACAGAAGCTGGTTCGAAGTTCTTCTGGATCCGCCATCAACGAGCCTCCAAGAATCCCGTGAAGAATCCCCTAATCTCGAAGGTAAAACAGGTTGCAATTCTACTTTCTAACTCTCCACCTTATTACTCTCTGTCAAATTTTGGGTCAAACTAACCTTTACGCTTCTGTATTGCTTTACTTTGTTTCTGCCTTGTTACTTGTGCCAAGTTTCGTACATAATTCGACTTCAAACTGCAATCTTTCAATTACTAACGTTGTACACCTTTCAGGCTACACGTGCATAAATTTGAGCCAAAACACCTTCGGGAACCACCATAAAACCCCGTCCGTGGGTGGTCCGCCCGGACCATGTCCGGGACCACGGACGTTGTCCGTGGCCACGGACACCCACGGACGGCGGCGGGATTTTAAATTTTAAAAATTTAGGTTTTGTAATATGTCCGGGCCCGGACATCCTGTCCGTGGCCCCGGACTTTTCAATTTTTGTTTTCTGTTAATTCGACTTTTATTTTCATATAGGTTAACTAGGGTCCGTGGTTCGGACATTAGGTCCGTGGCTACGGACGGAAACAAAATTTGACCTAATTCTGCCTCCGAAACCCTAGTTTAGGTAATTTTAATTTCACTTTATTTTCTGTCAAAAAATGCTAAAAAAAAAAAAAACAGAAGCTCGCACACTAGGTTAAAACGACTCGTAATAAGCCGTAATTAAACTAAGTAGAGGAAAAACGACCTAGGGGTAATGAAAGTAATTGAACCCTAATTAAGTCGAATATCAAGCCCCCGAACCCGAACTCTCCTTTCCTAATTTATCTAGGTTAAAATTAGGTGGCGACTCAATAGGTTCCAGTGAGCTAGCTTAGGTTTAATAATTATTGTTATATGACATAGTTATTAATCTTAGGTATAAGTGGACCTAAAACCCGATTAGATCCCAATCAACTTTAATCCATAGGATAGGGTTTAAAATCGAGGCTCACAGACTGGCGACTCTGCTGGGAAACTTCTTAATTTAACTTGTTTAATTTTAAGAAAGAGGGCTTAACTCGAAAATGTTTATTTATGGCTTTATTACTTTGTTGTTTACTTTGTGCGCACTTTAATTTTTGCACCTTGCATCATATGAGAGCGAGGGTCCACACAAACCAATTTCACCCCGGGACCCATTTGAGGGTCCCCTGTCAGGGACTCACACCTTTTAGGTGATGTGAATAAGCGGGGAAAAGAGGAGGGTGTCGTCTAACCACACCCCTTAATACCTGGGCTTAGCCCCAAGCGTTTTCCTGGCAGTGTCCTTACCTAGCCCATTGTTTGGTCAGTCAAAGACCCGACCGTAGACGCACACCTTCAGGTGATGTGAAAAAAGTGGGGAAGCCCAAAGAGAATAGCGTGCAAGCCCTATTCCTTTGTGGTGACCTGGGCCCAAGCCCCAAGCACCTCTCCGGATCGATCCATACCCGTTGATTTAAACGTCTAGTGAGGACATGTTGAATTTGTGTGGCCTTGTTTGCTTGTATGATCGGCCCATTACCCAGCCTAGAGATTGATAGGAACTTCTCCTACATTAACCTAGCCCAACCCGAATTGGCGGCTCTACTTGTTTGCGGCCCAGAGGTCCTGTTTGGTTTAATATGTGAGTCGTTCGGGCTTCAGCCCAAAAGCTTAGACTTAGGTGATTTCTCTTCTGGCCCAATTTGAATTATCCAATTAGTTCTAGGCCCAAAAAAGAAAATCCACATGAACTTGAAATAACTCACAAGGCCTGAAAATAAAATCTTTTTCGGTTTAGCAACCATCTTCTCTGGCCCAAAGAAAGTTAGGCTCATTTGTGATTTAGGGACCACTCCAGCCCACATGCTTTGCTCTAGGCCCAAACACATTCCGGCCCAAGGGCTCATTCTAATCTAGGCAGACTTCTTATTCGGGCCCTGGCCCAAAACCCTAGATCTAGGTGTCACCTCTCAGGCCCAATCAAAGCCATCTGTTTACATTTCAGTCCAAATTCCAGTTCATAGCCTGAGAGATACTTCAGCCCAAGCACCTCATTTTCTGGGTATCTTGGCCCACTTGCTTTCAGCCTAAGCCTGTTTCGATCTACCTTGTGAAGTGTCATTATCACCTTAGTTAGCTAATAATGGACTTCTTGGAAACAGGCAAGCCCGAATCCAGATATGGCAGAAGGAGGAAATCCGATCAACACCGAGGCCCAGTTGGCCGCTGTGCTGCAAGGGTACAAGGTCTTGGAGTCCATTGTCGAGGAACTGAGGAGTAAGGCTAATCTCCAGGAGACAAATCAGCACACTCTGGAAAAGCTTGTGGATGAAAATCTTAATCGTAGTTACATCGAGATTGACTCTGTTAGGGCCCAAGATCCTCAAACACGTATGGGGAAGGATGTTCCTGACAACCAGCTAGCTGCAGAGGTCAAAAGGGTTTTGAAAAGGATTGAGCGCATAGAGAAAACCAACAAACCAGCTGGCTTCGATTATTTCTCCACGGCGTCGTATCCCGAAGTTGATCTTCCCCTAAAGCTGAAGCTGCCTGCACTCGCTTTGTACAAGGGTTCCTCGGATCCACAGATTCACTTGGCTATGTTCGACCGAGAAATGTCCATCTTGGGGCTCAACGATATGCAAAAAGCCAAAGTTTTCGCACGCTATCTAGACGAGACTCCTCAGCGTTGGTATCTCACTCAGAAGATGAATACCAAAACCTACGAGGAGGTTTGCGAGGCTTTCCTAAATCATTTCGAGTATGCTAAGAACCTCGAGGTCACCAGAATCGATCTGGCAGGAACTCGACAGAAAGACGGTGAGTCCATGTCTGACTTCATCAAGCGTTGGAGGAGAAAGGCTGCAGCCATGCCTACCAGAATGGACGAGCAGGAGCAAATCCGCATGATAATTGAGAACATGCGAAAACAACACAACCATGAGCTAAAATTTATGTACTTTCCGAGTTTGGACATGTTGATGGGACAAGTCGGTATTCTAGAGGAAAGGATTCATAAGGAAGGTTTGGAGCTCGAGTGCTCAAGAAACTCCGGCAGTGGCTCCAAATTATCTAAGCCAGGACCAGAAAAGGCTTATCTTCAGACAGTAGCTTGCGCTCAAAGCAGTTTCCCAGAAGTGAATATGGTTCAACGACCTAGATCTCCGCATCAAAACCTTAGGACAGTACCCTTACCACGCCGAGACTCATCGCAAAGGGAATTCACCAACATTGGCCGAGCACCAAGTCAGGCGTTTGAAGAGCTTCAGAAGAGAAACCTGCTACAGCCCCTGGCCCCTCGGCCAGGAACCACTCATTTGGGGAGGCATCTTAATCAATTCTGCCACTACCATCAGTTGCCTGGCCATTATGCTGACAATTGCCGAGCATTGAAGCACAAGATTCAAGACCTCCTCGAGCAAGGAGTCCAATTTTTCTAAGTGTGCAGATCGTTTTCTTGCATCTTCAAATTTTCCTAGTAGCTTATTAGTTAGTTTTCAGTCACCTCTGATTGTAATCTTTACGTTTCTTTCATGATTCATAAATAAAATCATAGTTCCATTTTCACAACTCCTGTACAAACCATTTTTCATTCATCGAAAAAAGAAGGAAAACAAAATAGTTTTTTAAGGAAAAGGATCACGAAGCAATCATTTTCTGACTATGCAATGGAACGGCTTGTCTCTTGTTTCTAAAAATTTGAACATGCCTAACCAAACACCACAACTCACCCTATAATATCCAAACAACCCACAAAGAGGTTCAAAGTCCACATCTATCGAATTGTTGTCACAAACCCCAAACAATACTGGGGGCAATCTAAGTTTAAGTTCGTCGTCTTTTATCTTTTGTTTAAATGTGCGAACGAGTTTCCAAGTGAAAATCTCACGAGAGTGTCTTGAGTGGGAAAACCATGAGTGAACGAGCGTGTCATTTTTACACGACTCTGGTGACCACATTCAAAGGTGAGATAAATGGCATAACTCTGACCGAAGGAGATAATTTGTAAATTTACTCTTAGATCTGCGAAAAGTAACAAAGAGCGGATACACAACTATCAGGAATGACGAAGCACCTAGGTACAGCACCACATAGCCAAAAAACTTGTGAACCCTGACATTAAACCCTAGGCACCCCCGCTGAGCCTTTCATATATCCCTTTTCGATAATATGAACACCACAAAATAACCCAGCCAATGATGAATGCCCGACCCGGTGACCAAAGGAAGCAAGGAGCCCGACTCTCGGATAACATTATCATCAGTCCGAAGAAGCAATGCCGCTATCAGCATGACGAAGTGATCCGTAAATGGTCCCAGAGTGACACAGGATCAAAAGAGCTCACATCAAAAGCTCTCGAAGCCCAAAACCGGGAAACACAAGAACCCCAAAGGCAAAGTCAAGAAAGGATAAAACAAAAAGGCGAACCCGAAGTGCCTCGAAGAAGTCCAAATGACAAAAAAAGAGAAATGGTGTAAAGGACAACTCCAAAAGTCCAGACTCAAAACAACGTCAACATGAAGCAGTTAGACGACTTCAAGACAAGGAAGATGAATCTGAGAGAAGACGCAAGTTGCAGCTTTGGTCACCCATTTAAGCTCCACATACCTCAAATATCCCTCCATGATCCCGTCGTCTTCATCACACCCTATGGCCACGTTATAAGCTTTAAAGACTTCCGACTTGATAGTTGTGTGTCCAATCACGTGAAAGTAACAGATCAAATGCGTAAATCCATCAAATATCGACCACATCGAGTGTAGGTTAGGAAGCACCACATCAAAGAAGCCTCAACCCTGTGAGGATGAGACTTGTTCCATGTTTAATCAAAGAAAATACTGGGGCAATCGATCGTTCCGATCGATTGCCATGAACTCTAGCTCGGATTGTCCTAAGGAAAAATACTGGGGGCATTGTTGGTTCCAACAATTGCCATGTCAACACCAATTGAAACCCAACGCTTTAGCACCACCATCCCACCACAGACACACATAAGCCCTTACCACACACACACACTCTCAAGCCCATCATAAATCAGAACCCAATCCCTGGTCTATCACAAATCTGGAACACCGGCAAAAGCCTTTAGCACCACAACAAACACCACACACTTCCACCAATGGCATGTTCATTTTTCAAGAAGCAATTGCAGATTTGAAATTTTTAGTTAGGAAATGATCATTTCACTTTCCTTTTTCAGCAGGGTTTTTCTCAAGCATTGCCAAGTTCGGCACCTTTTCCAACAGTTTCCTGTTTGAATGAGTATCTTTCATATATTTTGATTGCATACATCTTATCATCATTGCCATGTTTGGCACTCCAGTAATCAGTTTTCATCATTTGCACGAGACCATTATCTTCCTAACTCAATTTAGTTCGAGACCCAAAACGGTGCGAGGCCCTGCAGTTTCCTCATTCAGTACGAGACCTAGCGTCTTCATTCAGTGTGAGACCCATCTTTTCCTTCAGTGCGAGACCTACCATCTTCATCAATGCGAGACCCATCATTTCAAGACTTTAGTACAAGACATCTTCATTCAGTGCGCGACCCAGAATCAGTGCGGAATCCAGCTTTTTCTTCATCCATTTAGTACGAGACTTCAGTGCGAGACCAAGCATCTTCATCAGTGCGAGACATCAATTTCGTCAGTGCGAGACCCATCATCTTCATCAGTGCGAGACCTATCATCTTCATCAGTGCGAGACCTATCGTCCATCATCCAGTGCGAGACCAGTACGAGACCTAGTATCATCTTCAGTGCGAGACAAGTACGAGACAGAGCGTGATCTAAGTTGGCGGGGCAGAGCAATAAGTCCCCATCTTCATGTCAACTTCTCGGGAGAAAACAACTAGTGGGCAGGTGCAATAAGTCCCCTTGGTAATCTAGAAGTTATCCCAAACCCCAGTTGGTGGGCAGAGGCAATAAGTTCCCCATAGTATACCAACTAGGAGCATTGGAACGGGTTTTCGGTCCCCAAAAGCATCCAGCATCATCAACATCATCAGCATCGTCAGCATCATCAGCATCATCAGCATCACTAGCATTTCAGCATTCTCGCATTTGCATACCACCCAATTTCACTCGTTAGGTTGTCAACGCCTTAGAATCGCTTGACATTATCTTATTTTCGCATTTTAGGTAGTCAACGCCTTGGAATGGCTTGACATCATTTCAGTCATTTAGGTAGTCAAGTCAACGCCTTAGAATAACTTGACATCGTATCATCCTCATAGGTGTCAACGCCTTAGAATCGCTTGACATCCCTTCCACTTTACTCATAGGTAGTCAGCGCCTTAGAACAGCTCGACACAACTTGTCGGACATCAATTGCATGTGGGGTCTTTAAGATCCAAAATTTGGGGGTATCACTCAAGCATCAACTACCTAGCCTTCTCATTTCAATTACAAAGTCTAGTTGACGGGGGGCAATCTGTTATACCCAAAATTTCAACCCCCCCGGAAGAGATCTCTACTAATAGGCTAGTTTGTCAAGTAGCGAGGGTTCCCAGTTTGATCGGAACATTTCAGAGTACCAGGGCAGCTTAGTCATCTCCAGGGGCACTTTCGTAATTTTTCAAGGCTCCTAAGCCCCCTATAGGCTTTCTCTCTCTCCTCCAAATAAGGGTCAAATCAGTTTGAAATTCTTTGAAATTTTAACCCATGATAGAGGATGACATTTGGGGCATAATGGCGTTGGAATTTCGATTTTTTGAGTTTCCAATAATTTTCTAGCAATTTCTGACTGAAACTGACGAGAAATTGAGTTTAAAAATATTCCAATATCCAAAAATTCGATTCCACTTTAGAAAATTCAGAAATATCATCCTTTACCCACGTGTAAATTTCATAATCAAATTCCTTTTGGAAGCGAGCCTTGAGCTAAAACGTCGGTAATCTCGGTTTTTTACCGGATTTTCTATCTTTAAGGAAGCCTATATAAGGAGCCTTATCCCATGATCAAAGGATAAGCTCAGAACCCTAGACTCTCAAGAAGGCAGCCGTCTCTCTCTCTCTCACGTTTTGAACCCCAGAGCCACGATCAAACACCGAAATCTCACCAAAATCAACACCAAAACACATTTTTCAACTCCCACAACATCATCCATCATCAAACCCCCCACCAACAGCACCAAAAGTGAAGAACATCAAGAACAACAAGGAGTCAAGAAGCTGGGTTCGAAGTTCTTCTGGATCCGCCATCAACGAGGCCTCCGAAGAATCCCGACGTGAAGAATCCTCCTAAATTCGAAGGTAAAACAGGTTGCAATATCTACTTTTCTAACTCTCCCCGACCTTATTAGCTCTCTGTCAAATTTTGGGTTCAAACTAACCTTCTTACGCTTCTGTATTGCTAATTACTTTTGTTTCTGCCTTGTTACTTGTCCGCCAAGTTTCGTACATAATTCGACTTCAAACTGCAATCTTTCAATTACTAACGAATTGTACACCTTTCAGGCTACACGTGCATAAATTTTGAGCCGAAAACACCTTCGGAACCACCATAAAACCCTGTCCGTGGGTGGTCCGGGATCCCGGACCTTGGTCCGGGACCACGGACAGGTTGTCCGTGGCCACGGACACCCACGCGGCGGCGGGGATCTTAAAATTTTAAAAATTTAGGTTTTGTTTAAACTATGTCCGGGCCTACGGACATCCTGTCCGTGGCCCGGACTTTTCAAATTTTTTGTTTTTTCTGTTCAATTTGACTTTTATTTTCACATAGATTACTAGGGTCCGTGGTTACGGACATTAGGTCCGTGGCTACGGACGGAAACAAAATTTGACCTAATCTGCCTCCGAAACCCTAGTTTAGGTAATTTTAACTTTCACTTTATTTTCAGTCAAAAAATGCTAAAAAACAAAAAAAAAAAACAGACTCTCGCACACCTAGCTTAAAACGACTCGTAATAGGCCGTAATTAACTAAGTAGAGGAAAAAAACGACTTCTAGGGGGTAATGAAAGTAATTGACACCCTAATTAAGTCGAATATCAAGCCCCAACCCCCCGAACCCGAACTCTACCTTTCCTAATTTACTCTAGGTAAAAAATAGGTGGCGACTCGCAATAGGTTCCAGTGAGCTAGCATAGGATTTAATAATTATTGTTAATGACATAGTTATTAACCTTAGGTTATAAGTGGACCTAAAATCTCCGAACTGGAGACCGCCTTAGAGACCCTTGATGTCCCTGCTGGATCAAGGTGCGCCTAGCTACATTCTAATTGAAAGGGGCAGCAGGCGATTGGTGAAGCTGGTTGAGGGCCGAGCATGTGGCCGTTCCAGAGTTCGGCTGGAGCAGTACACCACACTACTACGAGCCAAGTACTATCCCCCCATGTCCAGACAGAAGCGCTTACAGTTTGGATGTGCTTAAGTAGACGACAAGATGACGGTAGACGAGTATTACTCGAGTTTACAGCCTTGCTTGTCTTCTATCGGGTCTTGGTATTCCAGACCAGATACTGGGGACCGCTCTATGGCGGGCCTTAGGCATTGACTCCACTACCGCATGGGCCGACGAGTTATACTACCTTGCAGGTAATAAGAATAATTGAATATGGTAGTGAATATGATTTAGACTTTGAGATGAAAGGGGACTAATACTTGGAAAGCAGGAGGCTATCACCCGCTGCTAAGGTTGAATAACCGTCCCGCTGAGGGATGAGGACAATGCCAGAGAAAGAATGCCGGGAAGAGCACAGAAACCAAGGCAGGTGGGTACAAGAACACAGAATACCAGCCTCAATCCCAGAAGATCAGAACGAGAAAGGGAAGGAAGGACGGAGAAGGCTACTGAAGATCCACTGAAGTTGACTTATGCTTGTGTTGCTAACCCCTCGCTCAGGCGCCAAAGGGTAAAGAATATACTTTGGGTGAATTAAGAATGGCTGACAACATTGAGACACAATCACTGAGGCCATGTGTAATCAGGTACTGAGACTGGGACGGAAGCCGGTGGTGGCTACCAACGACTACTATACTTCAGTGGTGTCACAAGGACCACCCCGGAGTTGACTGCAAGGGGAATAAGGTAGAATGTAATTTCTGTGGTGTGCTCGGTCACCGAGCTTATGAGTGTTATGGGAACCCGGAGGGTAGGAACTACAGACCCAGTTTCCAAGGTTAAGGCTAGGACCGATCAGGGAGCTAGATCTGACGGTCAGAAGGGGCACGACAAGCAGCAAACAAGAATCCACGAGTAGTCCAAAAGTTGGGACCCACACTACACATGGTGGACCGGGACGATGAGCCTGAACCCTCATTGAGGCCAGGTACCGCTATAAACCTTTAAGTGATAAAATTACCTGCTTACCGCATTATCATGCATGTTTGGTGAATAATTGATTAGATGAAATAAGATAATTAGAACTTAAACATAAGGATTAAAATTAATCTAATACGTATTTAAGGGCCTAATGGTACCTAATTAATGCTGGTAAGGAAAAATAAATCCAAAAGAAATAAAGAAACGCTTTAAAAGCGGAAAACGCTAAATAAGCGTTAAATAACCATAGGAGGTATGAGACCTCGGTTAGAGTATTATAGGGATTCCAAAGGTTTAATAAGACCTAAATAAAATATGGGAACAACTCCCGAGGAAAACGGATCCAAACAATGAATTAAAACGCTAATAGAGCTTTAGAGCACGTTTTTCGAGAAAACCTGAAAACGTGACTTTAAGTGGTCAAACGAACCCGTAAAAATTATAAATCATTAAATAATAATTATTAAGCATTTATGGGAGCTTAATAGCTAATAAAAATAATTAAACGAGGAAATTCCGGAAAACGGGCCCGGTTAGTGAATAGTACCTAAACCGGGTAAAATAACGAGCGTTTCTGTAAAAGACGAAAAACGCTCCAGCTAGTATACTGTAAGGGGGCCGGTTTTTAAAGGGTTAAACAACCCCTCCCACACACACATGTGACTAGTTAACAAATAAGTAAGACATAAAGCAAAAAGTAAAAATACAAAAGCAAATAACTCTCTCTCACCTCTCATTCCCACCTTTCTCTCTTCTCTCTCTCCAATTTCTCCCTCTCTCACCGTCTCCCTCCTTCCTCTCTTTGCTGGGGGCGATTTTTGGAGCTTCTTCAACAACAACAATGGCTTCTCCTCTTTCTCCACATGCTCCATCCTCATGTAAGCTCCAAATGTAAAAATAATTACATATTTGTAATCCCCTCATTCTCCTCTACATTTCCCTCTTTTCAAAATTCGAAAAGGATGAGTTTCATCTCCATGGGTTTTCCCCATTCAAAGAGAAAATGGCACCAATGTAAAGCTTGGAGTCTCCTCTTTCCAACAAGGTAAAAATCTACATGAAAAACTCATGTTTCCCCCATCTCCTTTCATAACCGATTTTTACCCATATGTGATACCTTGTTTTCTCTCTCTCTTTTGAGCAAAATATCAACCTAGCAATGGTGGTGGATTCACCTTCTTGAACCAAGGGCAAAGACCCCTTCTAAAACTCTCCAAAGGTAAACCCTAGAAATCTTGTTTTAAGCATTTATATGAACTAACATTAATTAAGGGGTTGGTATATTAATTATAGTTGTTTTGTGTTCATTGGGTGATGGGAATGGAGTTTGGCAACTCCATTCCCCACATGGCCGATTTGGGCAAGAAAGAAAGAAGAGGAGAATTGGGAAAAGAATGAAGGAATTATAAGCTCAAGGTAAGAGCTCTTTACTAAGGTTAATTTTTATGCATTAGAGCAATGGAGTGGGTAAACAAGTAAAAGAACCTAAACTATTGCATTGGTATTGGAGCTTATGAAGTTTTGAGTATTTGGGAACTAGTGAGTAAATTGTAGGCCTTAGAGCCAAGTACATTGTGTATGAGTATTAGTATTGATGTTGATGGAGTATTGGTGTATTGGGATGGATTTATATTTTGTATGTGTGCTGGTAGAACCCTTGTGGTTTGGCTAGATTAGGAATGAGTTTGATGAGAAAGTGCATATGGGAGCAAGTAAGAATTATAGGGGAGACTATGTCGAATTTTACCTAGGAATTTGAGGACTTAGATACATTTGGAACAGGTTTTGGAAAGTTAAAATGAGTGGTTTAGTAGCTTGTAACAGATTTGGATAAGAGGTTGTAAATGGGATGGAATTAGGTTGTGAGTAATGTATTTTGAATGCTAGGAGTAACATTAGTTGAGGAAGTAATGGAGGTTAGAAGTTGAGTGATAAATCGGTAGCATGGTAGTGGAAACCAAAATCTGTAGCAAAGTGTAAAAATGCCTTGGAGAAGTTAGGGAAAAACTAGTGTGTAAGAATTGGTAAATGAATGTTGGACTTGGGTATAGATGGTACAATTGCTTGGAAGTGAATTGGCAAAGTAAGAAGAGGTATTTGGGATGCTAGGAGTGACATTGGTAGAGGAAGTATTGGATGATAGAAGTTGGTTTAAAAATCTGTAGCAGTGAAGAAACAAAATAGGTATAAGTGCTGGAATGAAGTGAGGAAAATTGTGTAAGTGGATTGATGGATTTGGTAAGGGATTGGTGGATGAACTAAGGCAATTTGGAGGGCCTAGGTAGTGTTTAAACATGTGGGATTACATGTAAGAAGATTGGAGAAACAATGGGTAAAGTATAGGACTGAAAACAGAAGTAAAAATGCAAATACTGGGCCGGACCGAACTTGCGACCGGACTTGCAAGTTCGGTCGAGCCCAGATTTACAAAGACGGGAATGCTTCTGGAATGGACCGAACTTGCGACCGGACTTGCAAGTTCGGTCGGACCAGAAAAATTCTCCCGTCTGTAACCTACTGGAATCGACCGACTTGCGACCGGACATGCAAGTTCGGTCGGCCAGAAAAATTTCCGTCGAGTAAGCTACTGGAATGGACCGACCTTGCGACCGGACTTGCAAGGTCGGTCGGGCTAAAATTTTCCGTTAAGTAACTCACTGGAATGGACCGACCTTGGGACCGGACTTGCAAGGTCGGTCGGCCCTGGAACTTTCACCCGATGTAGCCTACTGACTTGGACCGAACTTGCAAGGTCGGTCGCAAGTTCGGTCGGGTCAAAACTTACAAAAAAAAAACTATAAGACTATGGTTAGTATGTGTATGTATGTATATGTATACCCACCTATACATACGTGCATACATATGTAAGTATACCATTGTTAAGCAATGAAAAGTAAGTAAATAAAACGTAAGTAAAAGAATGTGAAGACTTAATAAGTATGAGTTAGGAAGCGTAAGGGTAACCGAATCAAATTACTGATAGTTAGATTAATTGTTCGATTGTATGTAAATCATAGGATTTGATTTGTGAACACCGGAGGAACATTGGGATACAAGTACAACGGTGAAAGGTATGATTTCTTCATGCCCTGTATCCTAATCTGGTTACCCCGATTTGTGTGCTTATTTGATCACCTAATAAGATAAATGCACGAATCGGATTATATTGCACCTACCTGTGCTTGTTTACATTGTTCTTGATATTTGTCTTGAACAATAGTTTGTATAATTCATGAAACATATGAATGGTGATGATGTGTATTGTATTTTGTAGCGTACTTGTATATTGCACTGTATTTTGTACGGATGTGTATATGAGCTTTGCATTGTATTATTGTGGCTTGAATGAATGACTTCTGCTAATTCCTAACCACCTAACTCCTAACTTAAGTGAGTAAACCGGAATGAGTAGAAGTCCGATATAGCTTCGGCCACGCGTGAGGATGCGGAGTCACAAGAGGTTGGCTGCAATTCCTGACTCTTAAACTGGTCCGCGGCCCAAATCCCTTAAATGGGTAGCATCCCGGATTGGTGAGTCAAGTAAATCCCGGAGGTGGGACGGTGTAGTCCCCAGGGCCGGAGGTCCCGACGACTTAACTTGAGTAAGAGTAAGAGTAAGTAAGTATGGATCCGTAAGTATGTATGAGTATGTATGCGTATGTTTGAAGTAACGAGTAAAAGAGTAATCTCCACCCGATTAACCCGGGTGGACTAATGAAGCTAACAAGAATTGTATATTGTGCATGTAATGTATATGTATGATTCGGAAAAGGTAAGTATGTATTGAATGGTTTATGTTGTACTTCTTGTATGTAACGAAGCGTATGTATGTGTGTATGTCTTATGTACTGTATTGCAATATTATGTATAAGAGCATGTATGCATGTATGTTTGAATGAAATCAACCGCATGTATACGACCAAGTGGTCGGCGTACCCTCACTAGTACGCGGGGTATGCGGTTATCATGCTCGGCGAAAGCTGACCCCTTCGGGGGACATTTTTTAGTGTGCAGGTACCCGAAGCGAATATGGTCAAGGAAGAGACCGGAGGCACATCCTTGTACTTAGAAAGTAAGTAGTTGTGAGAAAATGGGTAGATGTAGACTCTTAGAGAGTATGTATGAACTTGGAAGAGACATTATAAACGTATAAGGATCCTAGTAGACTCGGTTAAGTATATTGTAATGTATGGATTATGGAGGAGTAAGTATTGAATGGAGCATTGTTGTATCTGATTGATGAATGGAGTATGTATTATAGATGTGTAGTACTCGGGATTCCGGTCCATCAGACCGATGCTGTAAGCAGTAGTAGTAGCCTTGTTAGCCACGTGGGTGGTTAATGGCATTGTATCACCCATAGTATGTAAGTAAGTATCCGCTGCGTGTATCTGACGTGTAAGGAGATTGGACGGTAAGCATGTATTAATGGTAGGGGTGTTACAAAAAGTGGTATCAGAGCGAAGTATCGCTCTGATGACTGGAAATACCGAGTTAGGAATACCGAGCTAGGAATTAGAAGCTTAGGGCTAAGGGCTGAGTGATAGCATTAGAGATATGCTAGTTAGGAACTACCGGTGAGTACCGGATACCTACAATACCAGTCCCGCCCGCCGCAAACCCCACTGTATAACTTGGGAAAGGACGCCAGAGAGAAGAAAAGCCTTCTCATACTCGGGGAAAACCCGATCTGGCAGATGTGAAGCAATCACACGGTAAACAAGAAACGACATATGATAGATTCCAAGAACTGGAAGTCCCAGGGATGGATCCCGGTTGAACCACAACACCGCACGTAATAGCGGTAGGATGAACACTCCAACCACGAGGAGGCTACAACTTACAACAGCATGGGGCGACGTGCTTAGCAGTCGCGACACCTAGCTAGTAAACCAAGAGCAGGAAAGAAGCACTCACCGTGCAACGGAATGGAAAAGGGAGCAGTAACGGAACCCGAGACACAAGTCTACGGGATAGTGATACTTGAATAATGCCACCAACGGTATGCTAGCCGACTAAGGACATAGTCGGAAGCGGTTAACTCCAAAACTATAATACCATTAAGGTTGCAGTACCTGGCCAATATAGCTCAGACAACTACAAGAACAACCATGAGATATAATCCAATAGGACTACAAGAGTAGTGCCTAAACGAGGAAGGCTCAGTAACCACCACAAATGTGTGGGAACGAGCCACAAGGAACGACACTAAACCAAATAGAACGGGAACCTCCAAGGAGTGGAGGAGTACCCAGATCTACGACAGCCATGTCTAGACCACCAAGAAGCTACCTAAAGGAGCGAGTATACCAATTATAGATCAATAAGATCGAGGGAAGCATCAACAAGACTAACAAACACAAATGGAAACCATACCGTGATCGGTATAGGATTACTCAAAAACCGCCAGTACCACGCACTTGCTACGGCAAGTGCAGTAAGGACATGAACATGTAAAGGAACACTCACACGTCACAAGTACATAGTAATGTACGGTGACCGTAATGAAACAACCACAGGATCACACATCCTAACAACCAGACGTATGAAACCTTGGGAAGGCTTAACGGCCGACTACTGTACTTACCAGTCAGCGAGAAGCTAGACTTGGTCAAGACCTCAAACATGGCTATGCCATGAGAGATTTCTTTTAACACCGAACCATATTTTAAAACCCAAAAATTTTCTTTCAAAACCATAAACCTTCTTTTAAAACCTTGGATTTTAAAACCAGACCAACAACATTACGGTGAGTATCAAAGAATGATACAAGAGGAGTTGACAATAGAATACTTCACCTAGGCGTGTGGCGAACACTACGAGTGTACCCGTTACGGGATGTGGGACAACCGCACTCCGAAGGAGCTTGCGGGCCCGACATATAGTTGGGTAAGTGGTAACGTGTCAATATGGTACCCCACGTATGTATACATGTAGTGTGCGACACACGGAAGTAGTCAACTCCGTTCTACGGACCATGAGTGAGTTCAACCAGAACAGCTGGACACCTCAGACGATCAAGTATCCATCTGCAGATGAGGAATAAGAACTAAGAAGTGCAACGAGCACATACTAGTAAGTATAGACGTTGGATATGTCTCAAGGACATCAAACGAACACGTGATAGCTGGGAAGTACACCCAGCCTAGACACGGTAAGGCAACCGCCTAACGTGAACACCACGATACTCAATAAACGGGACAGAGTTCCCAAGGACAATTACACGATTACCACAAATATAACCCATCATCGGAAAGGATACTTAAACCTAGTCTACCCAAGGACGGGAGACGCCATAACCCAAAAAAGGACAACTCAAGTACAATACCGCAAGACGATACAGTGGACAACATATCATAAACGTTGCCGGATGTAATGGCATAATTTAACGACACCCAGGAGCAAATCTTGAGGGTGACTGGATTAACAACAGCCAAACCAAGCGTCAAGATAAGAATACAGGAGCTGGAACACTCGGTTAAGACACCGAAGGGATTTCACTTGACAGGAAATACCCTAGGCTACAAAGGCACTGATCAGCACCAGATTGCCTAAGAGTCTCCTATGAACGGAAGCGTGATGCCACGGAGTGGAAACATGTATAAGCAGCTTGCGAAGAGCATAGCTTGCAGCGATACGGCTCAGAAGTCGTAAACCAAATACGTTATATAACCTTAAACGGTTGCCAAACCGGCACCAATGGTTAACAAGACCTGCAAGAGATATTGCCTCATACGACAAGAAATCAACAACTGGACCATAAATTCGAACCCAATATCCTGAGTGGCTTGGAGTAATGGCCAACTCAAGGTCACTGTCACTAGAGCATCAGCCTAGTATACAGTTGACGGAGTTCTTAATTACCGCCATGCCTTCTGTAGCACTGGTAGCACAGAGGCATAAGAATCATGATAATGCCAACATTGGCCTAGCCCACACTTGGACACTACGAGAAACCCAAGGGAAGGTACCCCTCGTAACCGAAGACCACCAATGTGGTGATGATGTGAACCCTTGGAAAGGCTTCCATCTATTATAACAGTAAGCCTACGCTTATGAATATTGTCAAGGGGCGATGGAATAAGGAAATGAGATTTCCAAACCATTACGACTTAAAGGAGTAAGCATACTCCATAAGCACCCAAACATGTGGTGGACCATGGTGTAAACACCAACATAGCAACCTTGTCATTAGACCTATGAGTGGAGACAAACCCCTCAACAAGAACTTTCATTTATCAATGACAGGGTACTCTTCAATTGGAGAACGGGACCAGAAAACCCTTGAAGCTTCATGGGATGTCCCGGTGATGTACATACAAGAATAAAACCGCACAGCCAGAGCCTAAACCAATGCTCAGCACTGAAAGGCAATAATTATCAAAGCAATTAATGTGAACACACGTTGAACATCACGAATGACTAACACTCAAGAGAGCTTATAACCCGATGAGTTATCTCACCCTTGGTCAACCAAGATACTTGGTAAACCGTATCATAAATGATGATGGAATGTGAGGTAAGCTAACCTACACATGAAACCTAAAATGGAAGAACATCTCCACATTGGGAAGATATTAATATTGTGGTATGCTACGACAACCGTCATACACACGAACATTGGAAACCCCAGGGTATACATACCATAAGGGAATGGTGCCAATGACAATGGCAATGAGTAAAGAGGAACTATCACAGTAACAGAAACAGTAAAAACGATGTTGTATAATGAGTAAGAATACGGTGCGCAACAGCGACCGCTATGAGGAAGTAGATAAGCAACGACACGGAGTATAAGTATGAGATGACACACAGAAATATTCTTTCCTATCACGTAAGCGACTTACTGTCAAGCGTTTACGCCTCTGCACTCTGTATGACTGAGTGTTTTGGCATTGCACTTGTTCAGCTAATGACCTAATGAGATGGCGAGGGATATGGAGAATGTAAACCGTACTAAATCTTTCCTTTCACCACAAACACGGCATAAGCCAGTCAAGCAAGCTTAGCAACATACAGTGCGGCCTAAGGCCAAAGAAGCACGAAGAGTGTACAACACACTAATGATCACAAGATGTGAATTCCATTGGAATATAAGGTGAAAGAAGACATATCAAAGTCAATAGGACCGACGCATAGAAAATGCAAGGTCATACAAGCAAAGAACACTTGTACTGAACCAGGAGAACTGGTATAATTCAGAAGCTATTGACAACAGAGGAAGTACTACAACTAAGTAGTGACTTAACCTCACCCGACAATAAGTTGGAGGAGCTTAATGAATAATCGTGGAAACATAAATAGCATGTGCAGTAGATTACCAGAGAGCTGGTTATAAATCTTAAACTCGTTGAGTTCAAACACGGTAAAAGAATACCGCAGTTGTCTAGTAAACCTTATTCCCATAATAGACGGATAAAAGGTGATGTATAGCACATTAATGATAACACGAAGGGTAAGTAACCCAAGCTATCAGGGTCGCGCAGCAGAAGCTAGTGGGCCCTAACTAGGAGAAAATATACCTAGTAAGTATAATAGAATGGCTATTAATGCCTTGAAGCCGGTCAGGCTAGAACCGAATTAAGTATGAGTTAAGTAAACTCATATAGGAACTCTTGGTGCAAAGTCTAAACCATTGGTACGGTTAAGACCCTTTGACCAGAGCATAGTATATAGTATACCGTAGTGAAGCTAAACACTTCGGATTGCCCGAATTAAATAACCAATGTTTTATTAACATATGGGAGATTACGTGGGCGTAATCCCTTTTAAGGGGGGTAGAGCGAAACCGCTTAATGTAAGTTTTGTGAATAAAACACATAAACCATAATGTGCATAGCACAAACGAGAACCAAATTGATGAGTGATACTATGTTAAATAAACATAAGTACTCATTCACATTGTAATTATGGTAATTAGGCATTAGACATGCAAATACCATAGGAGGAGTATACCCATCTTGTAACACCAATGTAAGAGTATTAGTAAAAGAAAAGTAATGAGTAGTGGACGGAGCTCCACAAGTATTGTAGCCTTCGAAGAAGTAGTACGAAATGAATGAGGATAGTAGATGAATGAAGGTTATGAGTAGTGGAATCGTAAGTAAAATATTTGAAACAATTGAAGTCAACTAAATCTTACTCCCTCCGTCCTGAATTGACCGTCCTGTTTACTATTTGGACATGTCGTTTGACTTCAATTTTTAATATATAAATAAATTAATTTGTGAAAAATTTAAGTTTTGCATATGATTCCTTACATGATAATATATGTTACAAAATTTAGTTTTATAAAATTATTTTATCTTATATTTAATATTGAAGTGGAAAAGCGTGCCATAAAGCAAACAGACGGTCAATTCAGGACGGAGGGAGTATAAATGTAGTATTCCTTAGTTAGAATATAGGAGATGATGGTGAGTAATGGATGGAAGTAGTGAAGGTTGATGAAATGAGCATTTAGGTATTGAACCACGGAGTAAAGCATTTGGGAAGTAGAGTGAGGATGATTGATGGACTGATTCCATCCTTTGGAGATGTATGAATTCGTAATTACGACTAGAAAGGGTAAAAGATAGAAAATGAAAACAATTAAATTATTTGTTTGATTGAATCTGATGTGGGAAGTCGAACTTGATCCGATCAGATCAAGGGAAACCGAACATAAATTGGGGTGGAAAGATAGTTCAACACTGATGCTGATCACATCAGGGTCGAATGATTCTTGAAGCTCCCTCAAGTGGTCACAAGAATCACACATAGGATAGAAGTAATGAGTATAAATTGGAATATGGAGTTGTTGTTTAGAATTTTAGTGGTAGTGGGGAAGAATTTTTTAGTATGGAGAATGAGGAGGTGTTAGAAGTGAGTACGAAGAAGTAGTAAGGTAGTATGTGGTATTATTCCAAGGCGGCGTGGGACATAGAGGAGTCCGTGTTTAGATGACCTGAGCGCCTACGGGATTGGAATGTGTGCATCGCTTTGGGAATAGCCTTGCATTGTATGTATGTATAAATTGGTAATGAGGAACCGGATGGTCGGTAGTAATGCAGAGTGGAGTGATTATTGTGCATTAGTATGGTATGGTATGGTATGGTATGGTATAGTATGTAGGAACCTTGAGTAACGGATTTGGGATGGTAAGAGGAAGAAGGTATGGCTTTGGTATTAGACGCGTAGGAATGAGTAAGCATTGTAAACCCAAACCTCGAACAACTTTGAGGACAAGTTCCTAAGGGGGGTAGATTGAAATACCCCGAACTTAAACATAAGGATTAAAATTAATCTAATACGTATTTAAGGGCCTAATGGTACCTAATTAATGCTGGTAAGGAAAAATAAATCCAAAAGAAATAAAGAAACGCTTTAAAAGCGGAAAACGCTAAATAAGCGTTAAATAACCATAGGAGGTATGAGACCTCGGTTAGAGTATTATAGGGATTCCAAAGGTTTAATAAGACCTAAATAAAATATGGGAACAACTCCCGAGGAAAACGGATCCAAACAATGAATTAAAACGCTAATAGAGCTTTAGAGCACGTTTTTCAGAAAACCTGAAAACGTGACTTTAAGTGGTCAAACGAACCCGTAAAAATTATAAATCATTAAATAATAATTATTAAGCATTTATGGGAGCTTAATAGCTAATAAAAATAATTAAACGAGGAAATTCCGGAAAACGGGCCCGGTTAGTGAATAGTACCTAAACCGGGTAAAATAACGAGCGTTTCTGTAAAAGACGAAAAACGCTCCAGCTAGTATACTGTAAGGGGGCCGGTTTTTAAAGGGTTAAACAACCCCTCCACACACACATGTGACTAGTTAACAAATAAGTAAGACATAAAGCAAAAAGTAAAAATACAAAAGCAAATAACTCTCTCTCACCTCTCATTCCCACCTTTCTCTCTTCTCTCTCTCCAATTTCTCCCTCTCTCACCGTCTCCCTCCTTCCTCTCTTTGCTGGGGGCGATTTTTGGAGCTTCTTCAACAACAACAATGGCTTCTCCTCTTTCTCCACATGCTCCATCCTCATGTAAGCTCCAAATGTAAAAATAATTACATATTTGTAATCCCCTCATTTCCTCTACATTTCCCTCTTTTCAAAATTCGAAAAGGATGAGTTTCATCTCCATGGGTTTTCCCCATTCAAAGAGAAAATGGCACCAATGTAAAGCTTGGAGTCTCCTCTTTCCAACAAGGTAAAAATCTACATGAAAAACTCATGTTTCCCCCATCTCCTTTCATAACCGATTTTTACCCATATGTGATACCTTGTTTTCTCTCTCTCTTTTGAGCAAAATATCAACCTAGCAATGGTGGTGGATTCACCTTCTTGAACCAAGGGCAAAGACCCCTTCTAAAACTCTCCAAAGGTAAACCCTAGAAATCTTGTTTTAAGCATTTA
This sequence comes from Limonium bicolor, assembly GCA_023374045.1. Classification (NCBI taxonomy): domain Eukaryota; kingdom Viridiplantae; phylum Streptophyta; class Magnoliopsida; order Caryophyllales; family Plumbaginaceae; genus Limonium; species Limonium bicolor. The sequence goes on from CM041778.1 coordinate 53,801,540, forward strand.
TATGAACTAACATTAATTAAGGGGTTGGTATATTAATTATAGTTGTTTTGTGTTCATTGGGTGATGGGAATGGAGTTTGGCAACTCCATTCCCCACATGGCCGATTTGGGCAAGAAAGAAAGAAGAGGAGAATTGGGAAAAGAATGAAGGAATTATAAGCTCAAGGTAAGAGCTCTTTACTAAGGTTAATTTTTATGCATTAGAGCAATGGAGTGGGTAAACAAGTAAAAGAACCTAAACTATTGCATTGGTATTGGAGCTTATGAAGTTTTGAGTATTTGGGAACTAGTGAGTAAATTGTAGGCCTTAGAGCCAAGTACATTGTGTATGAGTATTAGTATTGATGTTGATGGAGTATTGGTGTATTGGGATGGATTTATATTTTGTATGTGTGCTGGTAGAACCCTTGTGGTTTGGCTAGATTAGGAATGAGTTTGATGAGAAAGTGCATATGGGAGCAAGTAAGAATTATAGGGGAGACTATGTCGAATTTTACCTAGGAATTTGAGGACTTAGATACATTTGGAACAGGTTTTGGAAAGTTAAAATGAGTGGTTTAGTAGCTTGTAACAGATTTGGATAAGAGGTTGTAAATGGGATGGAATTAGGTTGTGAGTAATGTATTTTGAATGCTAGGAGTAACATTAGTTGAGGAAGTAATGGAGGTTAGAAGTTGAGTGATAAATCGGTAGCATGGTAGTGGAAACCAAAATCTGTAGCAAAGTGTAAAAATGCCTTGGAGAAGTTAGGGAAAAACTAGTGTGTAAGAATTGGTAAATGAATGTTGGACTTGGGTATAGATGGTACAATTGCTTGGAAGTGAATTGGCAAAGTAAGAAGAGGTATTTGGGATGCTAGGAGTGACATTGGTAGAGGAAGTATTGGATGATAGAAGTTGGTTTAAAAATCTGTAGCAGTGAAGAAACAAAATAGGTATAAGTGCTGGAATGAAGTGAGGAAAATTGTGTAAGTGGATTGATGGATTTGGTAAGGGATTGGTGGATGAACTAAGGCAATTTGGAGGGCCTAGGTAGTGTTTAAACATGTGGGATTACATGTAAGAAGATTGGAGAAACAATGGGTAAAGTATAGGACTGAAAACAGAAGTAAAAATGCAAATACTGGGCCGGACCGAACTTGCGACCGGACTTGCAAGTTCGGTCGAGCCCAGATTTACAAAGACGGGAATGCTTCTGGAATGGACCGAACTTGCGACCGGACTTGCAAGTTCGGTCGGACCAGAAAAATTCTCCCGTCTGTAACCTACTGGAATCGACCGACTTGCGACCGGACATGCAAGTTCGGTCGGCCAGAAAAATTTCCGTCGAGTAAGCTACTGGAATGGACCGACCTTGCGACCGGACTTGCAAGGTCGGTCGGGCTAAAATTTTCCGTTAAGTAACTCACTGGAATGGACCGACCTTGGGACCGGACTTGCAAGGTCGGTCGGCCCTGGAACTTTCACCCGATGTAGCCTACTGACTTGGACCGAACTTGCAAGGTCGGTCGCAAGTTCGGTCGGGTCAAAACTTACAAAAAAAAAAACTATAAGACTATGGTTAGTATGTGTATGTATGTATATGTATACCCACCTATACATACGTGCATACATATGTAAGTATACCATTGTTAAGCAATGAAAAGTAAGTAAATAAAACGTAAGTAAAAGAATGTGAAGACTTAATAAGTATGAGTTAGGAAGCGTAAGGGTAACCGAATCAAATTACTGATAGTTAGATTAATTGTTCGATTGTATGTAAATCATAGGATTTGATTTGTGAACACCGGAGGAACATTGGGATACAAGTACAACGGTGAAAGGTATGATTTCTTCATGCCCTGTATCCTAATCTGGTTACCCCGATTTGTGTGCTTATTTGATCACCTAATAAGATAAATGCACGAATCGGATTATATTGCACCTACCTGTGCTTGTTTACATTGTTCTTGATATTTGTCTTGAACAATAGTTTGTATAATTCATGAAACATATGAATGGTGATGATGTGTATTGTATTTTGTAGCGTACTTGTATATTGCACTGTATTTTGTACGGATGTGTATATGAGCTTTGCATTGTATTATTGTGGCTTGAATGAATGACTTCTGCTAATTCCTAACCACCTAACTCCTAACTTAAGTGAGTAAACCGGAATGAGTAGAAGTCCGATATAGCTTCGGCCACGCGTGAGGATGCGGAGTCACAAGAGGTTGGCTGCAATTCCTGACTCTTAAACTGGTCCGCGGCCCAAATCCCTTAAATGGGTAGCATCCCGGATTGGTGAGTCAAGTAAATCCCGGAGGTGGGACGGTGTAGTCCCCAGGGCCGGAGGTCCCGACGACTTAACTTGAGTAAGAGTAAGAGTAAGTAAGTATGGATCCGTAAGTATGTATGAGTATGTATGCGTATGTTTGAAGTAACGAGTAAAAGAGTAATCTCCACCCGATTAACCCGGGTGGACTAATGAAGCTAACAAGAATTGTATATTGTGCATGTAATGTATATGTATGATTCGGAAAAGGTAAGTATGTATTGAATGGTTTATGTTGTACTTCTTGTATGTAACGAAGCGTATGTATGTGTGTATGTCTTATGTACTGTATTGCAATATTATGTATAAGAGCATGTATGCATGTATGTTTGAATGAAATCAACCGCATGTATACGACCAAGTGGTCGGCGTACCCTCACTAGTACGCGGGGTATGCGGTTATCATGCTCGGCGAAAGCTGACCCCTTCGGGGGACATTTTTTAGTGTGCAGGTACCCGAAGCGAATATGGTCAAGGAAGAGACCGGAGGCACATCCTTGTACTTAGAAAGTAAGTAGTTGTGAGAAAATGGGTAGATGTAGACTCTTAGAGAGTATGTATGAACTTGGAAGAGACATTATAAACGTATAAGGATCCTAGTAGACTCGGTTAAGTATATTGTAATGTATGGATTATGGAGGAGTAAGTATTGAATGGAGCATTGTTGTATCTGATTGATGAATGGAGTATGTATTATAGATGTGTAGTACTCGGGATTCCGGTCCATCAGACCGATGCTGTAAGCAGTAGTAGTAGCCTTGTTAGCCACGTGGGTGGTTAATGGCATTGTATCACCCATAGTATGTAAGTAAGTATCCGCTGCGTGTATCTGACGTGTAAGGAGATTGGACGGTAAGCATGTATTAATGGTAGGGGTGTTACAAAAAGTGGTATCAGAGCGAAGTATCGCTCTGATGACTGGAAATACCGAGTTAGGAATACCGAGCTAGGAATTAGAAGCTTAGGGCTAAGGGCTGAGTGATAGCATTAGAGATATGCTAGTTAGGAACTACCGGTGAGTACCGGATACCTACAATACCAGTCCCGCCCGCCGCAAACCCCACTGTATAACTTGGGAAAGGACGCCAGAGAGAAGAAAAGCCTTCTCATACTCGGGGAAAACCCGATCTGGCAGATGTGAAGCAATCACACGGTAAACAAGAAACGACATATGATAGATTCCAAGAACTGGAAGTCCCAGGGATGGATCCCGGTTGAACCACAACACCGCACGTAATAGCGGTAGGATGAACACTCCAACCACGAGGAGGCTACAACTTACAACAGCATGGGGCGACGTGCTTAGCAGTCGCGACACCTAGCTAGTAAACCAAGAGCAGGAAAGAAGCACTCACCGTGCAACGGAATGGAAAAGGGAGCAGTAACGGAACCCGAGACACAAGTCTACGGGATAGTGATACTTGAATAATGCCACCAACGGTATGCTAGCCGACTAAGGACATAGTCGGAAGCGGTTAACTCCAAAACTATAATACCATTAAGGTTGCAGTACCTGGCCAATATAGCTCAGACAACTACAAGAACAACCATGAGATATAATCCAATAGGACTACAAGAGTAGTGCCTAAACGAGGAAGGCTCAGTAACCACCACAAATGTGTGGGAACGAGCCACAAGGAACGACACTAAACCAAATAGAACGGGAACCTCCAAGGAGTGGAGGAGTACCCAGATCTACGACAGCCATGTCTAGACCACCAAGAAGCTACCTAAAGGAGCGAGTATACCAATTATAGATCAATAAGATCGAGGGAAGCATCAACAAGACTAACAAACACAAATGGAAACCATACCGTGATCGGTATAGGATTACTCAAAAACCGCCAGTACCACGCACTTGCTACGGCAAGTGCAGTAAGGACATGAACATGTAAAGGAACACTCACACGTCACAAGTACATAGTAATGTACGGTGACCGTAATGAAACAACCACAGGATCACACATCCTAACAACCAGACGTATGAAACCTTGGGAAGGCTTAACGGCCGACTACTGTACTTACCAGTCAGCGAGAAGCTAGACTTGGTCAAGACCTCAAACATGGCTATGCCATGAGAGATTTCTTTTAACACCGAACCATATTTTAAAACCCAAAAATTTTCTTTCAAAACCATAAACCTTCTTTTAAAACCTTGGATTTTAAAACCAGACCAACAACATTACGGTGAGTATCAAAGAATGATACAAGAGGAGTTGACAATAGAATACTTCACCTAGGCGTGTGGCGAACACTACGAGTGTACCCGTTACGGGATGTGGGACAACCGCACTCCGAAGGAGCTTGCGGGCCCGACATATAGTTGGGTAAGTGGTAACGTGTCAATATGGTACCCCACGTATGTATACATGTAGTGTGCGACACACGGAAGTAGTCAACTCCGTTCTACGGACCATGAGTGAGTTCAACCAGAACAGCTGGACACCTCAGACGATCAAGAATCAGAGAATCCATCTGGAGATGAGGAATAAGAACTAAGAAGTGCAACGAGCACATACTAGTAAGTATAGACGTTGGATATGTCTCAAGGACATCAAACGAACACGTGATAGCTGGGAAGTACACCCAGCCTAGACACGGTAAGGCAACCGCCTAACGTGAACACCACGATACTCAATAAACGGGACAGAGTTCCCAAGGACAATTACACGATTACCACAAATATAACCCATCATCGGAAAGGATACTTAAACCTAGTCTACCCAAGGACGGGAGACGCCATAACCCAAAAAGGACAACTCAAGTACAATACCGCAAGACGATACAGTGGACAACATATCATAAACGTTGCCGGATGTAATGGCATAATTTAACGACACCCAGGAGCAAATCTTGAGGGTGACTGGATTAACAACAGCCAAACCAAGCGTCAAGATAAGAATACAGGAGCTGGAACGAACACTCGGTTAAGACACCGAAGGGATTTCACTTGACAGGAAATACCCTAGGCTACAAAGGCACTGATCAGCACCAGATTGCCTAAGAGTCTCCTATGAACGGAAGCGTGATGCCA